>JAHWFO010101632.1:183178-196699 GCA_023313115.1 Rhysida immarginata | reverse complement strand
TACACTACTGTTTATAAAAATCGCAACACCCTGATGGAATGGTCTAATCCATATGCAATTTGCAATATTTGCATACAATGGGTCAGAGTATAAATGATTAGATTTTCAGAGTAATTGCTTGAAAGAACACCATGCCTCGACGACGACGAAGGGTACCATATCAACAGCTGACAGACTTTGAAAGAGGACGCAAAATTGGTCTGCGTGAAGCGGGATGGTTGTATCGTGACATTGCTGCTCGTGTAGGACGTAATGCAACGACAATTATGCGTGCATGGAGGCAGTAGAGCGAAGAGAACAGGGCACACCGAAGACCAGGCTCAGGAAGACCCAGCTCGACGACACCGCAAGTTGACAGACACCTCTATCGCATGTGTGTAACAGATCGTACAGCCACTTCCACAGTGTTAGCACAACAGTGGGGTGCTACAGTAGGCAGGACAATGTCTGCTAGCACTGTACGACGCCGTTTGATTTCCAGAGGATTGATGGCACGAGTACCATTGTTGCGGATTCCTTGACTCAAAACCACCGGCGCCTCAGGTTGCAATGGGCACATCAACACCAACAGTGGCAAGCTGAATGGCAACAAGTTGTGTTTTCGGATGAGTCAAGGTTTAACTTGCAGCACCATGACGGCAGGATACGAGTCAGAAGACATCGTGGCGAGCGCGACCTTCCAGAATGCATCCTGCAGCGTCATTCAGGACAAACGCCAGGGGTGATGGTGTGGGGTGCAATCAGTTACCATGGCCGTTCCCGTCTGATCAGAATCCATGGCAATCTGAACAGTGACTGGTACATCAGGGAATTTGTGCAACCCGAGGTCATCCCCTTCCTGCAGAACCTTCCAGGTGCTGTATTCCAACAGGACAATGCCCGACCGCATGTGGCCAGAAATGTCCTTGCCTTTTTCCAAGCACATCAGACGCCCTTGTTCCCCTGGCCTGCTCGTTCACCAGACATGTCCCCAATCGAACATGTGTGGGACAGGGTTGCTCATCGATTGGCTCGTCAGACTCCTGCAGCAGCAACTGTGGATGAACTGTATACCCGGTGTAGACAGAGCATGGCAGGACATTACCCAGGCCCTTATTCAGAGCTTGTTTGACTCAATGCCACGACGTTTAGAGGCTGTAATTGCATCCCACGGTGGTTTCACCCGATACTAATGTGACAATAAAACGCATTGTATTGACCTGAAAATCTAATGGTTTCTTTCCTGACCCATGATATGCAAATGCTCCAAATTTAATGCAGATTGGGCTATTCCATCAGGGTGTTGCGATTTTTATAAACAGTAGTGTAGTAGCCTTCCAATCTGGATTATCATCTACCTTTGATGGAGCATCTGAAAATTTACTGTTAATGCTTTCGAACTACATCAATAGCAGTGTTTAATTATAAATAACAAATCAAGAAACAATACGAAGTTAATGCATTACCCAATACGAAGTAGAGAGAACAAGGCCGATTGTGTGCCGACGGCTGCCCAATTTTTTTAGCCAACAGCATTTATCCAGGCTGAAGGACGAGGATCATTTTTAAGAAAATTATACATTTTTATTATTGATGAATTATTTGTCCAGCTTATCAAGGGGCACTTGAATGCTATACAGCTGATTCCATGTCTGTTAGAAAGCAACATTTTGTTATATTTTAGCCTACTTTTAAGCTGGTACTCGCAAACACCTGCCCATTAAATCAAACATGCTTCTCAACTTTCAGTTTGAAACAGGAAGTTTGCTTTGTCCGAATGACCTGCAGTGCCTTCGACCAAAGCCAGGCCAGGTGGTCGAGAGGGCTAGGGCGTAGGCTTTCTAGTTCTCGAGTCCGCCTGGTCGTGGGTTCGAATCCCGCCATGGGCATGAATGTTTGTGTTTGTCCCAGGCTGCGTACAGATATAACTTATGTAAAGGGCGCAAAATGATCTTAGTAGTCGACGCCAAAAATTCTAATAAACCAACCAACCTTCGACCTAAGCTTTACATTTCTGGGTGTCCATACAGTAAGTTGTTATATAGAAATTTGAAAACATCCATTATACTCAATCACATGTTGGGAATAAAGTAAAACTTCATTATACAGGTGTTCATTATAGAAAGTCTCCTCTGTATAATGAAACTACTCTAAGCAACTCAATTATTTCACTATATAGAAGGAGCTTGAAGTAATTAAAAAATTGAAGGGGAAGGAGTAAGATGGAAAACATTAAATGTTTTAATTTACCTTTTTTCTTAGGTTTAGTTCGCCGCTTTCTATTTGTCACAAAAGATGTGACAACTTCTTTTAAAGAAGACAGATGTTTAATCAAACTGAAACAAAGAATATGAAAAAAAATAAATATAATAAAAAAAAAAAAAACAACAACAAAAAAAACAATTAAAAATATAAGTGCAAAAACATTTTCTTATTAATTTATTTTTTGCATTAACCTTAAAGGAGTCTCATCTGTGTTTGCAGAATCTGTATTTTCTTCAATAGGTAAGTGTTTTAAGCGGCAACTCCTCCTTAATGACTTTACAGGCTCAGAATTTTCGAAATTTCCACTTGTGCTACCTCCAATGGGTAACATCATTGTTTCCATTTGAATACCATCATCAGATGACCTAACGGTTTCCATCCTACATGTACTTGGTGATAAACGAACAATTTGTCGAATACGACCTGTTGATTTTCTTGTCTGAGTCATATCAGTGAAATTTATTTCATACGGCTGATGAGGGAAGTCGTGTTCAAGATCTACACTCAACATACCCTGAAAAAAGTGACATTTAATAAATAAAATGAGAATTTTATGTTACCATAATGGGCATATGCATGCGGTCATTTTAGAGTCTTATTTGGACAGAATAATAAGAAAAGAACTGCAGAACATAACTAATTAAAGCAAAGACCTGTAATCACAAACATTGAGATAAACTATGGATATGTGTAATTTTTCTCATTAGTCTTTGTGGATTAGAGGTTTTCACTTCCTTAATAGTTTCTTACAAGGACAGTTAATATCTGCAAACATTTTTTTTTATCAAACTTGACAATGAATTGTTAAAAATAAAGCGTTAAGAAGATGAATTTATGTCAGTGATTATCAGTTGAATTTTTATTATAATGATAACCTTGGGCCTCCACTGTTATGCAATTTTAAACAAACTAAATCAAATATATTGAAAATAAAATGTGACCAGCAGAAATAACCACTATAATTACAATATACTGGTAAACATTTTTAAAACTTTTTTGAGAATACTTAATATGCTTATACTTCACAAGCTTCTAATGATCTAGTAAAATCGCTTCAAGATCAGGACTTCAACATTAGTAGGTCTGCTGCCTACTTGCGTTATTGCCACGAAGAAGTAATACAGCATAAGGAACCAGCCACATTTCCACAGTTCCAGTGAAACTCCGAAACATGTCATTTCAGCCACGTATGTACCCGAAATACAAAAATCCACCCATTTCGGTGATTTTCGGTGATAATCATGAAAATTCGACAATGCTTGCTCCCGAAACACGTCATTTCGGCCAAATATGTGCCTGAAACACGTCAATTCAGCTAGGTATAGAAAGCTACACCATCAACAGGGAAACACCGGAAGTTCTCCTCAACAGTGACGTAGGACCCCTCAACTTAACCTGCCTGATGCCTATCGCAAACTTAATCAAATTACCAAAACCAAGAAGCTGCTACCAATAGTTCCAGCAGAGGAACCAACGACTTAAGAAAACCTAACCAGGATTCACACTTTGCATCTGCCACAGCTTCATTCTTTCGTGATTTGTCTGTTCTTCTCGGAAACAACTTTGTAATCTACTTGCCGCAGGATGATAAGGCATGTGTACCCTTGGGTTCACCAGCTGCCAACAACCAGGCATCTATACTGATGCACCTGGAATACAAAATCATGCTGCCTGACCACGACTGGGTTATTGCAGCTCGGAACAAATTGATTCCCTCCATATATGCTGCATACAAAATCAACAATGACGATAGCAAAGTTACCTATTCTGGTCCGACATATCCTGCTATAAGGAGTGGCAAACATGACTCCAGAAACGCTGCAATACATGCAAAAGACTGAGCGTTTGACAACCTTGTCACAGTTTGAAAAACTTTTGATGACTACTAATGGCTCCGTGAAGCCTGTCATCATTATTTCGATTGATTGTGGGCCCGACGAAAACCCTCGCTTTCCTAGAGTTATGAACGAGGTGGTGGAGCATTTCAAACAGCATAACCTTGATGCATTGTTCGTGGTTACAAATGCACCAGGCCACTCAGCTTTTAATCCTGTTGAACGTAGAATGGCACCCCTGTTTCATGATTTGGCAGGATTACCGTATTTACCCGAATACAAGTCGACCCTGAATTTAAGACGACCCCCTATTTTAAAGAGCCTTCCTAAGAATTTTTTTAAATGTACTTACCGGTACTATTTCATGCCATCCCTGTCTTCATCATCATCACCACTGTCTTCACTTGTGCTGCTGCTTTCGTCGTTTGGACCCTCTTCCCACAAGGTCATCTTCAGTGCCATCCATGGCATTGGATATGCAGCACTTTTTGAATCCGTTCATAATGGATTCATTGGAGATCCTCCCCCAAGCTGTAAGGATCCATTCCCCCAGGATGGCTATTGAGGGCTTTTTCAGTTTTCCACCTGGGGTAAGGGCATGATCTCCTTCAAGAAGCCAGTCATTGTAGAGCTGCCGCAGATTATTCTTGAAGGGCTTGTTCACAACAACATCCATTACTTGGAGTTGTGAGGTCATGCCATCAGAAATTATAACAAGGTCTGAGTTGAGTTTTGAGATCCGGTCCTTTACTTCTTGAGCGATGTGTCCTCTAAATGAATCCAGCACTAACATACCCCTCTTGTTAAGCAGTGAGCCTGGTCTTCGATTCCAAACAATCTTCAACCAATCTAGCATCAAGTCATTGGTCATCCAGCCTTTTTCCTGGCATCTGAAGATAAGGCCTGCAGGTAACTTCTTTTGGCATGGTTTTTCTTCTTATTGTCACATAAGGACAATAAGATCTTCCTCCAGCACATTGAAGACCATCAGAAATTATAATGCAGGACTTAATTCAATCTGGTAAAATAATTATGTACCAAAGATACATGGATGGTACATCATCTGTAAGAAAAGTCTATGCACAGACCACAGAAATTTTATCTGCATTCAACGAATTCCACAATTCCATCACATACACAATGGAGAAAGAAGATGATCTAAGGAAAATTTACTTCCTAGACCTATGCCTCATTAAAGACGGAGAAACAATGACATTTCATTTTGAAGTACGAGAGATATACTCATCTCGTATGGGGTGCAGCAGAACGTTATTAATACACTACTTCGAGTATTAATCCCTTTCAATCAAATCATCTGATGTAACATAAAACAGACGCGATCAGACAACTTCCAGCGAGCCTTGACTTTCCCCATAACCAAGAAGGCCATAAAGCAAGAGATTGCCACAACTTTTGAACCCCAGACAATGAAATTTGGAGGAATAATAGGGTGCTTAAAACTATTTATACCGTTAAAATCTGATCGAATTCCAACATGTAGTTTCCGAGCTACGCAGTCAACATCTTAACACGTGCCGGTAAGTACTCGCATGTGAGCGCGGGTTACTATATGCATAACTCAGAAACCAGACGATGGAATTAGAATAAATTTTGACAATATACATAGTTTTATGCACACTATTATTCTCCCAAATTTCATTATCCTAGGTGTTATAAAACCCGAGTTATTAACTTGTTGATTTTGGTGGCAGCATTTTTATTTCTGTTCATATCTCAGTTATCTTTCAAATTCGGACTCGTGTTCACATGAACTTTTTTGCTTAAAATATCCCATACTACCTCCCCTGTAAGTTTGTACATTGAATTTTGAATCACCCTTTTATACTGATGACATTGTATTTCACATCTGTTACTTTTGTAAATGCCCGTTGAAGATGGCGCAAACTGAAATGCGTCGGCAATAAATCATGTAAGTATCCATATCACTCTAGACGTCCACTTATTTATTTCTTCTATGAATTTTTTTGAGGTCACTCAGTTTTTCCATTGCCCAATATAGTCATTTAACTTTCTTAGTAGCAGAGTTTCTGCTGATAGGATGTAAGCCATAATCTCAACTTAGGTAAAGGCGTTGATATCCTATTTCGCTCATAAGACGTCTACATTAACGACCTCTTCATTTCACATGGTCAGAAGTTTCCGCTCAACAGCAGTCGCCCAAGAGACATAAGGAATAGGGGCTTCCAATCCAATGCGGGTCGCAACTACCTTCAGATAGGCGTCGGCTATCAGGCAGATCTGACATCTGCGCTGATATAGTGTGGCAAATAGCCTGTCGAGTATTATCAGTTCTAGTGGCATCTCGTTTAATCATAACTCGATCATTATTCTGGTCAAATATTCAATGTATAGGAAGTTCTTCTAATCTTAATTGCTTTCTTCTAATGCCACAGAATTCAATTCATAAAGAACATTCTAGAGTGTTGTTGGTTGCAGCAAAGGTGAACAAGTTTTACCTAAAGCTAAAATACTTGTAACGCTCACCCGTGGTGTATCACGATGCATCTATCATCTTATAATATTCGTATAATATTCGCCCTAGGGAAGTGTTAAGAATTACTTATACGTTATAAACAATCGATTCATACTCTCGCAGAGTGTTAAATAAATCCTTTATTATTGATTAATTTACATTAATTCTCTTCAGTAAGCATATGGGTGCATATATCAAAAAAATCATTAATTACTGATTTCATTTTACTTTCATCATGGGCATTTGCACATTGATAAATCATTAACAAATATTAGATAGTTTTGGTTTATTGGGTTCATTAAGAAAAAAATATAAATAAAACTCTTTTAAGCTTCAAGGATCAGCTTAACAAGAAGTAAGGGAATTCCATCAGCATCAAAACTGAAGAGAGACCTTTTCAAGGGGACTAATCAGATAAATCACATAACATCTGTCAGAGAAGGTGTTGATAACTAAGGGATGGACTCCATTACGATTCTTCGTTTATTCTCTACGTCCTGTTGAAGATAATAAGACTGTTGCGGGCATGAAATCTGTTAACAGGCCTAATTTAACGACCGAAGGCTCAAAAAAGGAGGCAAGGAAAAGTGACAGCGCAGGATGGGATGGGAGGGTTAGTATTGGTCACCCTCTTTTTACCTGTGAGCCAACTTTTTTTACGACAAAGTTACCCACATTCATAACGTTCACTGAGGAAATGCACTTCTCGCGTGGATTCATCATCACTCAGGGGTTTCAGATATCTTCCACATGCTGATCGCCAAGACTGTCACTATGAATTCTAGGTCAAAGAAAGAAAATAAAGGCCTAATAGCATAAAAGCATTCTTACTTTTTTGTCGGTAGCTTCTTAAATACGAGAGATATACTCATCTCGTATGGGGTGCAGCAGAACATTATGTAGCAAGTTAATCTCTGGTTTGTCTCGGAATTCGCTTTCTACCCATGTCAAGTTCCAGGCAAGTTTTCCATTTTCTTACTTAATTCATCTCTTAGTAATCATTTATCTCAATTACTTTTGTTAACGTTTTCATTATTATACACATTAACATCAGTAAGCGAAAACATCAGAACTGCAATCTTCTTTCGGCCGCATTCACATTTTAACATCACGGCTGCCAAAAATAAGTTCTCTTCTCATCATAAAAGAAAACATCATCTTCACCCTCTCGTAGTCAGACAGCTAGAAAAACAAAAAAAACTAAAGCTCAAGAAGCATATGTGTCGATCGCCCGAGCTTCAACATTTTTGAGGGGTTTTTTTCCCCGATTGTTGACGATCCGCTTCTCAGAAATCTACATTCTTAACATCGTCGCTAAAGGTATAGGTCAACAATCTCTCGTTTTCATCATTGTCAATGTTCATCAAGAGTTAACGTCAACCAGAAATGTCTTTTCATCATTATTATACAATAAACACTTCATTTACGTATGGATTAAACGTTCTATTTACCGTTAATTGTGGGAGGAGGAGATTCCCAAACTTCAGACTACTGACAGCCTCGTGAACTAAATAATCGTGGTAAGCACAATTCTCGGATATATTGCAGGCTTCACAAACAGGGACCAGGGGGCAGGTAGAGTAGCTCAAAGCAGTTTTCTTATGAGGTGAGGGGGTGCGGAAACCCTGACGGAAACGCCGATAGGTATAGGGCTTAGGAGGACACTACCATTGGAACATCATGCATAGGGACTAGCGTCAAATTACCAGTACCGAGGATCGTGATCAAATTTGGTGGAGTTATAATATACAGGGTTTTTATAATTCAAGTTCCATTTTGACATGGCCATAAAAAAACAACAAAAAAACTACTGGACCAAAAGCTATAATACTTGGTAATATTATACAAGAGGGCATGGGAAGTTCATACCCACCAAAAATAAAAATTAGTTCAAAAGGTCACCACCAGCATGGAATGGCGCTCTATGCAATATTCGTATACGAAATTATACATGAAGACACAGGTTAACAAGTCTTTAATTGTTACTAAAATTAGTTACATGTTGAATGTGGCCTCCATCATCATCTATTCATATATGAATATTGCATAGAGCGCCATTCCATGCTGGTGGTGACCTTTTGAACTTATTTTTTTTTTGGTGGGTATGAACTTCCCATGCCCTCTTGTATAATATTACCAAGTATTATAGCTTTTGGTCCAGTAGTTTTTTTGGTCATCATTGCCATGGATGGAGATATATCGATTGGATTGCAAGTTAATTAGTGTTAAGACTTTTAAAACATAATTGACCGATGTGTAGACTCAGCTTGGAACTCCATTATAATTGATAAGGGAATTTTAAGGACTTAGAATTTTCTTACTGACTTTATTGTTAAGGTTACTGTGTTCCTCCCTTTATCAAAAGGAACACACGACACTTTCTGCATCCAGCTTTTAACTATCAAGGTTAGAACTCTTGTTGTTAACAATCTCATGTAACTTAAATTATTTGTTGAATAACTTCAGGGACAAAAGTGGGTGGAGGTTACTTTAAAAAGTTAAAATTTCCATTATTATGGAAGGTGAAGGCACGCCCCAAGGGAGAGACGGGATGGCTTTAGATGGAAGCCCCTGTGTGGAGGGAAGTCCCATTGTGGAAGGAGGCTTAGAGTCCCAGAATGTGGCTGGGTACTCGCAAATGATTCCAACCTTCTCAGGTGAGAAGGGCCATTTGGATGTGGAAGCCTTCCTAGCGAATGTACAGGATGTGGCGGATATGGCTAAATGGAATGATAGGGTTAAGATTAGCGTTGTCAGGGCTAAGATGAAAGGGATGGCTGCGAAAAGACTTTGTGAACGCCGGCTCTATGAGTTGAAGGATTATAAAGAGTTTTGTGAGCTCATTAAGATGATCATGAGTACTAAAAAATTTATGTGTGACCCTCTAGCAGAATTTATAAATGCTCAACAAGGCAATCGTGAATCTATTAATTAATATGCATGTAGATTAGAAGTATTATGGAAAAATCTAGTTGTCAAAAGGCCAGGATTGTCTGATAATTACAAGGAGTTGGTCCTGGAACGTTTCCTAGAAACTGTCCTTCCAAACCATAGAATATTTTTAGTCCAAGGCCAGCCTCCGGCATTTAAGGAGGCAATTAAGATGGCTAATAAATCAGAAGACTTGCATTTAGGTTCAGCTCTTATAACATCTAGTGTAGCTGAATGCATAATAGATACTCCTTTTTCTAAGGAATTGGAAGGAATGAAGGCTGAAATTAAAGAACTCTCTTCTCAACTGTCAGAGAGAAAGAGGAGGTAATAGACACCCAGGACAAACTTATTCAGGAATTGTCAGACCAACTGGCAGACATAAATTTGGAGATAGAAACCGATCCAGGAAAGACATAATCCATAATCTGCTTTAGCTCTAATAACAAAGGTCATATTGCCTGTTTTTGTAAAAAGAAACCTTTAAATTAATACTGAAAGAGAGTGGAAGTGGAAACCAGTCACAGCAGTCTGCTAGTTTTTCGAAAAACCTGGTTAAGGCAAATAAAGATGAAAACGGCCTTCACAAAATGCATATAAAAATCGGTGATTCAGTATTTCAGTTTCTATTAGATACAGAGTCAGAGATATCAGTCATTGACTGTGCTGCTGCCGAGTCATTACAGAACAAGGTTCACTGGGTCCATGACAATGTGCTAATCAAAGAAGTCGATGGCCACATATCCCTAGCTGATAAGGCAATAATAGCAAAAATTGCAACTGATATGGGACCTTAAGGAGATAAAAAATTTCTTGTCATGAATCTCCAAGACCGCGATTACAATGGGATAATTGGAGGGAATATAATTGGAGATATAGCTATTGAATGTGGGGAAATACAACCTCTGACAATTAAGTTCGGTGAATGAGTTCACACAACAAAATGCAAAACAGATAGAGCCACATTTACTTTATTGTCCTTCGAAATAATCACCCTGGAAGGCAATACACTTTTGGGATTGGGTGTATAAGTCCTGGAAGCTCCTTAGGGATGGCTTTAAGTTCACGTGTCACATTTGCTTGAATGTCTGGAATGTCCGCAAATTTGTGTCCCTTTAAGGCCCTTTTCAGGCGTGGGAACAAGAAAAAGTCTGCCGGTGCCAAGTCTGGTGAATAAGGTGGATGAGCTATGGATACGACCCCTTTGTTGGCCAGAAACTGTTGCACGATTACGGCAGTGTTACTCTTTGATCCATTATCCACAGTTACGTGCGCACACTACACCTTCAACTGAAGAAACTAGCATCTGCTAAACCATTGCACGCACAAACGTGACCTGTCTGAACTTGCTTAAACAATGACTGGGCTTGTATTCACATGCATTGTTACTCGCGTAAAGCTCGCACAGATTAGGGTGTGATGTCATTCACCGAACTTAATTGTCAGAGGTTGTACATTTTGAACATAATGTTGAATTAGCCAATTTAACTACCGTATTTATTCTACTGTAATGTGCTTCTTGTATAATGTGATTCCACTTTCAAAGGCCAAAAAAAACAGTAAAAATTTTATCCTCTTGCATAATGCAGTCCCCATTTTTGACTTTTCGTGAGAAATAAAATATGCAAGAATATACAGAAAAAGAAAAAAAGAAAGGAAAAAAACCCCTCTTTATTCTACTATTGCTATTACCAATCACAGATCATAAAGTGGAAAACATCATGAGTTCATTCAGAAAAGTGAAAAAAGTGGATAAAGTTCCATTGCAGGGAAGAGGAAGAATGCCTTATTGATGGTCTCTGACAACACTTCCCAGAAAGAAAGCATGTGCACTGAAAAGTTATATATTGTTACATGATCATAGGTAGTCATAATTTAGGGCTTATTATTGGTAGAAATACTATTAACAATGCCTTTTTATGATGATATAACAATGTATGAATTTTCAGCACACAAGCTTTCCTTTTAGATGTTGTCGTCTCTGATGGCAGTGTTCATTAATTTATTCAAAATGGCGGCATGCAAAGTGAGACGTTTAAATCTCCATCTAATTTAGTTTCCTTAATTTTATTTGGTGATATTTACAAATATCCAACGATTTTTTATTAATGATTACTGTTAACAATAATAAATATATATTAATTTACTGAAATTTAAGTGGAAAAATTGAGGGGAGAATGGCAGTGTTCGATAATTTATTCAAAATGGCGGCATGCGAAGTGAGCCATTTATATCTCCATCCAAGTTAGTTTCCTTAATTTTATTAAGTGTTATTTACAAATATCCAAAGATTTTTTGTAGGTGATTACTGTAAAAAATAATAAATAGATAATAATTTAATAAAATTGAAGTGGGAAAATTATAAGATCGACGCAGTTTTGAAGTTATTTTCATATTAGTCTTTGGCAATGGGAAATTCAAATAAAAAGTCAATTACTGTAGTGTATAATGAACTGTACATGGTATATACTGTATATTTAATGTACTGTGATGTATATTATACGCTAGTTTCGTTTGAACTTTATCAGTACCCCCTCCCAAGTCGTTGCAGTGCTAATATACTCTTGTATAATACGGTCCCACAAATTTAGATGCTTTTTTAGGCTAAAATTTTTCGCATTATAGTAGAATAAATATGGTAATGAACAAAAAGGCCTTATTTTAGACATTTTGTCAACCTTTTCTGGGTGCATAGGTCAGGATATTAAGGAAGTAAATGGTGTTAAGAGTTACGAGGTGGTTTTTAACGTTGATAAGTCTAAACCAGTCTTTGTAAGACGGTACCCCATCCCTCAGGTATTTCTCGCTAAACTTAAGAAATATGTCTTTGATTACCTTGAAACTGGGATTATTGAACCAATTACATCTAGATGGAACTCTCCTATACATCTGGTTAACAAAGAAAATGATTAATTCTGAGTATTATTGGCCTATGATGTATGAAGATGTCTCTGAATACATTAAAAATTGCACAATTTGCCAAAGATGTAAGCTGCACAGAGGTAAGGGCACCTTTTCAAGAAGGTCTTAAGGCAGCCTATCCCTTTTAGAAAGTTGCTGTCGATGTGATCGGTCCCTTATCAAGGACAGAACAAGGGAATAAGTACATCAGAGTCTTTATCGATGTTTTTACTCGATACCTTGAGGCCAAAGCCATTCCTGACCAATCATCCGATACAATCGCTAGGGCTTTGGCTGAGAAAATCATTTGTAGGTATGGAATTCCAAAGGAATTAATTAGTTACAGGGGAGCCAACTTTACGTCGGAGCTGATGCGCCAAGTTAATAGAGATCTAGGTATAAGACATCATTTTACAACTGCTTATAGTCCGACTTCCAACAGTCTTGTTGAAAGAATGAACAAGAACATTAGTGAAACTTTGAGATTATTATGTAATAATGATAAATTTCACTGGGATGAACTACTTGAGGTAGTTCTGTTCTCTATATGCAGCAGCTCCAACGAAAGCACTGGTGAAACCCCTGCATTTCTTCTTTAAGGGTCCGATTCCACACAGCCTGTTTCTTGGGACCCAGGGAATGATGAAAATGTTGAAGTGGGTGCCTATCGTCCTGATCCTGTGGAAAGATTTGATAAGGCTAGAAAAAAGCTCAGATTTGGAGTAATGTTAGAAGAAAGAAAAACATTGATAGAACAAATTCTAACAGATCGTTAATAGAATTCAAGGTGGGGGCTAAAGTAAGGTTACTTAAAATGGGTGGGGGTAATAAATTAGATTATCTTTACTTGGGACCATTCAGAGTTGTCAAAAGAGTCTCTCAGGTCAATTATAGGATAGAAGGAGTTCTGAAGCACGATCAACAGACTGTCCACATCGATTGTCTCAAGCCATGCTTCAGTAACACAATTCGAGGTAAAAGAACCGTACGACCCTGCAGACAAAGATCTGCTCCTGAAGAAGAGTCCGAGGATGAGGAGGGTGAATTAAGCCTGGAGTACATAAACTGACCCCACCCCATCCCAGAAGACCTCTACCTCCAGCCCAGATGCCAGAG
>JAHWFO010101632.1:121614-173178 GCA_023313115.1 Rhysida immarginata | reverse complement strand
TTCTTCTTGCTTCAATTTCTTTGAATAATCATTTCAGTTTCCGTTTATTAAGTTTTTCACATAGAATTTTGTTTTTGAGATTGTCATCTATTTCATAAGGTAATACTGAAAATATTACTTTGCATTAATATTTATTTATACAACATTTTTTTAATTTTATAACTAAAATAATCATTGCAAAAAATTGTGTTGAAATTTATGACTAATAACTAAAACATTTTTAGAAAATAATATATTTTATATTTAAATTAAATTCATATGAAAAATATTAAATTGCAGTTAATTATAATAAGGCAAATATTAAAACAGTTTTTTTGTCATGACGATAGCTAAAATTTTCCTGCACGGGATTTGACATAGTTACTGTATCGGTCTGACCTGCCGTAGACACTTCGCAAAGTGTCCAGACAGATACTGTAATTCTACCCAATTACAGTAAGAGTCCAATGCAACTAGACACTTCGCGTAGTGTCTGGACATTTCACGAAGTGTCCAATTACGCTATGTGTCTGCGACATATACACTGCTTTGCAACGAAATTGTCCTACCAACAAGGAGTTATCAGATCTTATCCATATTTAGTAGGGGGGGGGGGGGCTCCTCTACTTCCGACTAGTAAACGATTAGATGCATGATCACGGGACATAACCATTTTGGGTTGATACAGGGTCTCCGGGATATAAGCTCATCAGTTGACACCTGTGCGAGGCGTTCCATGCAGTAGGGAGGAAGCAACTGTCTCGTGAACGTACAGTACTGTAATCCGCACAACGGTCTCAATGCCGCGACGACGACAACGACAACCGTTCACACAATTAAGAGACTATGAACGAGGTCAAATTATTGACCTCTCCGAGGCTGGATGGTCAACCATACGAATTGCTGTCCATGTGTCGCGGGACGCACGGACAGTAGGCCGATGTTGGAGGCAATGGTGAGAGGAAGGTACACATGCCAGAAGACCAGCTCTGGGGCCCGGAGAAGCACATCAGCTCGTACTGATAGGCGGATACTGCGAACAGTGCTAGTGGACAAAACCATCACCCTGCGGCAACTGCACGACATCATCACTATTCCCGGTACTGCTCCAGTGTCAATAGCAACAACAGCACGCCGGTTACACGCCGCGACAATCTCTGCCAAACGTTCATTGTTTTGTCTTCCTTTGACACCTGAAGCACCGCGTCATACAACTGCAATGGCGTCGTGAACGAGTGGGCTGGCACACACTAGTCTTCAGCGACGAATCCCGCTTTTGTTTGAACACAGACGACAGATGCGGACGGGTGTGGTACAGACCGTTGGAATGTGGCAATGAACAATGCATCCGCTATCGCCATTGTGGACCAACACTCGGGATCATGGTCTGGGGTGCCATCAGCTACGATACCAGAACGCCTTTAGTCACCATCCATGGTACCCTGACAGCAGCAAGGTATGTCACAGATTCTGCAGCCCGTATTACTGCCCTTTCTGCACACCATACCAAGCGCAGTCTTTCAGCAGGATAACAGCAGACCGCACAAGGCAAACATACCGTAAATATTTTACTATAATGCGGAAAATTTTGACCTGAAAAACCACCTAAATTTGCTGGATCACATTATACAAGAGGGAAAAATTAGTGCTACAACAGCTGGGGAGGGGGGAGGGTCTGACAAACTTCAAACAAAAACAGTGTATGATATGGAAATAAGTATGGGATCAGATGTATTTTCGGAGGGTTTAGTAGACAGAGCGGAATTTCTCGCTCACTTGTCCGGGGGAAGATAACCCCCAATTAGTGCGCTTTACCCTTCTATCCTTCCCGCTGAGGAGGATCTTCGGCCGCGAAGGGGGAGGGTCCCCCATCGCCGAAGATTTCATAGCTCACAACGAAGTGCAGATATCTTCTTTTCAAACAGGCTTTTTGCTAGCAATCAAAAGAGAAAATAGGAGACGAACCAGACAAAAGAAAAACTCGATTAAAAGTAGTAAGCACAGGAGATGATCTAAAGCGCTTATAACTGGTAAGTAGACGAGGGGTGTCAGGCTTAGGTATATCTCTCCTATTTAGGGTTACTGGACGAGAGAGCAAGGCACTTCTAGCTCGTCTGCAGTCTCCCCCCCCCCCCCCGACAAATTATCTTATCTAATACTACAGGGTGAGCCAATGAAACGGGACTATTTGGGAACGCTGCTGCAGAAAAAGTAGAGGGCATGTGTGCTTGGGTCGTCAACGTAGTGAATCTAGAGAGTGGGAAGTTAGTTATCATGGGTCGTCTTATGAGCAAGAACTGTGATATTCTCTGGCCCCTTCGTTCTCCTGACTTGTCCGCATGCGACTTTTTCCTTTGGGAATAACTAAAAACTAAAGTTTCAAAGTTAACCCCCCAAGGACTCTGCAGGCATTAAAAGAAAGGATTCGAGCTGAAGTGACCGCAGTACCACTAGAAATGCTGCGCAATGTTATGGGCAGCTTTGCAACGAGGCTGCAAGACTATGTAGAACAACATGGAGGCCACCTTCCAGACATTACTTTTAAAAATTGAACGATTGTGCACTTACACAACATTTCCATTCGTGTAGATTATGTTTTCATCAATAAAATTTACAAAAGATGATTTTTGAATGTTTTCTGATTTTTTGAAATCGTCCAGTTTCACTGGCCCACCCTGTATAATTCTCTTATCCTTTCTGAGACCAACAAAGAAAGTTACAACAATCAGTCTGAAGCCAGGGATTGTTGTGGTAAGACAATACTGAGCCATTGTTATTAATTAAATAAACTGAAAAAAATATAATTCTCTTGGTCTGTCCAAAACCAAGGATTGTTGTGTTAAGACAATACTCAAGGCATTGTTGTGAATTAAATAAAAGAACTGAAAAATGTTTAGCGTTGAGTTTTTATATGCAGATAAACTGTATATTGTTGCAGAATATTAAGTTTTGAAAACAATTGATGCTCCACTTTCATTTCTTTACCCTTCAACATGTACAGTTGACAACAGTCATGTGATTGGTGGAATTCTAGAAATGATAGAAACTGAAATGCTTCATTTACCGTAAGCATTCTACTATAATGCAATCTCTTGTATAATGCAATCTCATTTGCAAAGCACACACAAAAAAAAATAAAGTAAAAATTTTACCCTCTTATATAATGCGATCCCCATTTTTTTGATTTGTTGCCAACTTATGAGAAATAAAATATGCAAGAATGTACAGAAAAATCTTGTCGTGTCGGCAAGCAACAAGTCCGATTGTTATTTGTTTGTGATGTCCATGTGTTTGTTGTCATTGTAGTCGTCTGTTGAGATGATCGCCCAAGCAAAGTGTTCGTGCGAACCGTCCGTCCATGAATGCTAAGCTGCCATCGTATAGTTCGGTTCGACGCAGACGTTTTTCGAATGGGAGCCCCACATCACGCTGATCCAAGCCAGCCTGATTCCACAGCTAAATAAAGTAACATTTAAGAAGGTTATCTAATCACTCTCTCCCCTATCCCACGTGACAGTATTTAGCCAATAATAGAATTAAAAGGGACTTTATACCTTAAAAGGACTCGGACCCTCCATGTAGCCACGGACATCCCTCCCTCGGGCTTATGCCAGCCTACTGAGCGGATGAAGAGATGTCAGTAGGCGAGTATTTTAAGCGCTTCGAATGGGCCCTCCAGCTTTCCATCATCCCAGGCAAGAAGTACACCGCATACGCACGGGTCCATAAGGGGGGCAGAGTTATATGGAGTTCTGAAGATCCGCATAAGCCACAGGGAGCCCAAATCCACCCTGTATACAGCGAACTAAAGTCAATTTTGATCGGACATACAGACAGACCCGAGAACAAATATGCCGAGAGCGTGAAATTCCGTGCGATAGTTCAAAACCCAGATGAGTCCATAGTGCAATATGCGCTCCGTATGCGGAAGAGTGGTGTGAATATGGAGCATTTCTGGATAGAATGCTCGTTGAGCAATTCCGCCATGGCCTGCGATCGCCCGAAGCATTGGATGAAATAATTGCCAAGCAGCCTGACCAGTTCGAATAAGGAGTTTGAGATTGCCCAAAATCTCGAAGGCGGTCAGCATCCCCAGTGTCCCGTTAAACGAGGAAACAAATAAATTGGGCTAAGAGATCCCTCTAATGAAGTCAGCGCATCAGGGAAGAAACCGTCAGAAAAAATCTACAGTGTGACGCAGAGCCAGGAGTAATTAGCGTCCCAGATCAGCCGTGAATCGTAGCTCATCCACCGGGAATAAGTCTGTGCTCAAGAAACCTTGTAGCATGTGTGGCGGCCAACACTGGGCCGACACATGCTGCTACTCCTGTCAAATGACCGGGCACCTAGCCAAATGTTGCCGGTCAAAAACTAACAATGTACACCGCACTTCCCCCAATGAAGTGCTGATCGATCGGGTCCAAACGCTTAAACTACATGGGGAAGCGGACCACAAATCCTTATACCAGAACATGACTGATGTCAGGATAGACGGGAACACGCTGTTGACACTGGAGCCCCGTGCGCTGTCATCTGAGTCATTCGGCTTTGTAAAATCAAACCGTGTATACACCTGCAGAAAGCAGACCGCAATTTAAGAGCTACACGGGGCATCAAGTTCGCTGCTTGGGGAAAACCAGAGTCCAAGTTACCATGGGAGACACCAGCCAGTAGATGGACCTTTATGTGGTCGAAGGTTACTCCACTGCACTCATGGGACGCGATTGGATCTCAAAATTTGTTCAGAGATCAAGTTCGATTAATTGTTTTCGTCCAATACAAGCTATTCGAGACGAAATGCCAGAAACTGCTCACAGAGGAGCAGCAGTCTCAATTAAATGGCCTAATAATAGAAAACGCCCACCTAGTCCAAACTACAGGGGGCAAACGAAAGGGCCCCCCGGCGAAAGTCCATCTAGTTTCGGATGAGACCCCCATATTTGCCAAAGCTAGAGATGTTCCTCTTGCGTTGCGGGAGGAATACACCAAGGCCATAGACCAGAAGATCCAAGAAGGCCATAAACCAGAAGACCCAAGCTGGTTTCTACGAAAAGGTCGATTTCTCTGAATGGGCATCGTCAACACATATTGTGGTTAAAAAATATGGAGCTCTGCACATCACAGGAAATTACAAGCCAACTATAAATAAACAGATGATCATTAATGAACACCCTATTCCCAAAATAGAAGAAATTTTCAATAAAATGAGAGGAGCAGCGTGGTTTGCCCACCTCAACATTACTGATGAGTATACTCACCTGCCAATAGATGAAGACTTCCGCAAGATTTTGACGTTGAACATGCCGAACCATGGACTGGTTAGACCAACCAGGGCAGTCTATGTTGCAGCTAACATCCCTGCATTATGGCAACGTCGGATGGAAGAAGTTTTTCGTGAGTCCCATAATGTGATTGACTTCTTCGACATCATTGTGTTCGAGTCTACTTTCGACGGACACATTGGAGCCCTGCGTTAGACTTTACAGCGGCTGGGAATGTATGGGTTTCATCTAAATACAAAAAAAATGTGCATTCGCCACCACTATGTCATCGACAAGGATTGTCTCCGTAAATCCGATGACCACATAGAAGCCATTTCAGAAGGCCCCGAAACCAGCAACGTCCGAAGAACTGCAATTTGACTTAGGGAAAGCGACCTACTATAATGCCTTCATCCCAAACCTTTCCCACAAAACAAAACCCCTGCGTGAAATGCTGGCCCAAGACCAATTTAAATGGACAAAGGAAGCCCAAAATGCATATGAGGAGATAGAAACCTCACTCATAGCACTGCAAGTCCTCATCCAGTATGACCCCTCTCTACCATTAATTCTCGCCACCGATGCCAGAAGCTGCGGATTGGGAGCAGTGTTAAGCCACCGTCTGGCCAACTGTCTAGTAAGACCAATTGCATATGCAAGCCAGACCCTCACAGATACAGAACGGAGATACCCCCAAATCGACAAAGAAGCCCTAGCCATCGTATGGGTCATTAAAATTTTTTTAATTATTTATATGCCAGAAAATTTGAGTTGGTAACCGACCATAAGCCCCTGACTCCAATTTATCACCCACTCAAGTCACTTCCTACCCTCTGCATTAGCCACATGGCCAATTATGCGGAATACCTGACCAATTTTTCAATTCGCTGTGGATACGGTCACGGCGCCGTGACTTGTCACCGTTTACAATGGTCGAAAAAGGGAAGCGACGTGATGAAAGACAGAGCATGCGCTTTGCACAGCGGATGATTAGTGATGGGTGGAACGGCACTTTGGCAAACGAGAATAGTTCAAAGGAGTCGTTCGCGAACCATTTCACATACATGTAAACGATTTATGCGCAAATATTGAAATCACACTTCACTAAATACGCAACTTCTTATTACTGATTTCATGAATTGTACAATGTCTTTTGACCGTCTGTGTGCGAAAACTGATACGAAGAGGGGTGGCGCCCGCCTTTTGATCGCCGCTATGAGTCCCCAATTACGGCTGCCGGTTATAGATGTGGATGTGACTGGATCAGTGTGTGTGTGTGTGTGTGTGTTTTTTTTTTGTTTTTTTTTTTATATTTCATTTGCTGCTTAGTCATCGTTTATCGGTTCTTCGTTATAAGCAAGTATGGATGCGTGTCGCTCTCGTTGTGGTTCGTGTGATCGTCTATTATGATTTGATGTTGTCATTACGTGTAAGAGGTGTGTCTGGCGAATTTCATCAGTGTTTTTTTATATATCATGTGTAGTTTGTGTAATTAGTAGATAGCGTAGGTTATTTATTAAGTGCTGTTTTGCGGTAACTTTGGGGAAGCTGCAACAATTGCTTGAGATGAAGATCATAATCATCGGTTGTTGTCGCAGCTTATCCAGAAATTTTGAGCAATAATAGAGTAACAATGGAATTCTAGTTTGTTGAGAGAGAGAGAGAGAGAGAGAGAGAGAGAGAGAGAGAGAGTGCTTCGAATGTGCGAGGCAGAGAAGCCGCCCGGAGAAAAAAATTTGCATCTGTTTGACGAGCGCTTGACTACATTGAAAAAAAAATGAAGCCGTTGTTAATTAGGAGCTAATTAGACGCTGGAGCTCACCCAAAAGAGCTCGTGTGCCCGATTGGCATGGAAATATGTCGGTTTTCGAAGTTTTGCTGCGTTGCAAAGATTATGGAATGCACGTCGACCGGTTCATTTTCTTGAGAGAATGTTTGCCATCGTCCAAGTTGAGAAAACTGTGCTGGAACGTCTTGATCCGTGAGCCCTTTCCATTTTACTTTTAAACGTGTTAACGGTCTAGTGTATCGTGCAAGAGAAGAGATTTGTTGTGTTTTGGGGAATTTTGAAGCTACCCACCCTGCGGAACTATGAATTTTAAAGAAGGGGAAAAGTTCTACTGACGCGCTATCACGTGACTCGAGAACCCTTTCCGTTCGAATATAAGCGACGCATGCTTTATGTGTTTTAACATAGCGATTGCTGGCTATGTCCTGCAAACAGAACTTTGTATTTTTATCACAAGTTGTTCGTTAATGTTGTGAGAAAAAATTATTCCCAGCCACGTGTTTGGGTGTCTCGCAAGTGAGGTTTAGTTCATGAGATCAATAAAGGAGCCATTTGATATCAGCTGTAGATCTGCTGAGTAGTGTGTGAGAGCGGAGATGTTAAGCATTTCACACCAGATTGAGGTTGTAGCAAAATCATCATTGTTGAGGAGCGATCGTTGTTCGCCACTTTTGGTACATCACGGGGTTACAGTTCTCCTCCCCTCACTTGTCCCAGGAAACGTAAACATTGTCGTGATCTAAGGTTAGGTGTGCAAAAAAGGAGGGTGTGACACTTTCTAGTGTTATTTTGACTCACAAGGGGTGATTTGCTTGGGGTATGTACGCTCAGTATTACAGCACTATGAATTGGGAAACATTTGGCTAGACCAGAGATTCTCATGTGCTAGGCATCGCCGTTTAAGTCTGTTCTAGACATGATTGCTGTCAGCGGTTAATATATTGTAATAATTTATTGAGTGGTAACTGATGAAGCTTGGTAGTTTTTGAATTATTTATTGTTTGTTTTGTTGGGGCCCCCTTATTTTATGCTGTGTATTTTATTACTATTAAGACATGAGTATTAAATTAATTTGCTTGCATTACACACCCAAGCCTACTTTTTGACTAAGTTTCACCTCCCCTCCGCGAGTTCGCACAACACGTCCCTACTGCATGTGGGATGCAAGTTTGCGGTGGGTGTCATCCAGGCACCCCGCCCACACGTTTGGGGGCATATGGATATAGGTTTTTCTCATTTGACAAGTTAACGAAATTTCTGCGGGAATATGAAGAAAGCAATTTCATCCAACTTTGAACATGCCATTCCAGATGGCGCCCGAAAGCGTGGGGATACACATTTGATAAAAGAAATGTCACACAGAAATATCGTGTAAGGGTATTCATATTAATAAGACTAAGCCCAGAGGCCAAATCAGGTGAGATTTTATCGTTTAAAATGAATTACAAATGTGAGGAATTATACATAGATTTATCCATGGCCACCGCCAACAGGGATGCCAATTGTGAATCACACACGGGCAGCAGTAATTGGGGGCCCACCACGGCGATCAAAAGGCGGGTCCCACCCCTCCTCGTATCAGTTTTCGCACACAGCCACGCCAAAAGACATTGTACAATTCATGGAATGAGCATTGTTGCATATTTCGTGAATTGTGATTTTACTATCTGTGCATAAATCGTTTAAATATACACGAACGACTCCTTTGAATGATTCTCGCTTACGAAAGTGCTGTTTCGCCCATCACTAATCATCTGCTGCGCGAAGCGCATGCTCTGTCTTTCATCCCGCCACTTCCCTTTTTCGACCATTGTGAATGTTGGCAGGTCATGTACAAACCAACGAAGGAACACACACATGCGGATTATTGTTCGGGAGTGACCGCCATTAACAGGGTAGAAGAGGAAGATGGCTTCGAATTGTTCACAGTCTACCAGATGAGACAGCTGCCAATTAGACCGGAGGAGATGGCTAAAACAACTAGAAGCGATCCAAGATTGGGCAGAATCATCCAAGAGCTCAGACGGGGCCACGATCTAGCCTGTTCTGGTTACAAAGCTCCAGAAGACTGCTACACAATGAGCGTTGGTTGCCTAATGTACGACCATCGGGTAACGATTCCACTAACAGTATGGCAACCGGTTCTGGATGACCTCCACACTGGACATCTAGGAATTGGCAAGATGAAAGGCCTAGATGTCCAGTGTGGAGGTCATCCAGAACCGGTTGCCATAGTGTTGGTGGAATCGTTACCTGATGGTCGTACTGAAAGGCCTAGCCCGTTCGTTTGTGTACTGGCCCAGCATAGACGCTGACATCGAGCATACAGCCAAATCGTATGTCGACTGTGCGATGTAATCCAATGCTCCACCACAGTATCATGTTCATCATTGGGAGTACCCCAAAGGGCCCTGGGAGAGGGTGTATCTCGACTATGCCAGACCAGTAGCAGGCAAAATGCTGCTCATTATAGTGGACGCCTACAGCAAGGGGGTGGAAGTAAAAGCGATGACGTTGACAACTGCAGAGGCCACAATACCTCTCCTTGATGAACTGTTTGCCAGTTATGGCGTACCTACCACAGTAGTCACAGATAAGGCTTCCCAGTTTGTCGCCAACGAATTCACCTCGTACAGTACGGACCCGGTTGAACATGGTCGTCGGGAGCCATTATTTCAAATGCACATGTACAGTTTCCTCTTCGTTTATGTTTACTTAAGTCAGTTGAAGATCCAGTATTAAATGCAGAAGCTATTCAGTCTAAAATAGATAAATCAACTGAAATCAATCTGATCGAACGTGGTTGACAAGAGCCACGATTTCATCTGTCCAGAATAGCGTTTTTTGACTGATATCGATTAGCTCTGCCAAGTGATAAAACTCAAATAAAATAGACGTGCAAAGAAAGGACAACATATGCAGATTAAACAAACTCAATTCTGAACTTTAATTGCATTAATTATTTGCTTTTCATTACAAAAAAAAAAAATGATAACATGTACAGCAATCTTCTTCTTGGCAGCTATGACGATACAAAATACGGGAGCTCAAAAAGCACATATCGAAAATTTACGGAAGCCTTAATTGGACATGCATAAAAAATTACAAAAACGATTTACAAGCTTATCATACACAACTCAAAGAGAAAAGCAACATATACATCCAAATTAACAATAATTAACATTTAAGAACGTTATCCGATCGCTTCTCCCCCTTCATCAATAAAGACGCAGAAAATCTCTATTTTTTACGATTTGAAAAATGAATAACCTGGATCTACACAATTAAAAAAATTTCAAAATCTGATTCATTATCACCAGTTTCTTCAAAAAGTTCCTTAATGCAGTACAGATGATGGTTTATTAAACCATAATAAAAGGTTATTTAATTTTGAAGACAAAAACGATACAGTTATGGTAGATTACATGCACTTAATATGTTCATTTTTAGAAATTAAAGTACACATTATGTATTCATGCATTAAGTATTGTAATAAATATTCATTTGAACTTAATAAAAAGTTCTTGGACAATTTCAGGGGATAGAAAACAGTGGCTGTTAAAAATTTTACTGGTTGAAAATTTATTTCACTTTTCACCTTTAGTGTTACAAATTTAATGTCATGCTTAAATTTTTCAATTATTATTAATAAATGGCAGCAAGAAAAATTATTAAAGTATAACTCTGATAATACAAACTTGTTGAGGGCCAACAAATTTTTTTGTATTATCCGGGTTTCGTATTATCCAGGAACAATAGAAACAAATCATAAGCCCATAGAAGGCAATGCTAAAGAGACTGTTAAATAGAGTACAGTCATAATAAAATTCTTTGCAAATAAAAAAGATAAAAAAAAAAAAAGGGATTTATAATAAAAATGCTTTATCTATGTAAAGCTGATGTGCTTCATTTATTTCCGGTTGACGTCAGGTTCGTTTCAAATCACTGCACTTAAAATTGGCACTATTGTATCAGTGTTGCCAACTCAAAAACATTTTTCCCGCTAAAACCGAACTAAAAATCCATGTAAATTCTATTGTTTTAATGTAATTTTTAGCGGATTCTAGCAGAGTTTTGCATAATTTTAGTCTAAAATTGCTAATCTAGTGGAAAATCCACTAAGGTGACAACACTGTGTTGTATAAAAAAAGGGTTAAAAACCTGATCACTGCAAACATCGCTACCTAATGAAAGTTACACATGTACTGTATTTGATGCTCTACATTGTTTATCCAATCATAGTTGACTATTAAAATCATTTTTTAGTAAGAAATTTTCGTTTATTTTGCAAATTTTTTTTCTTATTAACCGGATTTTTCAAAAATAACAGTTCGTATTAAGGGGGTAAATTTTTCAAGGAAAGTAAACAAACGGGACCAGGACCAAAAGTAATTTCATATTAAGCGGGTTTTCGTATTAACAGAGTTCGTATTATCCGAGTTATACTGTATACTGTAAATAAAACGTGATCACAGTGATCTTTTCGCCAATGGCCACAATCTTGTTTTTGAGAATACACTTTTGCATTAGCTTTTGGAGACGAAAAACTGAGAAAAAAGGGAATTAATGTACTGTATATTGTATATACTATATAATATACTATAATATGCCAGTACCGTAAACATTCTACTATAATGCAAAAAATTTTAACCTGAAAAACCATCTAAATTTGCGGGATCGCATTATACAAGGAAAAATTAGCGCTACAACAGCTGGGGAGGGGGGAGTGTCTGACGAACTTCAAACGAAAATAGTGTATATCATTGAATATATTGGTATACAGGGTGATTTACATCGAATGTAAAATACTTAAAGGGGGTATTATAGAGGTAAGATAAACACAAAACGTCCTATGAACATGGGTTCAAATATGAACGATAACTGAGATATGAACAGAAATAAAAATGCCGCCACCAAGATCAACAAGTTAATTACTCAGGTTCTGTAAAGCCTAGATTAATGCAATTTGGGGGAATAACAAGGTACATAAGACTGTGTATACCGTTAAAATTTGATTGAATTCCAACGAGAAGTTTCCGAGTTACACAGTCAAAATTGTGACAAGTGCTAGTTAGTACTCACAAGTGAACACGTATTATGATGTTGAATGAGTAACTTGAAAACTTCTTGTTAGAACTAGATCAAATTTTAAAGGTATACACAGTCTTATGTACTCTGTTATTCCTCCAAATTTCATTAATCTAGGCTTTACAGAATCTGAGTTATTAACTTGTTGATCTTGGTGGCGGCATTTTTATTTCTGTTCATATTTCAGTTATCGTTCATATTTGAGAACCCATGTTCATAGGACGTTTTGTGTTTATCTTAACGTCTATAATACCCCCTTTAAGTATTTTACATTCGATGTAAATCACCCTGTATTATAGTGCATTATACAATATATACAGTACATTAATTCCCTTTTTATCTCAATTTCCCGTCCATTTTTACGTCGCCAAAAGCTAATAGGGGAGGGGGGTAAAACTAACTTCGATCTGATGAATTTCAAAGGAGAACTAGCATAAAATATTCAATATACTGGTACATTACAGCAGGGTTCTCCCAGGCCAGTTTTAACGGGCGTGCCGCCCGGCTGATTTTGGCGTCCGCCCGGCTGAAGAATACACGAAAAACTGCACAACACTGCATAATATTTTATTTGTTTTTGTTTTTAATTTTTGTCCGTCCAGTTATTTTAGCTTACCGCCCACCTGATAAAATTTTCTGGGGAGAGCACTGATTACAGTATACATGTATGATATCATACAGTTTAATCAACGTACATTGCATTAATTTGCTTTTTTTTCTCGATTTCTCATCAGCTTTTCCATCACCAAAACTTAACTTGGAGACGGAGGGAGGGAGATTTCAAACGAACTTCGATCTTATGAATTTAAAACTAAAACCAGCATATAATAATAAAAATACTGTCATATTACAGTATATTATGTAGTATATAGGATATATAGCACATTAATTCCCTTTTTTCTCAATTTTTCGTCGACAAAAGCTAATGCAAAAGTGAATCCTCAAAAACAAAATGGTGACGCCATTGGGGAAAAAAGTCACTGTGATCACGTTTTATTTATTATAATTTCTCTTGCTGCCATTTATTGATATTAATTGAACAATATAGGCATGACATTAAATAAATTTGTAACAATAACGGTGAAAAGGGAAATAAATTTTCGATCAGTAAAATTTTTAACAACCACTATGTTCTATTTCCTAAAATTGTCCAAAATCGTTTTCTCAAGTTCAAATGAATATTTATTACAGTACTTAATGCATGAATACATAAGGTGTACTTTAATAATTTTAAAAAATGAACATACAATAAAGTACACGTAATCTATCATAACTATATCGCTTTTGTCTTCTTAAAAATTAAATAATCTTTTATTATTATAAACTTTTATAATAAACCACCATCTGTAATGTATTAAGGAACGTTTTGAAGAATCTGGCAATAATGAATTAGATTTTGAAGTTTTTTTAATTGTATACATTGTTGCGCCCCCCACCCCCGGTCACCGAGTATTTTAAAAAAAATTTGTTGTCCGTCAAAAAAATATTAAAAGACTAAGAAATGAAAATAGACATTGATGTGTGTTGACGGTTTCATTGATTGTTGCCAGCGAAGCGTTTTTGAAAGAATAACAATAACGACTTACCGTGCATTGTTTATGATGTTTTCTTTTCTGTTCCTAAAAAAAATTTTTAATTAAAAAAAAAAACAAAAAAAAAAAGAGGAAGAGATATGTTTTTGTGCTAGAGAGAGAACATGGATGGAACTTAAAATTCTATCCGAGGACAATTTTGATTTTAATCGTTGGACTTTTTGTGTCCGAATTACCGTTAATTTTTTAAAAAAAAAAAAAAAAAAAAAACGACAAAAGAAACTAATAAAAGACAAAAAATGCAATTAAAACATTTTGAATTGGAAGATCGTTGTAAGTGTATGGTTGCAACGTTCATCAAGCTGGCAAAAACTATCGGTTAATGAGAGTAGAATGATTTTACCTGATGGATTAAGGTTATCGACAAAATTTTATAAGTGGAAATCGATTGGAAGTGAAAAGTTTCAACTTGTACGTTCTAAAGAGTTTCGTCAGTGTTTAGATAATCGAACTTGGCTATCTCATTCTTCGAGTCGACGGATGTCGGACTTGGTCGTCAATTACTACAGTGAAAGGAAAAGCCTCATTTTCAAAAGATCGACGTCTGCCGGAGTTTTCGTGGCAACGTGAAGACAAACCATGCACCGTGAAGTTGGAGGATCCGCAACGGCTTCTGAATTTGATGAGACTCCGAGTAATCGCTCAGCGAAAGCCATCGAAACCTGTCTGATTCACAGAGAAGGACCATTTTGCTGGAGATGTTCGTTTTAAAAAACCCCAAGATGTAACCACTCAAGAGAATCGAGCACAGCGGATATGGACGGCGAAGCTTAATGAAAGCTAGTCAGCGAGACTCAGGTAACCTTTTAACCATTGTTTTGGTGGGCCCCTCGAAGGATCAGAAGTACATTCTTCAACAGAAATCGATCTTACCTAGAAAGTCATAGTTAACGAAAAACTTAATCCGTCGGCAAGACACGTCCCTTTCTCTAATGGAAAACAAGACTTTATCAATTATTAAAGTTAAAAAAAAAAAATAAAAAAAAAATAAAAAAATAAAAAGAATCCGACGTGTTATGATTACTGATTTAAAAGTATAGAAATGATAAGAGCGCTACACATAAAACACATGAACAACATGCTGGATTTATTCTCTCTGCTCTTATACCAAGAACATATACACAAACAGATTGCATAGAACAATAGCACCATTATTGAAGATAGATGGCACCATTGTACACTGTCTTTTATTCTAACACTTCCTCCAAAGACAAACAGTCAGATCCTTGTGTTACATTGTTCTGCACACCAATCTTTTCACGTAGCATATTAAAACGAACACGTTCAAGTGGTTTCATCAATAAATCCGCCACCTGATTCTTTCCATCGATGTGTTCCAATTTAAGTTCACCATTCAAAAATTTTTCACGCACATAGAAGTACCGAATTTCGATGTGCTTGGTTCTTTTGTGATACTCTGGATTTTTAGCCAATTTTACTGCACCAGCATTATCAACATAAAGTGTAGGTGGTAAGTCATGTTTCGGCATTTCAATTAGTTCAGACAATAGTCTTTTCAAACAAATCAGTTCCTTTGCTCCTTCACTTGCTGAAATTATTTCTGCTTCAGTAGTGGAGGTTGCCACTACTTTCTGCAATTGACTGGTCCAGGGCACGGCTCCATGAGCAAACTTTGCGACGACTCCAGTTGTCAAACGCCTTGTAATCTTATCACCTGCAAAGTCAGCATCGCTATAAACACTTAGTTTCTCTCCTTTTCTGTTAGAAATTCCATATTCTTGTGTTCCTTTCAGGTACCGAAATATACGTTTAATTTGATTCCAGTCCCAGGTGGTCGGTCTTTCCATAACATGGGCTGCTTTGTTCACTGCTAAAGCAATATCTGGACGTGATACGGTATCAAGGTACATGAGACAACCTACTGCTTCCCGATACGGAACCTTAGATGAAATCACCTCATCAGTGGTATTTTCTTCACAACCAATTGGTGTCGTGACTGCATTTGATTCGGCCATTCCAAATCTTTCCAATATTTTTCTGGAGTAGTTCTCTTGGCTTAAAGTAATTGATCCATTTTCATTTTGTTGAATCTTCATGCCAAGAAAGTTATTCAAAGAGCCGGTGGTTGTATGAAATTCTACTTGCAGTTCTCTCAAGAAATCACCGATCTCTTGTTTGTCACTGCCAACTACCAGACCATCATCAACATAAATTGCAATGTAGAGTCGCTTTTGGTTGCGTTTTCGATAAAATAGACATGGATCAGCATTGCTATTTTGGAATCCAGATGTCTTCATAAATGTAATGAAACGTTTGTTCCAGCAGCGAGGTGCCTGCTTGAGACCATATAGACTTCGTTTCAGTTTGCACACTCGTCCCATGCCATCCTCAAAACCTTCTGGTTGTTCTAGATACACTTCCTCTTCAAGTACACCATTCAAGAAGGCTGTTTTTATGTCAAACTTTTCCAAGTTCATATTTTCTGTAGCAGCAACAGCTAACAAAGTACGTATGGTGTCATAGCGTGCAACAGGACTGAAAGTCTCATCATAATCGACTCCATGCTTCTGAACGTATCCTTTTGCTACCAAGCGGGCCTTGTAGTGAGTACAACCATTGTCTACAGCTTTACGACGTAGTACCCAGCGATTCTTTAGAATTTTCACATTCTTTGGGCGTTCAACCAACACCCATGTGTTGTTTTCTTCCAACGAATCCAATTCTTCATGAATAGCTTGCAACCATAACTCTTTCTTCAGATTGTAGTACTTCTGAATAAGAGTTTGGATCGTTGCAATTTTCAGTAATAACTGCTTCTGCATACAATAAGAACTCATTACTTTCCATCCATTGCGGTTTCTTACATAGGTGTTTGGTTTTTACACCTTCTTCAACAGACTCGTCACTTTGCTTCTTTAAGTATTTGTCTTCTTCACCGATTGGTTCCATTTGCTCTTCACAATCATTTAAGTTTTGGCTTCCTCCAGAAGTGGACGTTGTGATTAATTCTTCACCTTCATTTAGGTCTTGATTCCCCTCATGGTTGTTTGCTTCTTCCAGTTTTTCTTTTACTGTAGATGAACAACCAGACAAGCCTTCTTGTGAAGTCTCTTCTTTATATATTGGAAACTCTGCACCATCATTGCGTTGATTGCAGACCATGTCAGGTTTGAACTTCACATCATGGCTGAGGACTATTTTCTTTTGAGAAGGAATCCAGACTCTATATCCATCCTTGTCATTAACATATCCTACAAGGTATCCATAAATAGCTTTATCATCAAACTTTGAGCGGAAAGTCTTATTTACATGGACGTAACATCTTGTGCCGAAGATTTTCAAGTGATCTAATCTTCCTGTTGGTCGTCCATACCACAACTCATAAGGGGCTTTGTTTTCAACTGAAGATTTTCCAGTGCGGTTTAAAAGGTACACTGCTGTATTACAAGCTTCAGCCCACAACCCTTTTGGTAATTTACTTGGATTTAGCATGGAATGAGCTGCTTCTACGATGGTACGGTTCTCATGCTCAGCTGCACCATTTTGCTGGGGTGTATAAGGTGGAGTAACGCAATGTTCTATTCCTTTGCTTGAGAGCAACTGCGTAATCCTTTTGTTATCAAACTCTTTACCTCCATCACATCTGAGTCTCTTAACTACATGTCCATTCGTTTCAGCTTCGTTCAGAAATTGTTTAAGCACATCACTCACTTCACTTTTATGTTTTAAGAAGATTCGACGAAATTTGCTGAAATCATCTTTGAAGCATACGTAATAACGTGCTTTTCCAAAGGATTCTACATTCATTGGTCCATTTACATCTGTATGGATTAATTCGCCGGTTACTGTTGATCGATTTCTTCGTTTTTTAAATAGAAGTCGATGCATCTTTCCCAGTACACATCCATCACAGAAATCTTCCTGACAGTCTTTTACACTTATACCCATTTTCTTCAGTAAGCTCTTCACGTGCTGTTTATTTTGATGACCAAATCTCTCATGATATAATTGTAACGTTTTCAGATGCTGTAACTAGATTTACTTGGACAGGTTGGTTTGGCTTCACAACACGCATGTTGAGTACATACATGCCATTGCTTACATGTCCAGTCATTAGAGTTTTTCCACTGACTGTCTTTAATTTTGACTCCTGTATTGTTAATAATTATACAGTATCCTCATACCGCAACTGCCTTTACAGAAAACAAATGAGCAGTTGCATCAGGTACATACAAAACATTTTGCATTTCAGCATTGTGCCAAACGTTACCTTGACGTGTTTGGATTCTAATTTGTTCCTTTTCCATGAGCTTGCATACTCTTATTTTGCTTTCCCAGTGAAATCATTTCAGGAATGGCAAACTTTGTATAAGATATTGTTTATTTGAAGTGATATGCTTTGATGCACCACTATCACAGTACCATTTATCAACATCAGTACAGTTACTGGTTGAAGCACCCATGGCGTGTGTGAAAAATACTGCTTTATTATTCACTTGTTGATTAGTGCTGCCCAATTTCTTTTGCGTACATTCTGCTGCTCAGTGACCCAGTTGTTTACATTTGTTACAAGGAAAGTTTTTCTTTGCACGTTCCGGTGTTTTCTTAGAATTTTCTTTACTGGATTGCTGCAGTGTTCTCCTAGGTTGACTTCGTGTAACGAATGCATTTGTTTCCATCACATTCTGATCTCACAGTTCGATTGTGCACAATTTTTCGATAAGGAGATTCAAGCTCTGATTTTCTGATGGAATTGTGTCCCATAGATCTTTAAAATTATCATATTCCTTTCCTAAAGTCGACAAAATTCGGCCATTTAAAATTCTCTCAGACAGGGTATTTTCTTTATGTTTTGTCAGTTCATCATTCAAATCAACAAACAGCTTTTGTAATTTTGCAACGTGCGTACTGATGTCTTCAAAGTCATCCCGTTTAACTCGAAAAAAGGATTCCATTAACATGTTCAAACGTTGTGTACTACTACGCTCAATCGTGCTCGGAGTTTATCCCATATTTCTTTTGCGTGGTTGCACGTCAACACGAGCTCAGCAACTTGTTTGTTAAGTGCACTTACTATTAGGCTTGCTGCTTTCGCATCGTCCTTCTTCCACTCCAAATACAGTTTTTTTTCTTCATTTGTTGGCGTAGCGGGTAAATCAACACGTTGTTTTGTACCATCAATGATGTCTTCTAGTCCATAAGAACCCAACACCATAGACATGTGCCACTTACACTTTGCCCAATCACCAGGACCCTCTAATTTATCCACGCTCACTTTGTACTCACAGCTGGCGGCCATATTGCTTATATCGTCAACTTTTACGTGGTTAATCGAAGGCAATTTTCAAAGACACAGTTCAATTCGCCATGCGCAGAGAAGAATTCATATTTACAGTTATTTTCCTTCATTTAAGCTGCCTGGACCCATAACCTGTTATAATTACTGATTTAAAAATATAGAAATGAGAAGAGCACTACACATAGAACACATGAACAACATGCAGGATTTATTCTCTCTGCTCTTATACCAAGAACATATACACAAAGAGATTGCTTAGAACAATAGCACCATTATTGAAGATAGATGGCGCCATGGTACACTGTCTTTTATTCTAAAAGAAAAAAAAAGGAATATGCCGACTAAGTATCGAAAGTTACGAATATTAGAATAGTGAATGAGGGAAGATTAATTAATAATCCCAACCCTAAGAGAATCGAGATTAAATAAAACTGAAAACTTACCTGGAATAGTAATCAGTGTCAGGCGAATGAATGTTGAGCCAACTGTCCGTCGGGTCCAGTCGTGGCCCCATCCTTACTAAACAGCCCCTACCTTCCTTTACCGTATGAATGACTGACGCGAATGAGAGCCCCCCTCCTTCCTCCGCGAACTCCCCCCCCCCTTTATAGTGAACACCCTGCTCTCGCCCCAACAATGTTATATTGGGTGACACAACAAAGTCATCATGCACGATTTTATTCCCAAAGAATGTTAAAGGAAAGAAATAAGGTACCACAAACTCGGAAAAGGTGATTTAAGTTATATTCGATTACACCACGAAAGATCCATGGTAAACCCACCGATTAGATTTAAATCGATGCAATCTTACCCCGACGTTAGTCCGTTTTTGTGACTTGACTTTTAAGGAAACTACTTTTGATTAAAAAAAAAAAGAAAAAAAACCCGACAAAAATACTTGACTTATCTTCGTGTCATTTCCCATATTAATTTGAGCAGAACTATTCCTTGAGAACTTTATTAGAAGTGTTGATCTGTTTACAAGCTTATGAACCCCGTTTTTCTTCGTTGTCAGATGATTTAAAAAAAAAGGGATTCCAATCGAAACTTTACCATTTATCGGTTACAAATATAAAAAAAAAGATTTTTTCTTTCTTTCTTGTATTCTCCCTGTCGAGCTTAAGTAATACGAAATTACGAATAAAACACCCGTCACGTTATTATTTAGATGAATCCAAGTAGTGTGTGGCCCTTTGATTTATTAAATAGTCAGATACAGTGTCCAAGTACATTAAGTTAGTAATGTTTTGGCTATTGTGGGGATTGTTGGGTGTGTTGCTCCGGTCTGCTACAACATCCAGGTATTCATTTTTCAAATTGTAAAAAAATAGAGATTTTTTTCTGTACGTTCTTGCATATTTCTCCTAAGTTAGCGATGAATCAAAAAATGGGGATTGCACTATACAAGAGGGTAAAATTTTTACTTTTTTATTGGCCTCTGAAAATGGGATCGCCTAATACAAGAGATCGCATTATAGTAGAATACTTACGGTATATTATATATGCTTGTTTCGTTGGAAATTTGTCAGATCGAAGTTTGTTTGAAATCACCCCCCCCCCTCAAAGTTAACTTTTGGCGATGGAAAGTGGGTGGGAAATTGAGAAAAAAAGCAAATTTATGTAATGTATATTGTTTAAACTGTATGATGTACTGTAATGTACCAGTATATTAAATATTTTATGCTGGTTTTCATTTGAAATTCATCAGACTGAAGTTTGTTTTACCCCATTCCCAATTAGATCTTGGTGGTGAAAGTGGATGGGAAATAGAGATAAAAAGCGAATTAATGTACTGTATATGCGGCATAATGCACTCTAATATACCAATATATTCAATGTTATACACTATTTTCGTTTGAAGTTAGTCAGATCCCCCCCCCCCCTTCCCAGCTGTATAATGCGATCCTACAAATTTAGGTGGTTTTTCAGGACAAAATTTTTCGCATAAAAGTACAATACTTACGGTAGTTATCTGAAACAGCTACACTAAAGAGAAATTGAAATAATAAAAGCCACTTTACTGGAGTGATTAAATAGTGTATTTATTAATGCAAATGGCTGCTGGTTATTATCAGCAAAATTAAATGCATCGTTTACGAAGTAACACTTGCTAAATAAACTGAGTAACATTAATGAAGCTAATACCTTAGGCTGCCAGAATTTTTTTTGTGTGTGGAGGCAGGCAAAATGAAATTCGAAATCATTATTCCAGAGTACATAAAAGTTAGTTAATTTTATATTATTTTTCTAGTTTTTCCAGACTTTTAAATCTCTGGAAAAAAAAAATATGAATGAAAATATATGACTGGTTAATTATTGTTCTGAAGGGTTAGAATATTACTTTCACTGTTAGAAAACGATTCAACACATACAGGCTAATTTTTGCCGATAAAAACATCCATTTGCGATCTACTCATTCAAAAAGTATAAATGTAATAGAATTTTCTTATAAAAAGATAGGAAGCAAATATAAAAGAAAATAGGGATATGGATGTATTGACTATCCACTAAAAATTATTATGCAAACGACGTTAATATCGCTACAGCAACTGATGAAATCAGGAGCAGTAATTGTAATACAGGGTGTCCATAAAGTCTCTCCGAAGTGAAAAACAAAAACAATCTAATAAAGGGGAAAATAGAGCACTTTATATATGTTAGGAACGAACTATATCAAGTGGTGGGGTTACGCACAAGTTTACCGGAGGCGTTGAAAGTGCCTTCTGTCAAAGTCCACTTGGATGTATTTGTTTCGATGGGAAATGTCATTTTCTGCTGCAGAGAGACTTTATAGACACCCTGTAGTTTGGAGGGGGGGGGGGAGATTTTTATTAATGGAAAGAAAGAAATTTGACTATTTATCGTACTTATTTACAAAATTTATAGCACAGTCGTCCCTCCACAAGTCGGAAAGCTCGATTCTAAGGCTTTGCAGTCTTGTGGAATTTTCCGACTTGCGGAATTCCAAGATAGGTAATCGCATCTACTTCATTGCCAAGTTCCATTTGTAATATGTATTCTTCAGTAAATTACCAGCTTTTGAAGAAGAACATTGCAAGGAAAAATTAATCCAGATTAAAGATAGTAATACTTTTCCAAATTGAATGAGAGACAATCTTAATCACATGTCAGCATTTTAATTTTTGAAGGAAAAATGTAGCTGCTTATGTGAGGACGCATGCCTCTGTAATCGATCGCCATTTCGAATTTGGTGAAAAAAAAAACAGCTCGAAGAAAATCTGCTTATATTTATTGCAATAATTATCTGTTATAGCCTCCCCCCCCCCTATATAGGTTGTATGCATTAAGGGAACTATAAAATTGTTAATTTTGAATATTTTAATCATAATAATCGTCATTTAATTTAATTTTTGTTAGCAAAAATCCCTGACCGGAAGTCATTGTCCACTATCTTGGCTTTCAGGAAAAAATTGCCAACTTGTGGAATCTCCCAACTTGTAGAATTCTAACTTGTGGAGGGACGACTGTAAAATAGAGTCGTTTTTTTTTTTTTTTTTTATTAACCCCCCCCCCCCCCCTTAGCTGTGCCACTGCTCTCGTTTTCTGTAGATGAGAAGTAGCGTTATTAGCATAATGATTTTTGGTCGATAGCAAATTTGTCCGTATACAAGTACTAGTTTCTTTCATTTTTGCTTGCTATTTATTTATTTATTTATTTTTTTTTTAGGAAAATTCCGACATACTTAAATGCAGATGGATTTTTTTTTATCATCAAAAGTTAGCAGAGTTCCCTGCTGATAGGAAAAAACCAGTGGATTTTAGTTCATGGCTTTATATTAACCAGTCTTTGTTCAATTGTTTTCTAACAGTGAAATTAATATTCTAACCCTTCAGAACCATAATTAACCAGTCATATACAAAGTGTTTCATAATTGGTGTCCCGTCTTTATGTCCAAATAATGACTCAAGGGGAACAGATGGGGGAAAATGAATATTGATTATTTGGTTTTAATATCCCCTAATTCAGAATAAAAACATTTCGCATCCCTGGGGGTGAAGGGGTAAATTTTGAAAATATTAATTTTGTATGGGTAGGGGTTAGACCCCATGTGTTATGTAGAAAGTTGTAGAGCACCGTGTAAAATGTGGTTTAGCAAAAAACCCGATGAAAAAGTCTCATCCCCTGCTCTTTATCGAGTGGGTCAAGTGAAAGGTTTCTAATGAGTTTTTCTATTTTTGTCTACATTAGCTAGCCATACCCGTTTTTCTGTTGTTTTTTTTTTTATTCTGAATTAGGGGACATTAAAACCAAATAATCAATATTCATTTTCCCCCAATCTGTTCCCCTTGAGTCGTTATTTGGACCTAAAGACGGGACACCAATTATGAAACACCCTGTATGTATTTTCATTCATAAATTATTATGAAATTCATATTAAAAGCTTTTGCCGGTAATTCCCAGATGAAGCTCATTCTACTCAAAGATGTTGTATTGTTGTGATATCACAGAATGCTCTATCGCTATTGGTCAGTAGTGCATTGATAGAACCACGGCTGCTGCCGCAAAAATAAGGAATTACACTCGTTCATTAAATGAGATTACTATAATTATTTACATATTTCACTTCTAAATTTATAAAAGTAATTAAGATGGCTATATAAATAATAAAATTACTATCTAAATTGTAATACAATACGTCCATTCAGAGCCTATATGGCCTAAGGCCGATGAATTGGGGATGCTATGGGACGCTAAAACGAAATACTTTTATCTTTTTTTAGGCTAAGATTGTTTTGGTGCCTAATGTGAATTGCGGCCTATAAACAGTTATTTTTTTTTGTTCGATCGTCAAATTTGCAGCTGCAGTTTAAAGTGAATGGTAATTATTCGAAAAAATATGGTAATTTCATTAATATTTAATAGCTTGAAAGAACCTCTTTCCACAAAAAAAAAATATCATTGGACACATATTTCAATAGCAAAGCTATCTTTATTTAGCAAGAGAAAACCTAGGAATCATTAATTTTTGAATTTATAGAAAAACTGACATTAATTCCACCTGTATTTCTCAAAGGCAAATGAGAAAAGAAATACCATATATAGTGCTCCCTCTCTATAACAGCAATGGACATAACAGCAAATTTATGATGGCAACTCAATATACAGAAGTTTTTTTTCCAGAAAATAAAAACTGAAAAATCATTTATGGTTGGTGGCAATGATTGATAAGATATCTACAGCACTCATCAAATATTTACATTTTCACAATTTCCAAACTTAAATTTTTAGCAAGTTCCTTAAATTTAAAGAAAATAACAGGAAGAACATCCCCATTTATTATAACAATTCTGTTATAATAAATCACCCCAAACTCTGTTAACTGATCAGATTGTGACGCACAAAATTTCATTTTCACCTTGTTCCGACAACACTGGAATTGGCAAACAATGGAAAATAACCATGGCAGCTGCTTTAATTTATTAGATTGTGATGAGAACGGTATTTAAATGCTTTAATTAGGGATAATGCCCCGATGTGTCGACAACTTTACAATTTTATTTTAGCATCTATGTAGTGACTTCGCTTCATGGATAGTAAACAGCTTCTGAATGAAAGTGCTCTTTTTTTTTTTTCCCAATGCTCTAACAGGGATCACTCTGTGAAACTAATATTGTATCTTTTATAACAGTAACTGACAATCACTTTAATTTGCGATCAAAATTATTACGAAGTTGAAAAAAACAACAACAGGAAAATGCTAGGCTAACTTGTTCAATGGTTGAGAATCACATCTACCTGCAACCGATGCTCCGTTGGTCTAGCATTTTTCCTAAGTTCTTAATAACTTTGGCCAAAATCAAAGTGGTAATCGGGTATGGTTTTGAAGGGTACAATATTATTTATAAGTGTGCTCGGAAAAATAAAGGAATGCTACAGATTACCGAATACTAATGGTTTATTACTCAGGAACTAATAAACATAGAAATGTCATATAGATCCTATAATACACATTGCATATTGGGAATTCACCTCATGAACAACATGCTCGATGTGGGCTCCATTCATCTATACAACACTACGAAGCCTGAAGGTGAAGTTTTGCAGTGCTGCGCCTCGCATCTCATTGTCAACCAGTGCATAAGTTTCGGTGATTGCCTGATGGATCTCTTCCATGGTGCGGAGGTGTGTGCTTGCGTTTGTCATTAAGGAACCCCCACAGAAAATAGTCACAGGAATTAAGATCAAGACTGGTCGGTGGCCAGCTGAGTCAGTCGTTGAAGTTTGGGAAACGGTTGGAGATGATCTTGTTGTTGAATTGTTGTCCAGTCACAAATTTCCGATTTATTATCAAAGTGTAAGTGAAAAATCTCTAACCCATGCGTTTGTCTTTTGTCTCCGAAGCTTTCCAACATTTTCTGAGATAACTTTTCCGAATTCTATTTATTTATAAATAATTAGATAAAGTTATAATAAATTGGTTTGACCTAACTAATTAATTTTGCTATTCACTGATGAAGAGTATATTATAATCAGCATAATTTTCCGATTGCAGAATGGGAAAAGGTGAAACAAAAAAAACGTGAAAAAGGAGATTTCAGCTGCTTGAAAGTCCGTGTTACTCAAGCGTGATGAAATTGAAATAAGCATTGTTATTTACTCACTTTTTCAAAATAAACAGATTTTTGACTTAAATCTTATTCTAAAGCATTTAATAGGCTGTATATGACGTAAAATCATAAGATGCCAATTTATTAATAAATATTTGAAAATCAGAACGTGTCTTTCAAATATATGAGAGTTTTATTTTTCGTTTTCTCTGTCTACATAACGGCAACTCGTTATAACAAAATAGATTGGTCCCAACGTTGCAGTTATGTAGAGGGAGCACTGTACATGTATTTTCTCATTAGTCTTTGTGGATTAGACGTTCTCATTTTCTTTAGAGTTCATTCAATTCTACAGCATCTTTATTTCTCATTTTTTTTAATATTGCAAAATCGTAAAAATAGAATTGATACAACTTTAATGCCCAACTTTCAATATTGTAGTAGTTCTGTTTACACGAGGTAAGCATTATCTTTTAAGCTCATCATCTTAACATTAATTTTAGTCCAGTGAAATAAACAATTAATATATGTACTTTGAATAATTAAGCAATAAATTGATTACATGTAGAATAAAGATAACATTAAGAGGTAATGAATTTCCACACACCTGCTGAAAACATTTTTCTAAATACTGCTGTACCAGAATGTCATAAGGATACAAATTTCCTGCACCCTCTAGTCTCTGCCACGAAGCTTAAAGAAAAGAAAAATGAATTACACATAAATATACAGTGACTAACACATGTTAAGATGGCAACAACAAAGGGATTAAAAACCTTATCTAGTGAACTATCTCAGGAAGATCGAATCTCCAGTTTAATCAAGATAGTACAGTCCATTTCAAAAATTTGAGACTACTTGGTATTGTGAAAAAGCAGACTTTAAATGTAAATTTTCCTGGAATTTTTGGAATATTTTCTGTAAACACCTAAGAATACAGTCATATGTTTTACAAACATGATATTACCATATTAATCCAATATAATTTTTCCAATTCATGATTTTCTGAAAAAATTTCCATTAAACATTAAATTTTTTCATCTTCAAACTATTCCTTGATGGATTTTGATGTATGACATGGCATTATCTTCATGGTATATCCAATTATTACATCTAATGAGGAATTTAAAAGAAATCAACTTCTCACATAACTCTCGACACTCTACAGAGTTCATTCTTATGCTGACAATTCCTAGATTGGCTTAACCTCCATATGCAAATGCACGCCAAATCACAACTGAACTACCTTTACATTGGTGACTGAATCTTTCACGTGGTTATCTTATTAAATCAAGCCAGTAACATTTATTTCCATCAGGGCCATTTAAGTTGGGTTTTTTTTCATCCAAGAAAGCAACAGAATGCCATTTCCCTTTCCAAGAAATTACTTCTTTTGCCCACTAAAACCTGCCTTTGCTTGTGCACATAACTCAATTTTGGTTTGTTGATGATCTTGATGTTTGCTGTTGTTGAGGAATTAAAGACACCCCAACAGCGCTAAGAATTACAAGCTAGCTTAATTGTTGAACAATGTTATCCCAATGTAGATATGTTATCCCAAGTCACTAATTGAACACTTCTTCTGGATATCCCTTTTCTTCAGTATACATTTCCTTTCAGAATATTTTGGTAAGCCATAATCATTTTTTTTCAACTATCATTTTAGTTTGTGAAAAGTAGTTTTTGAACATTCAATTATTCAAGCAATTTCCCTCTGACATTCCAGGAATAAAATAACAATGACTTTGAAGTACATGTACCGTAGAACCTTGATTTGAGGCCGGGGGCGTAAATTAAAGCCAGTCTCGATTTAAATGCAGATATTTATCTAAAAATTTCAGATAAAAATCTGTCTCGAATAAAGGCACAATCTATTGGCAAAATTGACCCCAGTCTCTAATTGGCAAGAAGATGAACTTTATAATAATGAAGAAGTCATCTCCAGGGATTCCAAAACAAAAGACAATATAGACAAGCAAATTTCTGTAGTTTATGACGTAAATTAAAAATTTTGTTTTCAATAATTTTTTTGTTTTTTTTTTAACTAAGCTGCCTGTCAAAATTTGGTGCTACTTTTTGGGAATTGCTCATAATGCCGGGTCTTGAATAGAAGTCTGTCTCAATGTCCAGGGGGGTCAAGACCGTTTTTATGAGGGGCGATTGATAAATAAGGTCTCCATGGCTGTAACTTTTTTATTTGTTAACCGATTTTCAAAATTCTTTTTGTATCTTATACTCACATTTGTCCTCTATGTAATGCGCTATTCACTTTTCGACATAGTCCCCATCCCTTTCCACGCATTATACCAACACGTGACCAGTTGGGTGAACCCGTCGGAGAGGAATTCCAGAGTTGTCGACACCAGGATTGAATGGCAGCGTTTACCTCGCCGTCAGAACCAACTCATGTCCCTTAAGGGGCTCTTTCTTCTTTGGGAAGTGGTGAAAGTCGCAATGTGCAAAGTCTTTCATTTTTGAACTGCAATTTTTCATCTTTGAACTGTAGGCGCTGCAACGCCTCTGGTGTGTGGTGATTAGTGTGCGGGCGGACGTTATAGTACTCCAGAAGAGGGCCCAAAGCTGCCATTCAATCCTGGTGTCGACAACAACTCCGGAATTCCTCTCCGATGGGTTCACCCAACTGGTCACGCGTTGGTACAATGCGTGGAAAGAGATGGGATGGGGACTATGTCGAAAAGTGAATAGTGAATTACATAGAGGACAAATGTGAGTATAAGATACAAAAAGAATTTTGAAAATCGGTTAACAAATAAAGTTACAGCCATGGAGACCTTATTTATCAATCGCCCCTCGTACATATAAAAGCCCGGACCTCAAATCAAGCTTTTACAGTTTTTCAATTGTGTGGTTTAAGATTTACCACGAGACACTGCAACAATTAATAAATTTGAAAGCACATGTGCTTAGAAATTAAGTACAAATCATGTGGACTCATTTACTTGTGATGACTCAGTTATGGGTGGGGGAGATCTTTTTTCACCCAATAACTCATCTTGATTACCAAGGATAATATCTCAATTGTCAATTAAAAGCCATCATTAATACCCATCAATTGTTAGATTGATTAAAGTTTTACCTGTCATATAGTGATCCTTTTCTTCCAGACCCTGACTATGCAATTAAATATATTGCCTGTCAGCTTAATTAGTAAGTTTCCCGGTGGAGTAAAATTCCACTCTATCAAGATAACAATTCCCTTCTATCTTAGTACTAACCTTTTTATTTACTTCTATATTTCTTTTATTTAGTTGTGCCCGCAATAATCATGAATCCTTTCCCTTAATAATCTTAACAAGTTACATCTAAAAAATATATCCCCTTTGATGATTCCTCCTCTACATCAAATGCAAATTCAAAATAATCTTAATAATAATATACAAATAATTAATTGATAAAATGATAACGATTTAAGAGAGTAAAACTTAAATCTTTATTGGTATGAATGTATTAATTAGTTTGTTAGTAATTATTGTTCTATTCGTAAGAAAAAATGCAGTGCAAAATTAAATTGAGTATTGGTTTATCATTAAACACTAAATTAGGCCATAACTTTTCCCTATTTTTGCAGCCGTAGTGCGCATGTGAATAAAATTACTCATTGACTACAGTTTCTCTCATAAAATTGTTCTAAAGAGGTTTTGCATGAGATGTTAGTCAAAAGAACACATTCGATTAACTTATCTGCACATTCCTTGATAGATGTCCACGTTGTTTGAAAGCATGCACAAGAACACACTAATACAAAGCTTCGATCTCTACACTTTTCTTGTGAAGCTGTGGCCGCTCCTCGAGTTGTCTGCTCCTTGCTTGTTAAGCAATAGCCGAGAGTTGATAGTTATGGCCCGCCGTGATTATCACATCCACCCCGCGGCTCGCTCCGCCGCTCCCGTGTGGATCTGCGATACCTATTGCTGGCGTCTCTGCAACTTATATGATTCAATCGCTTACAGGATGTTTTTGCTGTCACTTGTTGCTCCGGTCTTTCGTTTCATGCTTGTGCCAATGTATCTTATGTTCATACGTCTTGCTCTGCTGACATTAGCTTTCTGTGCATTTTGACGTGAACGCATTGTGCTGTCTACAACAGTTCCGATCCGCTGCACTTTGTCAGTTCGGTCTTTCTCATTAGGCCTCTCTATTTTCCTTCAAAAGAGCGACGAAAGTTCGTTCGTTCGGTGACTTCCTTTCAACTTGTTCTCACACTTATGCATTTGCCATCTGAGGAATGTTCATATCTGTTTGAAGATATTACATTTGTTTCCATTAGTTGAAGCATGAGTGTGTTGAGAACTAAAATCCCTGAGAGGGAGAGGAGTCCCATTGAAGGCGTGCTCGCTTGCGCACGAGTAAGATATAAAGTAAGTGAGATAGTAACAGAGAGTTCCTTTCTTTCAGTTTCCCCTTTTATAAGTTTTCTGAACGCAGCGCAGTAAAACCCAGCCGAACAATCATCGCCCTCCACCGCACAGAACATAGATTTATTTCTTACGAGCAAAACTTTCGTTCTTTTCGATCGTGGCAAGCAATGCATCTTGTTGTCTCGTTGCTGTCTGTTGCCTAGCAGAGAGTTTATTTGAAATTTTGTTGGTTTCTTTTGCACACGGTCTTAACTGAAACTTCAATGATTTGGCAGGCAAGAGCGACGAAAGGAAGGCTCAAGCCTTAAACTGAATAAAGTTCTATTAAAAAAAACAATTTGTTCATTAAAGTGTACACTACATGATCAAAGGAGTTGGGACACCCCTGTGAACACCTGGGGTGTTTCTCCTGGACTGGACTGGGCCCGCTCATCAAGGTGGACGGAAACCTCAATGCTGATGGCTACAGGACCATTCTGGATAACGGGACACTTCCAGCGCTGTGGGAACACTTCGGTGACGGGCCGTTCCTCTTCCAGCACGACAATACGCCTTGCCGCAAAGCAAGATCCATATCTGACTGATTTGACAAGATGCGGGTTGAAGAATTGGATTGGCACGCCCAGAGTCCTGATCTCAACCCCATCGAACATCTTTGGGATGAATTGGAACGATGTGAGAGATCCAGGATGGATCGCCCTACATCTGTCCAGGAACTAACCACGACACTCTTCAAGGAATGGAGGTCAATACCTCTGGACACTTATCGTAAACTTGTGGACAGTATGCCATGTAGGGTGGAGGCTGTGATAGCATCTCGGGGTGGTCTTACACACTACTGATTGAAGCTTTTTGCGGCTTTACAGTAGAGCAACAGGTATCCCAACTCCTTTGATCATGTAGTGTATATTAATTAGCTAGCAAAATACATAATGAAAACAATGTAACTGTTTGAGGGCGAATCATCGTAAAATAAAATACAAACTAAATGATTCCTTTTTCTGAAAGAGAATTAAAAACGAATCCAAGTACTTAAATATAGAATTTGGATTCGTGTGGTATATACTGAACATGCCACATCCTTTTCATTGACATAAATTTTAGATTATATAAAATTTATCATTTACATAAGAAGGGTATTGGTAGGTGGTCTTACAAAGTGTGATTAAAAGGTTTGTGAATGAACTAATTTCTAAACGGCACAGTACAGTAGGAACGCACGCATGGGCATATGCACCGAGAAACGTGGAGAAGAAGCACCTAGCACCGAAGGTAGAAAACTGAAGCAAATTTGCCTGCTGCGGCCTGTAGAACATACTGAGTGTGAACATCAAATATTGTTAGAAACTGGGGAAAATAGAGACAGAGACTCATCTCATGGAATGTTGGTACAAGTGTATGGAACAGAAACCATGAGCAGAAAATGCGTTTATGAATGGTTCTGGCACTTTTGCAAGGACAGTGCGATCAGTATGCGAATTTCCTGGCTAAGCATAGCGTAACTGTTTTCGAACAACCACCTGGATCTGTCGTCTACAGATTTCTTTATATTTCCCTGACTCAACGTTATCCTAAAAGGACACATTTTGCTGACATACCAGACTTCCAAGGAAGTGTGAGATCAACACTTCAACAGATTCCAAAAAAAAAGCCATCGCTGACAGTTTTCAGCAGCTTTACAAATGTTGTCAAAATTTTATTGTGGCCAATGATGATTACTTTCGAGGTCGACAAAATTAATTGTGCTTGTATCTTCTGGTTTCTATACCCTTCACCAAACTTTTTAGACAAGATTTGTGTAACTATAACATTATATAACTTTGTATAACAGCAAAACCTTCAGAAAACACAGACTTTGTCTTGTTGCAACAAAAATTATTAAATGCTGCGGATTTTATGTGTAATGGAAGGAAAAAGTGGATAAACCTCGCAAGCCAGCCCATGTCTTAGATTTAGGTCTAATCTGACAATCACGGAAGCCCGATCGTAAACGTCTGGTTAAATGAATTGGGAGTTGTGAAAATAATTCTTTAGACACATACTTAAAACTAAATATGGAATTATTATTTATTCATAGTACATACTTGCAATATGTAAATTAATGAGAAAAATCAATGTTGGCCATGGAGCTATTCTTACTATCTATACAGGGTGACCCATTTTAAAGTTTCCCCTGGAATATCTCGAAAACAATACATGGGATAGAAAAAAATTCCGAATGAGTTCTCCGAAGTGGTAATTGAATGGTACTAAGATAGACCCCCTCCCTCACCTCTTGGAGTGGGGCGGGAGACAACTTTGAAATCTTAAATAGGAACCCCCATTTTTAATTGAATATTCGGAGAGTAGGTTAAAAAATTTAATGTTCCCCCTCCCCTCCCACATTTGGAGATGAGTGAAAACTTAATTTAATAAGCTTCATTTCGATGAGATTTAATTCGAGAATTATTGTAACGACGAGTCACAGCTTTCTTCTGTGGAGTGTGTGAGATATCATGAATGTTTGTGCTAGGTGACATGACTTTGTAATTGTGACTCTCATATTAAAATAAGACAAGATTTAAGATAATAGTTAAAATTAATCTTAATCTTAGTTAATTATTCTTGGAATTTTATTAACGTATTAATTGTGTCTTTATCAATGTTGAAAGTTACGGACGATCACTACTTGAAGCGTAGATTGTTGTTCGGCAATATTGTCGCTTGGCTACGTTGGCGACCAACTGCCTAGCAACAGGCAGTTGTTGGAGTTATTTTATACAGTGGTCCCTCCGCAAGTCGGCATTCCACAAGCCGGGAAATTCCAGAAGTCTGCAATTTTTTCATGAAATCCAAGATAGCGGACAATGACTTCCGGTCGGGGATTTTTTTGCACAAATGCATAATTTGTAACGATTATGACGATTAAAATATTCAAGGTTAAACAATTTTATAGTTCCCCTAATGTATGTATCCTGTTTTGGAGGACTATAAGAGTTAATTATGGAAATTAATGAGAATTGTTATATGACAGCTTTCTTCGAGTTGATTATTTTCCAAAAAATTCGGAATGGTGACAGATTATAGAGGCACCCCTCCCCCTTTCCACAAAGGCGGCTACAATTTAAAATGGTGACTTGAGAATAAGGTTGCCTTAATCTGAAAAAGTGTTACTATATTTATTCTGGTTTAATTTTTCTTGCAATTATCTTCTTCGAAAGCTAGTAATTTACTGAAGAATACGAGCGCAACTCGGCAATGAAGTAGACGCGAATACATATCGTTGGCGAAGAGTGGAATTGCAGACGTTTTAGCGTTGGAAATGCTTAGCACATAGTACATGTAGTTTTAAAAGATTTTTTTCTATTGTACATGTACTTTATTCGAATCATTATTTTAAGTTATTCATGTGTTGTTTATCATTAAAATCAATCCAAAAGTTAGTTGATCAAGTCCAAAATACTGCTGTCACTTTGGCCTCTTCGTTAATATTTTTTTTTTTAAAGTGGGGAAAAAAAAAAGAATTAAACCTTTTCTAAATCTGTAAATATAATGCATTATTTCTCAATATTATTAATACTTTAGTCAAATAATTTCATAAAAGCCTTAAGTGTGTTCGTTTTCCCAAGATTTCTAACGGGAGTAAAGGAAACGTCACTGATGTTTATAGTGAACTTGGCCTCTCTAAATGGAATGCTTAACTATGAATTCTTTGTTACCTTGTCTAGAAAAAGTGCAGAGTTTCGGCTTTGTTTTATTTATTATTTACAGAGTCTTCTAGCTTGATTTTCAAAAGCAGGAATTTTCATTCCATATCTGGTTTATTTATAATAAATCATTACAAGTTGTTCGCACTTCATTTGCAGTAGTCAGCCCTCTAGCAGCCAATGACTCAAGCTTCCAAAATGGCCGCTGAAGGGGGTAAGTGAGCAGCAGACGATACCTCACAGCATGGCAGTTAGTGATGCAGCTAACTTAATAAGCATGAAATGCTATATCCATCGCTGATTGATGGATAAGAATTTAAAATATATCTTGGATTGAATACCAGTAATGAAAGAAAAAGGTGCTTGGTAGAGGGGGAAGCAGTTTTAAATGCTCAGCATTTAATATTTTGTGGCAGGCTCACTGATTTTCCTCGCATTCCCTTCATAAAAACGAATAATTCAACAGCTACATACAGAGTCAAACCTTCAGAACAATTTAGGGCCTACTTGTTTCATCATCATCATCATGTAAATTTTGAACACTTTAATCGTAATTTTGCACATTTTGAACGGGCACTTTCAACATCAGGTGCTGGTTTATGTTGGTAAATTTTTGAAGAAACTGCATCTTTTTTAGGCGTCGTTTGAACGGCCCAATGTCTTTCAAATGTTAATGAGAGCACGCCAATTACACTGGTCGATAAAAAAAAAAAAAAAGGTTCTCCTCACTGCAAAACAATGTGGACTACACTGAGTGAGCATATTATGACCACCTGACATGTTTATGCAAACGCGTGCACGGACGTCACCACAATGTTGCTAGCGGGCCGGACCAATACAAAAAGGGAAGCTGAGTGTCGTCGACAATAGTAGACTGTTCCATTCTTCAACTATGGGTTAATGGCGCGATTTAACAGCCTTTAAACACGGGATGATTGTAGGTGCTCGGAGTTATGGAGCGAGTATCAGCGAAACAGCAGCATTCGTGGGGTGCTCAAGAGCAGGCGTCGTTAAAGTATTTAAAGACTGGGCGGTTAGCCAGAAGACTGGGTCTGAACAGAATGGAGACTGTCACTACTGGTAAAGGATAACAGAAGGGCAACTGTGCATGAAATCACTGCTGACCTTAATCAGGGGTCCTCCAAAACGGTCTTTAAGCGCACTGTCCACCGCACACTGCATCGCATGGGATACGGAAGCCGAAGACCTGTCTGCACACCTTTGCTGTCTACAGCCAACAAGCAGAAACGACTCCAATTCGCTTAAGAGCACAAGGACTGGACTATCGAGCAGTGGAAACAAATCATGTAGTCTGACGAGTCACAATTCTAGTTACATCATGCAGACGGCCGCGTGAGAATCTGGCGGAAACAGCACGAAAGCGTGGACGCCGCATGCATGAGTACAACCCTTCAGGCCGGTGCGGGCAGTGTTATGTTAATGTTTTCTTGGCATGTGTTGGGTCCGTTAATACATGTTGCACTTTTAACTTCATGATACACCCTCTCTACAATCTTTTAAACATCTTAGAAGCATTCGCTCGGGCCTAATCACAACTAATTTAATTTCTATATACTCTTAAATGTTAACAGATTTACACAGTTCACTGTTAATTTTACTGTTATTACTATTGTTGTTGATATTATTGTTACTATTTACATGGCGTCTAAAGAATTTCTGACAGTCAATTTAGTGACTTTTTGGGGAAGTCTTAAAAAAATTTCCTGACCCAATTTAGTTTCCTTAATGCCAAAAAAAAAACCCCAAAAATAAAAAACAAGTAGAGCATTTTTCTCGGACTGGAGAGACCAGATTTTTTTACATGACAAAATTTTAATTCCGCGACTCAGAATTTTCGTGACCCATTTTCCAATTTCGTTACTTTTTCGTGACTTTCGTGACCATTTTCCAATTTCGCTACTTTTTAGGGACTTTCGTGACCTGTGAGACACACTGATTTAATGTCATACCAATTTATACAATTTTATAATTTATAAAAAATTTTGAAGGATACCCCTCCAGGCCTTTTGGGCACCTTTTTATTCTTTTTTATGCAAAAATATTGAATTTATATTATTTGAATTCTTGTTTCTAAATTGTTATTATTATTACTACTAATTTATTGTTCTTTGTTATTGTAAACAATTGTAATTGTAAATAAATAAATATATAAAACAAATAAATCATCCTAACTTGAATATGAATAACAACATATGTAAAACCCCCAGAGTTAATAAAGTATGTATTCATTTTGGAAAAATGAAAAGATTCTTTAAAATGCTTGCAGTGGAATTTTGTGTCCGATTGGGTTAATGCCCAGGAAAATTTGACATTGCATCATCCTTAACATTTTAGAATATCAAAGAAAGGCTATGAGTATTGAATTATTTCTTTCTAATATACAGAGTGTCCCAAATTGATGTATACACTCTTTGAAACCTTATAGCTTAGCAACGAAATGACACAGACATATAAGGTTTGTTGTGTATGGTTCAGACGGCACTGAAAAAGCACAAGCAACATGTTCATTGTTGTTCATTTGTTTATAAACCAAAATGGCAGTGAGACGTTCATTCGATGAACGTAAGTGGATACTGAAGTGCTATTGCAAAGTGGAGAATGCTGTTGAGGTTCAACGACGTTGAGGTTTGAATTGGTACACCACCACCAAGGGTAACTGCTAAGGACTTTTACATATTTGCCTTTTTCAGTTTTTGCCACTGTGTGGCGTTATTTGTTTTCTCTCTTCTTATTGTACTACTCAATGAATAAACATAGTTTGTTTTTTTGCTCTCCTATATTCGTGTGAAATGCCATCGTTTCTTTCGTTGAATACAATTCTATGAGCTTATGAATCGCAAACATACACTTCCTTAAGTTTGTCATAATAATTAACAAACATTTTTGTCCTTCGAGCCGGATGATATTTGCAACTGTCGAAGTTATTTCTCTCGAGTACCTTTTGTTCTCATGAACTCTGTTGATGATTGCTCCTAGTCATCCGAAGTTCGAACTCTTGAATGTGTGTTTTTACTGAGAAAACATCGTGATGTTTCTTTCTTCCATTTCAGTGTACTTCAATTGTTCTTCGTGTTTGTGACTGTTTCTCGTCGCTCCATGCAGCCATTTGCACATCACTGATTAGATTCCCGCCATCACTAATGTCTTTCCGCCATCTTGTTTCTACGCATTCTCCTCCTGCTTCGATCTTGCTGGCTTCATCAAACACAAAGGATCCTAAAAGAAAACGCACCTCCATCAAAGCTAACCTGACTAGTTTTGAATCCTATGTACAAGAACTTTCATCTGCAAATCCTTCTGCGCCACTGAATGACTTCGATGCTGTTCAATTATGTAAATGGCTGCTCAAAGTGGAACCATTACTCGCTTCGTTTGATGAGATTCAACTAAAAATCGACGCAGATGAAACAAACGACAACAACTATGAATCTGCAGAATTTGAAGCTAAGTACTTTAACATAATTACTAATGCTGATCGTTTGTTATGTAGAAGTATACCTTGCCCAACCTCCCCTTCCAGTTCTGCAAGTTCACATCGAAGTTCATGCCACTCTCACTCATCATCTAATTTAATTAAATTGCCTACCATTAAGTTACCAGAATTTAGTGGAAAGTTTGAAGACTGGCTGAACTATAAAGATCTATTTGCGAGTCTGATTCATGAAAATGGCAAACTAAGCAATATACAAAAATTTGGTTATTTTGTGACCACCCACGCGCGCGTGGGTGGGAGGGGCCTACTCGAAGACCCTGGGCAAAGCCAACTCCGACGTGGTGGGGGACGAGGATTCGGGACTTGTGTAACGCTAATGAAATCAAGCAGGGGACATGCAAAATAGATGTAACACAAGAATTTTATTATATGTGAAGTATTTCTATGCCCTGCAACAATAAAATAATAATATGACATAATCAGTCAAAGAATCAATGTTCACTAATAATTAACACATTTGACAATTAAACAATCCAGACTATTCCACACTCTGTGTGTAACTTATCATTCATAGCATCCACTATTACCCCTCCATCAGGGCTCTGGGACTATTCCTTTAAACAATATTAATGGTAATAACCCCTTTAATGTGAATATAGACGCTTCATTAAGCAATAAGATACACTATGCACGTATGCATAAATCGAAGTCATGCTCTCTGCCCCTAAACTACTAGGCAATATTTCGTTTTAAGTTACTCGCCTGCACGCGGTTGAGCTGAGAAAGCGTCACACCTCCCTTTTAGTTTCTCTGTTTGCCAAATAACAGAGCAGGGAGGGAGGCAGTAACCCATTATATACTGGCTAAAACAAATGAACACAGACGCACTGCTCACCCCGCGCAATATTACAGTACACTCGCCTACAATATTGCTGCTACACGTCCGTTATAACGAAATGTAACACAATGATACGAGGCACAGAGATCATGCAACCGTACGACCAAAAACTAAGTAAGTAATCGGATACAATAATTCTGGATCTAAATTGACATCATTTCTTCCAATACAGCACGTTATGTTAATCATAACAAATAATCCACGACTAAGGAGTACATAAATGATATGCTAAACTGCTTCGCAGCACACTAAGCGATGATCGCCTCTACACGTGCACTAGCTGCCCGTGCTGAACATCGCAGACGTTGTTTGTATACCGGCAAAAACTCCATAGCACTTATTTTAAAGTAACAAAATATAAACGATCTCACCGAAAGATAGAAGACTTCCATGGAAGATGGGTTCTCAACTTTGTAGATCGACACCTGCGTTTATTTCGCTTAGTGGAACGTTACCCCGTCGAAACGTCCAAGGTCATCTCTGCGCAACACAAGTCCAAGCAAAAACAAAGTTTCCTATTGACAAATATTAAAATGAACTAGCTCAACTTCTTTTAATAATCTTTATAGATCATTGTCCATTTGTGAGCTAGATTGAATATTTTGCACTGAGAAAGATAGCGAAATACCATTATGGCGGCATTCTTCTCTCGCCGACATTACAAGAGCGCTAAAAAAAAAACGCGCTCACTCTCAAGGAGAAACAAAACAGAACACTCTTCTCTCCTTAGCTATACGCAGAGCAATTGTCGAGTTTCTCAGACAACAACTAATTATAATAAAACAAAGAGGCATGCCGTAATTCTCAATTGTTACAGCCTCCGACAACAAGCTTTAGTAACAACAATACTACAATTAATATAACAAATAAATGGAAAAAAAAAAACCACACAAAAACTCACGTACTAAACGAAGATTCCTATTTTAAACCAGCATATTTGGGTTTAGCGTCAAGGCTCTAAACAAATATGACAAACGCAAGCACTAAACAATTTTCTATTAAAGATGATTAGGCTTAATAAGCCCAACTCTCAATTCTTAGCGTTTGAAGCAGCCCAAACACTATCAAAAACAGTACAGTGTACAACTTTTCCCACCTCGGGGAATATTTAAAAAGGGATTAACATAGGCGTATATGACTGCACAGCCCAAAAACAAACAAACACTGACTACAGTCACAATTTGCACGCCTCGCTGTCTGGCAAAGCAGCAGAGGTTGTTAGGAATCTCAACTTCACTGGTGACAACCACATTATTGCTTGGGACAGTCGTAATGACCGCTATGACAATCTAAAAATACTAATTCATAACCTTATGAAGGCCATCTTCGATCTAGAGTCCATTTCCAAGGAATCCTCTGCTAGACTACGCACCTTGATTGACTTTGCCAAGAAAAATCTTCGATTTCTGGATTCTTTGATCAATAAGAGCATCAGAGAGAAGCATTCCTTGTCTATCTTAACTCCAAATTAGATAACACCACTGTAAAAGAATTTGAAAACAAGACTGCTACTTCTGATCCAACTACATTCGATGATCTCATTAAATTTCTAGAAAACAAGGCCTCTTTATTGGAAACTCTAGAACAAAGACATGCTAAACCCACAAATGAGCGATCCGCCACGTCAAGAAGTTTCGTCTCGACGTCGTCCTCTTGTCCGGTCTGCAATAAAGATCATAACTTGTACTCTTGTTCCATTTTCAAATCTACACCGGTCAAATAACATTTTGCTAAAGTAAAGCATTTAAGATGCTGCATAAATTGCCTTTCTAAAGGTCACTTCGCCATGAACTGTAGATCTAAGCACAGCTACAATAAGTGCAAAGCTAGACATTATACTCTTCTACATCTTGATCTTATAATCAACTCTGAGAAGTCAGTTGTTGAAAATGATACAGTCACCCTTTCGGCGTTGTCCTCTTCTGAACAATGTGCTATTCTCTCCACTGCTGTTGTGAATGTAGTTGATCATCAAGGTCAAATTCATCAAGCAAGAGCCCTACTTGATTGTGGTAGCACTTCATCGTTTGTAACTACTTCCCTATGTAAGAAGCTCCAGCTACCACAAACTCCAGTCTACATCCAAGTTTAGGGCATCACCTATTCTACTACCAGTTTCCATTGTCATTGTGAAATTCTTTTGCATTCTCGAGTATCCAATTATCGCCTGAAATCTCAATGTTTGGTTGTTCCTTAGATTACTGGCCATTTGCCCAATACACCAATTGATCTTGCCAGCATAAACATTCCTCATGGCCTGAAGATGGCTGATTCTCACTTCAATGTCCCTGGAGAAATAGACATTCTCCTTGGAATAAGTTCATTCTGGCAGATTGTTCTCACTCGGCGCATTCCACTTGGACCCAGAATGCCTATTCTGCAAGCTTCTCATTTTGGATGGATTGTAGCTGGTTCGTTTCCTTGCACTACTCCCCAAGACATTCGTTGTAACTTTAGTCATAGTTCTATTTGCATTCAAGAGCAACTTGAAAATTTCTGGAAAGTGGAAGAACTTGTTACCCCTAAGCTCCGTACCTTAGAAGAAGACGAGTGTGAATCTCACTTCAAGACCACACCAAGCGTGATTCTAGTGGTCGATTTATTGTCAGTATTCCTCTTAATAAGGCTCCAGAAGTATTAAGTGACTCATACGAAATAGCTGAAAATTCACTTCTAAATCTTGAAAGAAAATTTGTCTCCAACACAGTCTTGCATCAGTGTTATGCACAGTTCAAGCGAGAATATGAAGACTTGGGCCACATGTCCGATTGTGATCCTGCACCTTCTGAGATTTCCTGGTTTTTACCTCATCATGGCGTTCTCAAAGAAGATAGCCTAACCACAAAGCTTGGTGTCGTTTTCAATGGCTCAGCTCCCACTACATCTGGTGAATCGTTTAACTCTTTACAATTGGTCGGCCCTACCATTTAACAAGATCTGTTCAGTGTTTTAATCAGATTTCGCAAATATGTCTACGCCTTCTCAGCAGATATAGAAAAGATGTATCGCCAAGTTTTGATTGACGAGTCTCAAAGACCCTTGCAGCGCATCTTACGGAGACCTGATCCACATGATATCATCAAAACCTATAATCTGAACACTTACTTATGGTACTGCTTCTGCTAGCTTCTTAGCAATTCGATATTTGTTCGAATTGGGCATTGAATGCGCACAATCCCTTCCTGAGGTCTCTCGAATCATAAAAGAAGACTTCTACGTTGACGATTTGTTGAGTGGAGCGAATGACATCTCCACAGTAAAGGTACTGTGCAAAAACCTCTCTGCTACTTTGCAAACTGATTGCTTCAAGTTACGAAAATAGATCTTGAACGAGCCTCTAATTCTTTCAGACTTCATGGACTCCGACATTCATCCTATCCTAGTTGATATTGGCTCGCATGATAGTACAAAGACTCTTGGACTGCATTGGTCGTCACTTGATAAGTTGACATTCTCTATTTCCCTTACCTCTCCAAAAAGAATAACTAAGCGTGGTTTCCTGTCCGACATATCTCAGATTTTCGACCTTCTTGGCTTGCTAAGCCCTTGCACTATTAAGGCCAAAGATGATGTTGCAAGCGCTTTGGTTAGAGAAACTCTCATGGGACGATAATATTCCTCGCTCCTTGTCCACTCAATGGTTGAACCTGAAAGATAATTTTCCTGCCCTAAACGAAGTTGCCATTCCCAGACGTCTCATATGCGATGAGCCAAAAGGTATATAGCTTCATGCCTTTTCCGACGCATCCATCAAGGCCCATGGCGCCTGCATCTATGTGCGCTCTGTTGATCAAAATGGTGATATTATTTCAAATTTGTTGTGTTCGAAAGCCAAAGATGAAAACTTAAGTCTATATCCATTCCCAAACTAGAACTTTGTGTGCTCTCACTCTCGCCCGCTTAGTCCAGCAGGTTACTTCTGCGCTCCAAATTACATTTGATCAGTCCTTCTTCTGGACTGACTCCACTATTGCACTTGGTTGGTTGAAAATGCATCCAAATCATTTAGCCAAATTTGTCGCCAATCGTATATCTGAAATCCAGACACTGTCCAAGAATTCTGTGTGGAATCAAGTCTCCAGTGGCAATAATCCTGCCGACCTCCTCTCAAGAGGGGTCTCTCCTACTATGCTGAAGGATTCCGCCTTGTGGTTTCATGGTCCACCATGGCTCTCTCTAGAAGAATCTTCATGGCCAACTCTGCAAACTCCTTCCATACCACTTGATCTTCCAGAAGTAAAAAGTTTAGATGTAATATCTGCCACTACTGCATGTTCTTCATTTCCGTTTTCAAGATTCTCAGATTTTGATCATTTGAATCGCATCATTGCCTTTATATTGAGTTTCAAGAACAATGGTCTATGTCCAAAGGATGCCTGAATGTATGGTCCTCTTACACCTTCAGAAAATGAGAGTGCCTTTCTGACTCGTTAGACTTTCTCAAAACCACTCCTTTCCTGATGAGATTAAAATTTGTCAAACTCACGATCCTCGATCCCGTTCGAAGCTACCCTCCTTGTCCTTGTTTTTACTCTGACAGCTTACTACGGGTTGGAGGTAAATTGCTTAATTCTGATTATTCGTTTGATAAGAAATTTCCCCTCCTCATCTCTGGAAGCATCTGCTAGCTAGACCTCAGAACACCTTCGCCTTCTGCATGCTGGTCCTCAACTACTTCTTGCATCACTAAGAGAAAGATGCTGGATTACTAATGGAAGAAATTTGGCTAAATGGGTTGTTCATTAGTGTGTTAAGTGCTTCAGTGCTGCTCCGAAAAGCATTGCACCCGTCATGGGTAATCTTCCTTGTAACAGTTGAAACATCCTTTCCCTTTAAATCTGTTGGGATAGGTTACGCAGGCCCCATTTTGATTAAAGACAAAAGGAGTCGAGGCTGCAAGACTTCCAAGTGTTTAGTGTGCTTGTTTGTTTGCTTTGCCACCAAGGCCATTCACCTCGAGCTCGTCACTGACTTGACAACAGATTCCTTCATTCTGACTTTAAGGAGATTCGTATCTCGCCATGGCTGCCCTTCACACATTTTTTCTGGCAATGGGAGAATTTTCCCGTTCCTTGCTGAAAGATCTTGGCGTTTTTTTGAAGTCCAGTGAGGATTGCATTACTTGCTTCTAAGCTTGGTATTCAGTGGCACTTCATTCCTTCTCGTTCTCATTTTGGTGGCCTTTGGGAATCCGGTATTAAATCTTCTAAGTACCATCTTAAAAGAGTCGTTGGCAACGCTAAATTAACTTTTGAAGAGCTGTATACTCTTTTAACCCAAATCGAAGCAGTATTGAACTCTCATCCTGACTCCGCTATCTAATGAACCTGAGGATTTTGAACCTTTGACACCAGGTCACTTTCTTATTGGAAGAGCTCTTAGGCCCGTTTCACACCGCCACGGACGCTACGCGCAGAGTAGTCCGGATCGTAACTATAGGCGCTTTCAGAGTAGTCCGGATCGTCCGCATCAGTAGATGCCATTAAAAATAGTGTTGCTTTCACAGTCACACGGAGTCCTCAAGCAGACGAAGAGATTTAAAGACTAAGAGATTATCAGATTCAGTATACTTTCTACCAAATTGGTATGTTTTTGGAGTATTTTTCGCATCTAGTAGATTTTTTAGTATTGTTGAATTTTTGCTAGATTGATTTATTTATTTCTTGGTAATTCTTGTATACATTTCGTAATATATATTAATAATGCTTGCACAAGTACAATGAAATATGTTAATTTTAATCATATTTATCAGCTTATGATTTAAGTAATTGAAATAAATTATACAAAGTTGATACAAAGTATGTCAAAATTTAGAATAGTGTGACAAGGGCCAAGAAAGAAAATTATCCACGAGCTGAAATTCATATTGGAATGTTATAAATAAAGAAATAAGGGAATAAGGAAAATAAACATATAAAATTAAGGAAAATATAACCTATAAATCTATAATCTTACAAAATTTACAATTTTTAATATTTAGACTGGAAAAGAAAAATAGTGTTCAATATTAGTTAATGAAAAAATCCATTTCTTGAGTTCAGTATGCCAATTTCTAATCAAAGGTTTACATTTAATGTATGTAGGAATGAGATTGTATATTCTTTTAGAAAGAAAATAATATTGGTGTGAGGCAAAGGTATGAATTATCCGAGGCATTTGTATTGGGTTTATATTTTTAGGTTTGTTTTTTTTAGTAAGTTTTTAGCATTTTATTCATTTTCCCCCTGTATTTTGGAAAATAACTAGTGTTTTTCTTAGACATTCGATGTATCAATATTATATGAAAACGTCGATTAATAAGGATGCATTCATATTCTGAATTTTGCAGTTTTCTTTAATGAACGACAATAAATTACAATCAGTCGCCAATAGCTAATATGAAAATTTCTCGAAATCATGGAAACTTCAAAACTGCTTCGAAATGAGGGAGTTGCATTTTGTCTGGTTGCTGTTTTCCCAATCATGTTTCATTTACTAATTAACTTACTAAAGGCCCTGAAATTAAATTGCTCATGTCTTTATTCAAAATTGAATACTGTACAACATAAATATCAACAAACAACCTCAATGCGTTACATTTACCCTGAACTATTTCAGTTTGCCAGAAACTACCAGATTATTCCAGCAACCAAAACCACCTCTGCAGCCACGAATTTCTTTTTCTGAACTCAGTGTTCATCGAATTTTGCGAGGTCAAAAATGGAAGTCTTATATTACGTGCTTAAGGAATTTTAAGGAATAAAATACAAAACCTAATATTTCTATCTCATTTCATTGCCGAGTTATACATCAATTTGGGACAACCTGTAGATGGACAGAGTTCAGGAACTGTTTACAGCCTCATCAACATCTAACAGTTTCAATAGATGTGTATTCTGTCTAGTTTTAATAGTCACATCATTATTTTTGTTTGTTTTTACTGTATAAACCCATTTCAATCCTATTACAGGTTGGTCCTCTAGTAGCTCAACCTTCGCTTATGTGCCCCTTTTTTCTAGATTAGCCATTTCTTTGTTCATTGCTTGCTTTCATTGCATCGAGAATGGAGAGTTCAATGCTTCCTCTACGGTTCGTGGCTCTGGCACCTACAAGTAATTTGGCTCAGGTTTGGGTTTACCCGCACGACCATAAGGCTTTCTAATAATCTTTGTTTTTCAGGGTTTTCCTCGAGGTTTAGCAGTCACAGATTTGTTATCATCCTCCACTATCACCTCATTTCCTAATAAATCGTGAGTAGGAGTACCACATTCTCCATTGTTGCCATCTTCGGACTTGTCACTATGAATGGTGGTAACCTCATCCTCAGTTTGAGATCCATATTCATACCACACATGATTATACGTATCTGGTTCATTTTCATTTACAATTGACTCTTAAGTACCGGTACTTAATTACTCGTCAAAATTTATGTGTTTCGAACGAATAACATCCTTGATTTCGGGATCCCATAGTCTATATCCTTTTGTATGGGTCAAATACCCTATGAAGATACAATGCTTAGCCCTCGTATTTAACTTTCCCCTGTGCCTTTGTCTGGGGATATTTACATATGCCAAGCACCTAAATACCTTTAAATGTCATACACTAGGGATGCCAGCTGACCATGTTTCTGGTATTTGATTTGTGACACTGCATAGACTTATGTTCTTCAAATAAACTGCTGTATTAATGGCTTAGCCCAGAAACTTTGAAGTAGCACTTGATAAGCATGTTCTTGCTAGATTCATTATTACTCCTTGGGTACGTTCTGCAATCCCATTCACTTGAGGAGAATAAATATTTGTAAATTCATGCCTGACTCCACATGAGTCAAAATGTCTTTTCAGGTCATTATTACAAAAGTCTTAGACCACTGTCTGATCTAAATCTTTAGCATTTTGCTCGTTTGTCTCTCTACCATTGCTTGATATTTTTTTACATATTAAGGCACTTCTGATTTCTTCTTTAAACAAGATTAAACAGAATAAAAACACCCGACTTGGATGAAACTTTGAGGGAGGCGGGCAGGCGGACGGGGTGAATGCAGCACAAACAAACATCACTTAGGTGAATGCCTGACGTCGTTTGGCGGTGTGTAAAACTCACCGTAGCTGGACTCTGGATCAATAGAAAGGTTTTCTCTGGAGTGACGAATCACAGTACAGCGTCTGGAAATCTGACGGAAAGGTGTGGGTTTGGCAATTACTAGGAGGATACTTTCAGTCTGACTGTGTTGTTCCTACTGTCTAATTCGGTGGTGGCAATGTTATATTGTGGGGGGTGCTTTTCATGGTATGGACTAGGACGCTTACGACCAGTGAAGGGGATGCTCAACAGCGAGGGGTAGAGAGATATCCTATACCATTTGGCATTCTCTATGTTGTGGCAACAATTCAGTGATGGTCTTTCCTGTTTCAACACAATAATGCTCTGATCACAAAACAAGGGTCTTACAAAGACGGTTCCGTGAAATGGACGTTGAAGAAATGGATTGGCCTGCCCTAAGCCCAGATTTAAATCCGACAGATGCACTTTGAGATGAATTGGAACAGCGATTATGGAACAGAACGACTCACCAATGTCCTGGTTGAAGAATGGAACAAAATTCTGCCAGCTACTATCAAATCCTAGTGGAATTCCCTTCCAGAAGAGTGGAGACTGTTACTGCTGCAAAAAGCGGGCCTAGTGGATACTAATTTATGAAATAAAACCTTGTTTTCTCACGTAATACAAGTGTCCAGATTTTTTTTTTTTTGTCCAAGAGGGTAAGCTACCTTACATATATAGGTGCTTAAGGTTAGTATAGTTGCTCCAGGGAAAGTTGGAGTAGGCATGGCTTAGCGTTGATATCGATTAATCATGTCAGGCAATCGACGCGCATGGAATTAAGGGGTCTCTTTATTATCTAGGAGGGCCTCAATCCGTTCACGACCAGCAATCATCTACTAACTCCTAACACCTTTGGAATTTGAGGATGAACTATTCACAGCTAAGCTGGGGAGATTGTGCGGAATGTATTTGCCTATTTTAGAGTTAAGGATCCTGATAAAAGCACTTCAGCGTTAATAGAGGAAACATCTACAGCAATACAAGTATAGGCAGTGTCCATTTGAAGTAGGCCTACTTCAGAAAGAACAACACATCGAACCAGTCACCTTTTTCACAGAAGCGGCGATAGCAGCAACGACGAAGAGTGGGATGACGTCAACGTTCTCCCGCATTCTCCTAGCTTGGATTTTTTTTTAATAAACAGTCTTTTTCAAGACTAACTTATTAAAAGGTCATTTTAATGGCCAGCAAATAAACAGCAGAGACCAGAACTTTTGTTTTTAAATTTTTATTGAAATATATGTAGTAAATAAATATTTAATTGAGATTCATTTTTAAATTATTTTAATTCTAATTCATTAAAATAAATACCAAAAGAAGCGAAAAATATTAACTAAAGAGTAAAATAATATTGATACATTGACTTCAATTTAATTGCTGCAATTGCTAGCAATTTTAGATAAAATAAAAATAAAATTTTAATTAACAGGACAAGATAGAGCTTTTTTTTAAGTGTATTCTCAATTTTTTTTTTTTTTTTTTTTTTAAAGTTTAAAGTGCAGTATGATGTAATTTGACTAGAAATAAAAAGTTCAATAATGTTATAAAACGCTTCACAAATAAGACGTGTAAACCAGGAGTGACCAGTCACATGATCCAACCTTTCTCTGATTGGCCATTACAGAACTTCCTCCCACCAACTTTCCCTGGATCAGCTATAACAATTGACGCCAATTATTTCCAATTTTCAGAATAATGTATATGCTATTTAAAAATACATCTATCCACGTTTATCAGATCGTTCATCACTGCTCCAGGTTATCACTGTACCCTTGATTGTGACCCTTGTCATGCTTTTCAGGGATTGATCAGTGCTATCACGGGTCGGCAAACAGTCGCAATAGTAAATCTGGCAAACAAATTAATAGAATTTCTGTCGTGTCGGCGATCAACATCCAATTGTTATCGCACACGTTCCTCATAATTGTTGTGGTGTTTGTTTCCGTTATATTTGTTCCATTGTTATGTCCATCATTGTTGTTATCTGAAGACGAACGTTCGTCAGCTGTTCTCCCCCTTCACTTCCAGCTATAGTCGTATGATGACACGCTCGTCATCTGTCCTGATAAGCAACCAAAAATAGACGTCAGAGCCGGAGACATTACCACCAGGTAAACCCATAGTTGCATAAGAATAGTTACGTCTCCCCTTCCACTCCATCGAACCCCATAAAAACACAATAAAATTGGTGTCAGAAGTGGGATCGTCCGATTAAAATGCCATCGAGGAACGCTCCGACACCACCATAAGTGAACGCTGCTCCCATCGCCATCTTGAGTGAGTGAGAAGAAAAAAAAAAAAAAGAACGCCGTTCACAATTAAAAAAAAAAAGAGACATTTAAACAAGGACATACTCACCCAATATCAGTGACAAATCCACGATGGCCGTACCACCGGAATTAATGCAGGAGCAATCGAAGATGATCGTTTCGGCCCTGCACGTCGCCACCGACACGGCCGTAGCTCCGCTGGCAACGGCGACCCCCACTCCTGGCGCAGAGCGTGCTGCGGATCTAGCCTCGCCACGGCCTCCTCCATTCACCATGCCGCAGTTCCGAATGGACGATGAGACGTCCGTCAGGGAATATTTCAAGAGGTTTGAGTGGGCGTTGCAGCTCTCGAATATTCCCCCTACCCAGTATGCCGCCTATGCACGAGCGCACATGGGCGCGGAACTAAACGGTGTACTTAAGATCCTGGCAAACCCAAAAGAACCGGAGGCAATTCCCTACGATGAACTTAAAACAATATTGACCGGCCATTTCGATCGTCCGCGAAACAAATATGTAGAAAGTGTTAAATTCCGGACTATCATTCAACGTCCAGAAGAAATAGTGGCCCAATTTGCACTCCGCCTTCGTAAAAGTGCAGCACACTGCCAATATGGTGAATTTTTAGACCGTATGCTAATAGAGCAATTCCTCCATGGTCTTCGCTCCCCCGAGATACGTGACGAGATCATCGCCAAACAGCCAGATGATTTTGACAAAGCATACACCATCGCTCAAAGTCTGGAAGCCACATGGGACATCGGGAAGGCTGTAAGCCAACCAGCACCCGAGGCCACGAACAAACTTGGTTATGAAGCCCCAAGTACCAAATCTAACCATCGTGGGAGGAGTCGACAGAAGAAGCCTCTACGAGCTAGTGCGAGCAACAAGCGCCATCGTTCTGCAACAAGTCGCCATTCTAACAACAGAGCCAAAACTGTGCCAAAGCAACCGTGTGGCAGGTGTGCTGGTGTGCATTAGCCAGACACCTGTTGCTTCAAAACCGCAACCTGCTACTCCTGCCAGATGTCTGGACATATTGCCAGAGCCTGTCATACAAAGACTAAAGGTACACGTCGTACCTCACCCAATGAAACGCCAGTTCCAATAGACCGGGTACAGTCATTGAACCAGATTTCGTCTCCAAAACGTGCAGCTGCCCACACAAACTTGAGAGACGTTACGATGGAGGTCGACACGGGGGCACCCTGTGGTATTGTCGGTGTCACCCGTTTGCGTAGAATAAAACCACAAATACGCCTGCAGAAGACTGACCGTCAATTCCGAAGTTACACTGGTCACCAGGTGCGTTGCCTCAGGAAAGTAAGAGTGCGAGTTACAATTGGCAGCACCAGCCGTAATATAGATCTATATGTGCTAGAAGGAAATTCTACGGGATTAATGGGTCGCGAATGGATCGCCAATTTTGTCCACGAGATCCATTTCGACAAATTGTTCGCACCCATTCAAGCCATCCAAGAAAATCCAGGCAAGGGACTCTTAACCGAGGGACAACAATACCAGCTGGACTGTGTAGTGAGAGAATTCGATCACGCCTTTCAAACCACAACAGGGAAACTGAGAGGGCCACCAGCTTCAGTCCATCTTGTGCCAGATGCCACCCCCGTCTTTGCTAGAGCAAGGGATGTCCCACTTGCTCTACGAAAACAATATGCTGCCGCAATCGAGGAAAAATCAAAGCTGGCTTCTACGAACGAGTCGATTTTTCCGAGTGGGCTTCCCCATCCCACGTTGTGGTTAAAAAGAACGGTGCGCTGCGAATCACTGGAAACTATAAGCCTACGGTCAACAAACAAATGATCGTAGATGAGTACCCAATTCCAAAAATAGAGGACATATTTAATAAAATGAGAGGGGCTGGGTGGTTTGCTCACCTTGGCATCACGGATGCATACACCCATTTACCAATTGACACCAAATTCTGGGAGGTTCTGACTCTGAACACGTCAACCCATGGACTGGTGAGACCAACTAGAGCAGTCTATGATGCTGCAAATATACCAGCGTTGTGGCAATGTCGGATGGGGAGGTGTTCCGAGAAGCAGAAAGTGTGTTCAATTTTTTTGACGACATCATTGTATTTGCCCCGACGTTTGATAAGCTAGTGGAAGCGTTACGCCAAACTTTACGTCGATTGGACCACCACGGATTCCATCTTAACCGCAAAAAGTGTGTTCTCGCAGCCACGTTACTAAATTGTTTGGGACATATTATTGATAGGAATGGCCTCCATAAATCAAATGAACATATCATTGCCATACAAAAAGCCCCCATGCCATCGTCTTCCGAAGAGTTGCAGCTCTTCCTGGGGAAGGCAACCTACTACAGCGCCTTTATTCCTAATCTTTCCCATAAAGCAAAGCCACTCTGAGAAATGCTGGGCCACGACAAATTCGTGTGGACTGACAAAGCACGAAAGGCCTATGAGGAGCTCAAGACCACCCTCATCTCGCCGCAGGTCCTCACCCAATATGACCCCTCTCTCCCAGTCATTCTCGCCACAGATGCAAGTAGCTTCAGATTAGGAGCAGTGTTAAGTCACAGACTAGCCAACGATCAAGAGAGACCCATAGCCTATGCCAGCTGATCTCTTTCTGAAACAGAACGGCGCTATCTCCAGATAGATAAAGAAGCCCTGGCAAACAAATTAATAGAATTTCAGTCTCAGGGGGACTTGAAATTTTATTTGTGCTATCATGGATTCGTATTATCCGATAATGAAAGGAAACCCCAATGTTATGACCCGCAAGAGATGGCAGCACAGCTAATGATACTTAACGACTGAATAGAAAGGAAGCAAGGCCCAGTGAGCAGGAACTGGTTAAGCAAGCCCACAAGGGTTATATGTACTTTCAGTGGCATAGCGATGGGGAGGCAGGAGGAGCATGATGCCCAGGATACAAGTCTTAATACCATGTGGAGGGGGGGGGGGGGGGAAGAGGCCCCAACGATAAATATGATAACACGGGGTGAAACGATTAATACCAAACCCTGGGCGCCATTTACCCTTGTTACGCCACTACGTACTTTTCACAGTGATTTTTATTATTTGCTGGTGATTTCTTATATGTATTGCATATAAAATTTTACTGAAATATTAAATTAATAAATAATTTACTGAGAATTCTTCAATTACTGTGGATAACGACATAATCAATAAGACGACAACCTCTTGTCCACAACTGGATTTTATTCCGCATATACGTATTTCGAACTCTTTGAGTTCATT
>JAHWFO010101632.1:99616-119564 GCA_023313115.1 Rhysida immarginata | reverse complement strand
TAAATGGTTGTTTGAGAGGTGTAGCTATGTAATGGGTAATATTTGTGAATTTTTTTTGATTATTTGACGAGGTGTAAGAATGGTGAATTTTTTAACGACAGCTGTTGCTTAACAATAATAAAAGCAACAGCGGCCATCATTGTTAGAGGTTGGCATTGTTTTCCGGAAGAAATTCTCGGAAGATCTTTGCCAAGCTCAAACAATGTATTGTTATAGGGCGAGCTGGTCTTCTTAGGAGTTTTTTTTTTTTTTTTTTACATATAGTTAGAGAGGATGTGGTAAAGAGAAGTGTTGTATGTTGAGGTTGGTGAAGTGGAGTGTAATGTTAGTTCGAATGGCGGACATGATTGATTTCTGTACATTCAAGCAATCGAAAATGATTTATTCGTCTCGCAGTTGATGATTAAGTCAATATATTGGTACTTAAATATGCAATGATAATCATTATGGAGTTTATAATAGTTTGCGAAATCACTCAGTAAATGCAGATGCTGTTTCGTTCGATCGGCAACTCAGGCAACGCATGGAACTACGGAAGCTGAGATAAGCAGTGTGGGACAAAAGAACATCAGAGCGCAGACAAATAGATGACATCAGTGGTGATTTAGTTTTATTTTTATTTTCGTTTAACAAGAAATTGAAGTAAATACGATGGAACTTAACTCAGTCAATGGAATTCAGCGTTATCGTTCAAGATATTCAAGATTTTGTTAGTCTATGAGGGGCAGCGAGTTACATTGCGTCACGTGACTCTGTGTTCGCATAAAGAAAAGTGTAATAAGTGATGGATTAACTGATATGATAATGAATTTTGGAATAGTGACTTTGAAACAACAGTAGAATAAATAGATTAAGAATCTTAAGTAGGCAGTTAATTTACGGAAAATGAGAGATTTAACAATAGTAATTTTGCTCCCTGCGGTTCTAATTGCACTGGCATTGTTAGCACTTAAAGCATAGGGATCCATTCAGTTAAGTTCAAATTGTCGTGTATAATTCATATGCTAATTTGGTAGCATGTACAGGGGCGAACTTCTAGGATACGGTTCACTATTTGGCTTCTACGAGGAATGATCTGTGCGGGTTACAGTGGTCCTCCAGTGTTAAAAAGGATCACGTGATGCATTCTTGCATTGCATTGTGATATGGGCAGATTCATTCCGTAGGCATAATAAGTGGTGCTATGCAGTAAAGTGCGGTTATTGTGGGGCAAGTTACATGTTAAGGATTGTGTTTAAAGCACATCAGTCTTTTCCTAAACTGGCTCCTACTTAAATCATATATTATTGATAAATAGAAAACTAATTTTTAGAGAAATAAAGTTTTAATTAATCAAGTGATAAGCGATATAGAACTTTGTAAACATTAATTGTATAGGATAATTAGCCAGATAGTCAGACAGGTATACCTGATAGGTAGTAGCAAATAGTTAAGGTGGATTTGTACCAGTACTGATTTGTACTATAGCTTTGACAGGAAGAAATAAAGTTATATATTTTGATGATAATTCAGTGGAATTTTATTGAAAATGTACTGTCGCCGAATTAATATCAGTCCCGAACCCTGACTCCTACCCCACCTAGCGGTCACCTGTTTGGGTAACGCTAAAATATTATTGTGGGAGGGGTGGGTGGTCACAAACGCTATGTCGTCGAAATGCTTTCACCATGAGATATAAAGATGATGGGACACGATGTCAACGAGCGAGATGCAGAATGCTTGCTGGATATTGTGGAAATCGCTGCGTCAGTATCTAAAGCTCGCTCATAACGCGGATTTTTGGTCGCAAGTCAAAGCAAATCAACCAAGCGAGAGCTCGTAACTCGAAAAACTCATACGTCGGTGCACTCGTAAGTCGAGGTATCACTGAAACTGCCACTTCTTCAGTTAGTTGGATCTTCCTCTGGCAAACTGGAAATGCATAGGCATATAATGGTGGCTGATGGTTTTGCCGTCTGAAGAGTTAAAAGTGTGACTCAGGAAAAAGAACACTGTCTATATCTCAAAATTTCACTGGATAATTAACTGAATAATCTACATGTTACATAACATCGGACAATAGGTTGACGTAATGAAAAAATACTAAATTATATAAGCATTACACTATATTGATCGAGTAATGCTGAAATGCACTGGCACGTTGCTTATCCAAATCAGTGAGTTTTTTTTCATGTGTTAAAATGGCGATTCTGGGTATTTAAAATATAGCAAAGTTAAATAGAATAGTTATTTTTTAAATTATTATTATTATTATAACACCCACAATGAAGTAATACAAGGAGTAATACACAAAGTACAAAGATGCCAGTCAAAACCATAGGATCAGATAATACAAACAAAATAAAAGTTACTGTTTGTTTATATAATAAGTTTAACACTACAGGTAATATGAGCGCAAGACTTAGTACACTGGGGTAATGCATACAGAAAGGCACTGCAACGAATATCACAGGGGAGCTCATTCCCATAGGTAGGGACGTTGCGATACTACTGATATGAGAAGTATCGATACTTTTCTTTCGATATTGGCAGTATCGGTATCGATATCGGTTATTCGATAATATCGTGGTATCGAAAAAAAATACGAGTATCGATAAATAGTATCGGTACTATTTTTAAAATTTTAGAATGAGCTCAATGAAGTGTCGTCACATTGTCGCTGTAATGTGCATTTGAAACTCTGCTTTCTGAGACTCTCGGATTTATTACTCCTCGGGTCGACCAGCTCCTGCAGTGATCCAAAGTGGTGTTGCCATCGTTGCGCTCACTGTCTTGGCCACAGATGAAACTCCCACCCACAGCCTTGCTTGTCGGCGCGCTCTGAATCAGCTTGGCCTCCACTCCAAGTAACGACCACAGACTGGAATCCGGCCTCAAGGTGTAGTACTCAGCCGTCGACAACAAAGTTATCCGTTATTGCCTCGACTAGCTGGGCACTCATCTCCCACCTTGAAGCTCTTCCACAGTCTCTTTAATGTGCTGTCGTTATCACTGCCTTCGACTCGCTGCTGTACTCTTCCTCCACACTCTGCCGCTGACAGCCTCTCCGCAGGGCGGGAAAACGCACGCTTTCGTACAGAGATCTCAGAGTACTCGCTATCATTAGCTCATGTCCCTGAAAGAAGGAGAAAACAAGAGGGAGAAATTTCTGTTTCACTTTCCTTTTATATTGAAGCTTTTCATCAATCCCATTTTACCGATTATAGTCTCTTCAAATTGTTTTTATTGGTTCCTTTCAATTTGAAAACAGAGCACATGGTTTTTAACGCCACTGTTATTACACTCCCCAAGACAACGCTTGCTGTTGCCAGGCAACAGTATGACTCATCCTTCCCGTGGCTTTCTTTCCCACGCGAAAGAAAAGGTCAAGAGTCAAGATTCCACTAGCCTATATAAAATTTGTTAACCAAAGGAGAATACTTTCGGATTTTTCAAGAATAAAATAAAATTTGCTCACTGAACAATTAGACTAATAAAAGAAGCATATAATCGGACCCTCTTTTATCACTCAATACCCTCCCCTTTAATCCCTAATTAACATAACCGTAAACAAAACAAATTGTCGTAAAACAAAACTTCAATGTGGCGGCTCTGCTCGCCACAATTTAGAAAATTAAAATTTTGAAAACTGAAAATTTAAATTTATAAATTTCAATTTGAAGCTTGAAAATATCGCGCAGTTTTCTATACTCTTAGATATATTTAATGAATAAATACTAATAAATCAATGAAAGTATATTTCTTGAACATTACCATTTCCTTGCTGTTTATTGGAGCCGGACTGCATTCCGAATTCAACAAACAAATAATGATCCCGTAGTGCTGCAAGAAATTATATCAATTAATTGGCTTATCACAATGATGCAAAGGAGACAGTCATTTAAAAATATCAGTACTTTTAAAATTAAGCGTTTTGTTACTTTGGTCAATAAGTATTTGTCATACTGAAGAAACTACGGTTAACATTAAACGAAATTACTTCTGCTAAGATTTCCACGTTCTGAATTAAGAAATCACAAGATAACGTAAGATGAAATATACGACTAATACATGGCCACGATGGTTAAAAACACGTTGCACTTTATTCTTGCACAACGTTGACTGCTAACCGTTAAAGGAAGGTCACTTCAATTCTTTTACAAACGTCTCTGTTGCTTGCTAACTGAAAACACAAACAGCATGTGTTAGGAAGAAGTATAGAAAAGGTGAGAGTTTAAATCTTGTGAGATAGATCTGACAGAAATGTAGATAAAGTATTTATTTGAAATATATTTTTCAAAGTGTTACCAATGCTTATAATCTATACATTAAAAGTCTGAAGTTTAATTTTTTAAACTTTAAAAAAAATTTGCATGTTAATTTTTTAAAATTAAAAATCCAGACTCGACGAGGCAATTTTACCAGGTTTTCTGAATTACTCAGGCAAGGTTGTTTTGTTGCTATGGAAAGTAGATAAGTAGCAGATAGTTGTCTGTCGGTAACAATGAAGTAAACATTGAGGATTGTTTCTGTCGTTAAAATTCAGACAGAAAGCGAAATGTTCTAGTTATATAGTCTAAATCATGAGAGTTTAGAAACGAAATTTCTCTAATGAATAGAAACGTTCACTTTTATTTAGGAAATTTTTACACTATGCTCCACAATCTACGTATACTAACGTAACTGGAAATTCCATTCCAAAAAATTATTGTGTTTGGACATCCTTATCCGTCCAAACTGCATCTATTTTATGAAACCTATTTATCGTGCTGTTTCACATATATGAATGGAAATATCATCACCGTTAAACATCCCCAATATCAACAGTATGTGCGGGTAAGGCTCCTCCTTAAATATTGTTTCACAAGATTGAATTATTTACTAGGCTGTTTTTTTCTGACCTCGTTAGAATTTGAAGTTTTTTTGCAAATTTTCTGCATATTAATCTTTTAGCAGCACAGGAAGGAAAACCTTTAAAACTAGCAATGTAAATTGCTTTTTTTTTCGGTTTGATATATATAATGATTTTAATTGAGGGATTAGGCCCATAGATCATGAGCAAATCGGAATGAATCATCGACTGTTTTGGGATTTTTGAATTATGCATCAACAGTTCACTTAAGCCCCAGGCCTTAATATCATTTAAAAATTTATACCACTAGATTATAATAATTCAAAGAAATTTACAAATTAAAACTTTTTTATTTCACTATCGTGAATTTGGTATAAGAACACGCAGTTATAAGGCAGTTAACTAACTGCATGTACATATATTTCATACTATTGAATGGGAAAGAAATCTGTAGTTTGAAGTGCTTATCAGTATTACTGTTCAAATATATCGACATTCAAAGTATAATAATAATAATAAAACGAACCTCAAAATATTTTCATTTGTACAAAAAACAAGAAAAATATAATTAATTATTTCAAAATACTTTATTCTTCAAATTATATTTGTGAGAAATCCTTATATCGTTTAGTGAAAGAGACAGATGCTTTACTCTATACCGGGTGATCCAAAAGTGTGTTACATTTTTATTACATTGTTAACGGCATTTTCAGTGTTTGCTTTCCAGGAATTCAGTGCTTTCATAAGAATCACCAGGCACGCGCAAACCCTGAAAATGTCGTTAATGTTAAAAAATGTAATACACTTTTGGATCACCCGGTAACAGGGTTAGCAAGAAACAAGTTTCCCACTTCAGAGGGATATAGAATGCGTTCTATTGGTTCAAATGAGATAAAATTTGAATTCCAGATAATTTATATGATGCGCTTGACATTTATTAAATGAAAATTTTTAGTACAAATATTCACCAATAGGCACTCTAACACAAATAGTATTTCTTTGCATATATGGAAAATGTGAAACATCATGTGTGTTATAGCACATGCCTATTAGCATTTTTCTTCAGATAAAAAGACTGGATTCTGCGCGAGCATTGGATAACGCTCTGCACATCATACCTACATTGCCTGAAAAAGCGCTACTAGTAAAATTGTTCTGTGGTTAAAGCACATTGTTGAACATGAAGGGGGACATAATTGAGCAGTTGTAATGCTACTTTATTATGTTACTAGGTTCAGATAAAAATTCATGTTTTTAGATTCTGCTATAGGGCCGTATTTGGCGACACCATCCATTGGGAGGTATTTAAAACAAATTGTACCAATATCTGGTATTGTTCGTCTTATCTTACTGGCAGTGATACGTACCTTAAGTCTATATACTCTAATGACAAATGACTGGCCGTTTAATCAAGATCGTATAGTGGTTCAATGCTGTTTGTCTTACTTTTATTTATACCGCAATAGACTCTTCTATTTTGAGATTTACAACTGGTAATTATAATTACTTATCCGCTAACAATTCTCTCAGTAACAAATCTAAATATCATATATTAAAAAAAATCTCCTTCCGCTTTGGCAAAACTTATTAAAAGTCAATGCAAATATGAATGTGAAATCTAATAAAAATTGCCTAAAGATGAACTGATAAAATTGGTCAATTGAAAAAATGTAAATGCTTTTATTTAAAGAAAGGACAGGTTAAAGGATTCTCTAAGAAGGAAATTAACATAAGTAACTTATCATTAAGTGACATTAAAAAAGGGATTGATTAAATACACGCGCATGAAATTTAGTCTTAAGCGTTTCACTTAAATCTAGAGGTCTGACCTTGAAAAGATAAATGAAGGAAATTGCTGAGCAACGACTCATTGCTGTCTGTTACATCTATTTTAGTTATGCAAATGAGAGTACTTATAATTACACGTGCGATAAGAGCTCTTTCTTCGTCACTCATTCGTTGTACAACGATGTCGCCAATCCACTGCACTTTCACTCACTTATGCACGGTCTTGAAGCACAAATGCAGTTTTCTGCTTAGATGACTAATGTTGACAAACCGACGACAGTTGGCTTTGTTTTGGACTCGAGTCGATTTCCACCCGTTGCTCAGGTGTAGCAATGCTCTGCAACCACAGATATCGCTCACACCCTTTATCTTCATCAGTGTGAATCATTTATCCTGTGTCCTTCAGGGCCGACTCTGACCTAGAAGCAGATTGTCCTTTCCCCATATTCTCTCAAGATTCATCCTTGCCTCTTCATGGTGATTTTGCATCACTATACACCCACACATAACTTCAGTCTGTTAGCTTTTCTCTCACTGACGTTGGCTCATTAGCATAATCGCATCTGTTCCCGCATCGTAACTGTATTCTCCCGTTGTATGCATGAATGTTGATCTTAATCATTCAGTCTTCATGTTAAGAGTTACTTTTTAACACTAACCCTTAAGATCAATGCCAAAATTGTGCATAGTTGCATGTAAATTAGCAGAGCTAAATTTCTGCTTCTGCTCACGTTGCTGTCGCCGTACTTTTTTGTTTTTCACTCTTGTCCCGCTCAGCGACCGCTCATACCCTCCCCCTTTTATTAAGCGCATAATACCATCCCAACAATGGAAAGGAATGAAGAGTGATAGTCAAAGTGGAAATTGATTCTTGAGTTCAAAAATGAAGCTCTTATTGAAGAAAAAAAAAGGGGGTACACTTTATTTAACTCTTTATTTTTTATTGAGAAATGTTACAGTGCTCTTGCTTTGAAGGTCAACCATGCACAATTTCATCAAGATTGGAATAAAACTGTAGATTTGTATAAGACAAATATATACATACATACATACATACATACATACATACATTTATATACAGGGTGATTCTGAAAAAGTTGTTAGAACTGTAAGCAATGACAGAGGTGACCAGAATGAACATTTTCTTTTAATACAATGTGGGTCCGAATTTGAACGCTAACTGAGATATGAACAGAAATAAAAATGCCGCCACGAAGATCAAGAACTTAATAACTGAGGTTCTGCAACGCCTAGAATAATGAATTTTGGAGGAATAATAGGGTACATAAAACTCTGTATACCGTTAAAGTTTGATCGAGTAGTTTCAGAGTTATGCACTCAATATCGTAATGCGTGCTGGTTAGTACTTGCATGTGAGCACTGTTAAGATTTTGAATGCGTAACTCGGAAACTACTCATTGGAATAAGATCAAATTTTAACGGTATAGACCGTTTTATGTACCCTATTGTTCCTCCAAAATTCATTATTCTAGGCATTGCTGAACCTCTGATATTAATTTGTTGAACTTGGTGTCGGCAAGTTTATTTCTGTTCTTATCTCAGTTAGCGTTCAAATTCGGACCCACATTGTATTAAAAGAAATGTTCATCCTGGTCACCTCTCATTGCTTACAGTTATAGACACTTTTTCAGAATCGCCCTGTATATATAGATTTCACATTGATAACGCATATGAAATGTTTGTGTATTACACCTCCACCTATCGGCGGATTTTTGTATTCAAATTTTTTATTTAATAAATGTCCAGTGCATCATTTGAATATCTGTAGTTCAAATTTTATCTCATTCTACAGCCTTCTGAAGTGGGAAACTTATTTCTTGCTAACCTGTATTTATAAACGAGATGAATAACAGATTTCGTCTTGTTAGGCTTCTTCAGGTTGTGATAATAATAAAGAAGCTACTTCTTTTGCATCATATACGCATACCACTCCATTCTCAAACCCCAACCCCATTCCCCAATATACCTAAATTCAAAAATTCTGAAGTATACCACCTGAATTGCAGCAACTTCACCTCGACGCAAAGCCTGAGCGCGAAAACGTCATACATAATTACATCATCTACGGTAGGGTATTGTTAATTGTATTTTTACCAATAATATGCCCGAAATTATTCTTACCGTAAGTGATGTAACAATGTATGATTTTTCGTGAGTAGGCTTTCTCTCTAGGCGGTATTGATTGCACCCTGTGTAATAAATTTTATATTGGGATTTCTACTCTGAATTCTTAATGTTAATGTGCAATAGCTCGATGATAAGAAAAAAATGAAATGATTCTTGTGGTCCTTTGTTTGGTTATGAACTGCAGATATTTGTTATATTTGACATTAAATATTTGGATATTTAAAGGGCTTCTCCCAAGACTCTGTGAAATTCATATCACTGATGTCTTTGTTTATGGGTAAATTTTGGGGAATTAAAACCAATATTTTCATTAAGCTTTACTTTAAACTGCTGAAATGTCTGCATACATTACATTTTACTGACTATGAAAAGAAACCATGGGCGTGGCACAGGAAATGCACAATTAGGCAATCAGAAACTCTTAAAATTTAGATTAAAATTTCTTTAGATTATTTACAATTTTTTTTTTTTAAGTTTTCCTTCTCTCATTGTTTTCCTAACTGAGCCAATAATTTTGAAATTGAAATGTATTTAGACTAATTTTAAATACTGGTAAGTTCAATTCCTACTGTCCAATATAGCAAAACTTCTTCAGATTCATCCTTTGATATATCCAATTTCTCAATATGCAATCCTTGATGTATCTTCATAGGCAATTGATAATTCCCACGCCATATATTTTTTTATGGATTTTGAGAGTGAATATTGATGAAATATAGGGGGAAATCAAAAAGTAATGAGTAAATTTTTCACAGCAAAACAGTCAGGTATTTACAAAAATCATTATACATACAGTTTGAGGACCATGTAATTCTACATCAATCCGAGAGATGGCAAACATGTATGCTTTCTGCATGCAGAGCTACAGCTGTTCCAAAATAATAGGTAAGCTGGAAACGTTCGAGACTGTGGAGATCCTGAGTGTTGTAAGGTTTCTATGGTCAAAGGGACAAAAGCCTTCTGAAATCCAGTGTGAGTTGTGTGCAACGTACAGTGACACGTGCATGACATTGAAAAATGTGTGCAACTGGTGTGCCAAGTTCACAGCAGGGCACGAAAGTGTCCTCGATAAACCAAGTTCTGGACGGCCGTGCATATCTCATACTCAGGAGAAAATTGATGCAGTGATTCAGCAAGACCGGCAGGTAACAATCCAAGCAGGGGCACTGGAAGTGGGCATTTCGCACAGAATTGCACACCACATCTTCCACGAAGACCTTAAGTTTCACTAAGTGTCAGCAAGATGGGTAGCTCACACCAGTGCACATGGAGAACCGCATGGCATACAGTTTGGAGCATTTGCTTTGGTACCACAGGGAGGGACACTCGTTCCTTTAGCACATTATTATCGGAGATGAAAAGTGGGAGTTTCATTACACCCCTGAAATGAAGCGACAGAGTATGGTGTGGAAACACACCTAAGGAGAAACGGTTAATGCTGCTGCTTATTTTGCCACATTGGATCGGCTATGAACTGCTCTGCACTAAAAGTGTCTGCAAAAGACTATGGACGAGGTCATCATTCTGCATGACAATGCGCCTCCCCATGTTGCTGAATCGGAAATGGGAAGTCCTACGCTATCCAACCTACAGTCAGATCTGGTGCCTTCGGACTTTCACCTGATCGGACCTCTAATGCAACATGCTGGCACATGTTTCCAGAGTGACAATGAGATGAAAACAGCTGTGCAGTCATGGCTTTGCTCCCACCTGAACGAATTCTATGCTATCTGCATCGGATAGCTGGTCTCACGTTAGGACAAATGCTTAAATGTGAATGGTTATGTTGAGAAGTATATCAATGTTCATCGTTCAAAATGTATATAATGATTTTTGCAAATACATGACGGTTTGGCTGTGAAAAATTTACTCAATTACTTTTTGATTTTCCCTCGTAGTAACACAAAAAACCATCGTATGTTGATAAATCATATCATGAATGTTTTTTGGATATATCACATATCCTTCCTCAGATGGAGCAACAAGGGAGAAGCCCTTATTGGCTCAACTAGGAAAACCCTGAGAGAAGTGATACGTAAAATAAAAATGAAAATTATAAATAATCTAATGAAATTTTAAGTTAATTAAAATTTTTAAATAACTAAAATTAATTTTTATAATTATTAAAGAAATTTTAAAACTAAATCATTGATTCAATGCGAACATTTTGGTTTAAATGAGTTATTTTTTTTAATAAGATTCTTTTTTTTTTTCTTTTTTTTTTTAATTGGAGTTTTTATATTAATTTAAAGGTAAGCTCCACGAAAAAATTCGACTGTATTTTTTTTGCATCATAACATTAATCCAGGTTAATAAACAGGGCTTGAAATTCAGGGCGGGATGGCGGGATTCTCGCCCAAAATTTTAAAATCTCGCCCAAGAAAACTTTCAGGAGGGGAGTTTCCCCGCCCGTGAAATTTAATCATATTAAATGTTTTTATGATTTTATTAAGATTTAAAGATAATGGATACGAATCTTAATAAAATCTTTTCCGTCCATAAATCATTAGATTATGGGTTTAATTTGTCGTCAGTCATTATTGGTGAATTTTTTCATGGAGATTTAACTTTTGAACCAATGAAATTTCGCTAGTTCCAATCGTCACCGTTGCGGTATCGTCAAGAGAAAAATAGGAATTTATTGTATAGCTCATAGATTAGCATTGTGTTTAGATGATACTTCAAAATCGTGTCCAAAGATTGCTAAATATCAAGACACTTTAAAATCCATTTTTATGTATTTTAGTGGTATTTAATTTTGTATAACTTAACAGATTATATAGATGAAGGCAGGAATAAAGTCTAAACTGGTTTGTTATCTAATTTTTACCAAACATGCTGTACTGCAAGATCACAATCCGTTTTGTTAATAGCTATGGTGCAGAAGAACCTCACATCTAGGACTATTTAATTTTTTGTTTATTAAAATATAAGAATTTTTTACATTTATCTTATGACTGAGTTTTTGGTATTTTATTATTTTTAACACAATTAATTTATGTACAAAACTTAAATTAAAATATTTTGAAAAATCACTTGTATAACCTATAACTTATTGTCTCCCTCCTAACAGTTCAACTTCCCTCCATTTACAAACATAGGAGGGGAGGATCCCCTCCATGAAAAATTTGAATTTCAAGACCTGATAAAGTATATATCATTAAAAAATTTTTGATTTATCCTAATATTTTATTCAGAAAAATGCCTCGAAAAATTGAAAATTGGCCCTCTGATCATCCAATCCTTCTCCCGAGAACACGGCGGGACACGATGCGAGAACCTCTGGGAATTTCGTCGCTGAGATTCTAGTCTCTTTCAATTCTAGTTTTTCTTCCAACGATTGTACATATCATAAGATTTTGCTAACCTGTTTTATGTCGGAATGCCTTCAATTTGTCTTCTGTTTGGTTGTGTAAATAGGCAGTTGGGTAGAAATTTCATGTTTCATAGATTCCCACAATAAAAAACAGTGTATTAGTTTTTGATAGCGAGAACTGGTATCAACTCCAAACCGTATCATGTACTCAGCTCATTTTGAAGCACCATGCTTTGTCTATGCCCCCGCCATTTTAAATTCAATATTAATTTAAACAAGGAATTCACTGAAACTAGATCACGGATAAGGTTGAACTAGATGGTCTTCCAACTCGAAACGTGTCTGGCATTCTTCAAGAACAACGACCGCAACAGGTTAGGAATGTGCTGAAGGAATGAGATAGGCCTAATTGGTGTGTAGGAATGTGCACACGCCGACGCAGCAAGCAGAAGATCTAGTTTCAACCAGAGACATTTGTAAAAGGAGACTGGGCATTTGACGATTGGCTCATTGAAATTCTGTAATTCCGGTTATGTGGCACCATCTGACAGTCTGAGCAAGTGCTATGGGGAAAGTTCATTACTGACGTCAGACGAGAAACTGCGGTTGTGACAATGCAGGGAAAGTGTGTTTCATGGCGCCTAATTAGCCCTTAATTGGTTTCCGTACCCAAGCGCTAAAGCACTGCCATGTCACAAACCACGCTATGCATGTCATTAACTACTCTCTAAACGAATACTAAACCTTAACTGATCGTATAGTGGCATATTATTTAATTATAACTTAATAACGATAACAGATCTTGTGGCCGCAAAATTAACATAACAAAAACCCTTAATCTACTAATTAATAAGTTAACTCTCCATCTTAATAAGAATTGAATCCCGAAATAACCCAACTAAAACCCGTTATGAAGAATTAATTAACTGGAAGCATGGAAGATTGGATAAAACTCTAAAGAACAGTTTTATTAATCAACAACGTAAATTAATTAAATGAAACCACGATAATGCATACATAAGATAATAATAAATAAAAGAAAAGAAAATTTTGAATGACGTAATAAATCAGAAACTAATTTAACAAAGCTACATTCATTCGTTACATCTCAAGAAATTAAAGAATAACACAAGAAAAATAAATCAAAGTCCCTACCTCTATGATTTGGCACCCCGTTATGCATAACACTAATTCACTCAGTTGAGATTAAGTCATTTCTTCCTACCAATACACTGCGATTCTGAATTGTACTGTCAAATAACTGAAATCATACCAGAGTTCCGTTCAACACTTCGTTGGGCTGTCAATGCACTGCTACCTCCAAAGGGATCCATGTTCTCCACCGCTGCTGCCGTTGTCCGCTCCACATTGCTCGGCTCGCCTGGCTACCAATTCACTAAGCCGCTATACCGCCACGGCATGCCCACGAATCACACCGCCAGCGCGGCCTCCCGCCGATTCACTTCTAGTCGCGGACAGCCGGTGGTTCCCACTTACAGCCTCGGAAACCGCAGTTGCCATCTCTGCCGTCGCTTGGTGCTTCACAGGCTCCGTTGCCTCGTGTTCACTGTGGTTTCTGCACATAGCTGTCGTGCACCTTCTGTTTGACACCATACCTGTCCGGCCTGCAAGCCGTGTCTCAGCTGCCCGACGCGGAGCCGAACTCTGCTACGCTGCTTCGTGTCCCGCAATCACATGGTCTCCAAACTCTCGATCAGTCCGCACAACTTGTCACCAGAGCTGTATCACAATTGATTCTTAATTTTTTCTTTCATCACAATTTTTTTTTCCACAAAAGTCCCGCAGAAAAAATAAAATAATAATAACCTAGCCATTCGGTGTTTCTTGCGCTCGCTCCCACACCCGCTTTCTAGACTAATCACCCCCCCCCCCCCCCCCTCTTATCAACAAAAGTTTCCCGCCAAAAAAAACAAAGGGCCAGGAACGAGGCCTAAATCACCGAATGTCTAAAGTAAAAATTCCGCTAAAATATATTTCACAGAATAAACTAGCTTGACAATAATATAATTTAAATAAATAAATAACATACTTTTATTTGATAAATAAATATGTGAAGTCAATCTTCCATGCCGCCTGATTTACCGATTGATTCATAAAATAAACACTATCCCATCTATTGATTGGTAAATTATTCCAAACATGTCGTGGCATATTACAATATGTCACATGGTAAATTGATAAATGACGTAATAACATTTTCATTGCTGCTACCCCCCTCCTCCTTCATCCGTTCTTACTGCTACCCTCCCATGCTTTTTCGCTTGATATTGGTTTTAACTATTGTATTTTAACATATTTATTAATGCAAATTGTTAAAATTTCGCTGTTAGTAAAACATTTAGATTCATTTTACAAGGTCCGATTTTATTCCATCAAAAACGTAAAAAAAAATAAATATCAGCATAATATGCAATATTTACAGGGCAGTTCCAGTAAAATCTTTAATTATTTGCCAGATTTTTGTAATTAATTTTATATACAAAGTTATTTATAATTATTTTTGCAGTTTATGAATATAACGTTTAAAGTAATAAATACAATTAAGAGGCCTTACAGTACAACATTTTAGTTTTAAAGAAAACCAGCTAGTTTCGGCTTTATTCCTGCCTTCTTCAGGGTACAAAAGAAATAGGCTAGCAGCCCCTACATATAGAGACAGTGGGGTTTCTTTAAAACTAAAATGTTGGTTTTCTTTAAAACTAAAATGTTGTACTGTAAGGCCTCTTTTAATTTTGTTATTAAAAACAGTACAGAGAACAACATCCTCACAAAGTAATAAATGTTTACAAAATATAATCAAACAAAAATATATCCAACTTTTGTAAGGGTCTACCAAATAAAATGCATAATTAATACAATTTGTATGTTTTCCTTATTGTTAACACATCTTTTTCCAGTAAATCCTTTTTCTGATGTCAGTAACCATGTTCCACATCTGAAGAATATATGAAATATTAGAAAAAAACACAAATAGATAACGAAGTCTGCATTATTAAATTAGTTTTAAAAATAACACTGGCTAAAAAAATAGTGAATGAAATGATCCCTCAGCAAAAATACATGCTATTAAAATGGCTTAATGGCTATTTAAGGATAAAATATTCTTTAAACTACTGAAATTATAATAAATTTTATGATTTAAGAACTAGAGTATAATAAAAAAAATATTGGGTTTTTGTATAAAATTTCTTTAAAAATTAATGATGCAATCGTTTAAAAATGATTCTATGCCAAGAAAAGTTGGTACTGTTTTTCAGAGAAAATTCTTTATTTCATAAGAGCCTGCTAGTATAACGAACAATTTTACGGAATAATAGTATGCTATTTTAGTGGAAATTTCATAGATAATATGTACAAGTTTTAGAGGTAGTCAAATGATAAAGAATGAAGAACAAGATGCAGTTTTCAAAAATTAATGAAAGTTCATTAAAGAAAACGTTAACTCCAGTTCTTAAATTACCTTTTAAATGTTAAGATACATCAATACAAAATGCTTTCTCTTTGCCGTTGGTATTTTTGAACGGAACATTTAGAGCTTCTTAAGAATTAAAAAAAAAAAAAAAAAATGGCAACCCAAAACTCACCTTCGTGCATCAGGTGCAAATTTGAAGAATTGTAAATTATTTCCTTCACCTTAATGGTTTTACAAAATTTTGTAGCACAAAATCTTTGACATTTTGAAAGATATCTCTGATAAATACGTCTCAGAATATTGGAGATCAAAGAAAGAGCGAACAGAGCAGAGCAAACTTCAGGCAGTAACTGCCATAGGTAGGCCCAGTAATAATGGAGTCATGGCCCAGCCAGTCAAACCATGTTGTGCAAATGTGACTTTGCCAACAGGAAGTAAACAAACATCCTAGCAACTCCCATTTCCTGTTCGAAAGTGAAATTACCGAAACTACAGTGGCTCTATCTGACGAACTGAGCAAACTTGAAGAGCCCATTGCATGCTGGGAGCCGTGAAACTCATTACAGGAAGTAGAAGCTAATGCCAAGTCTCCTTTTACAATTGTCTCTGGTTTCAATGGTTTAATGCATAGAGCCAAGAACAGATGAGCCTCCTTCATCTGTTCTTTATAGAGCTGTATATCTCAGAAGTTGCAGTAGCAACTATAGCTTTTAATAGTGCTAACGGTCGCTGTCACTATTATCAAAATCGTCGACACTATCGATCTTGTTTTTATATTCATAGTCATTGCGATGCCTTAAGAACCGATAGCGCATGCGATAGCATACAATGTGTTCCATCACGAATTCGAAACTCCTTCGCACCTCTCCAGAATCTGTGACGTAACAGTTGCTGAACCATGGCGTCGGTGTTGATCGAAGGGGAAGGGAAAAAATGAAAGTTTTTCCTATATTTTATTAATTTTGAGTTAGAATTGAAAATTTTTATACATGCTACATTGTTATTGAGACTTTCATCTTTCATTTTAAGCAAAGTTGTTTTGGGTGTGGAATTTACCTTTAAGTAAATTTTACATATTTCATGTTAAAATTTTCAATCAAATTTTATTAGCCCAATATCAGACATTAATAGAGGAGTGTTAACTTGAAACTATTTCCCAAATTACCTAGGAGGGCAATCCCAAAAGTAAGGTCTATTTTTTTATTTTTATTTTATTTTTATTTATTTTATTTTTTTTTGTAGAAATACCATCAACCGTTTATTTTCTATAAGTTTACATCATTTTAAAGGTTTAAGAATTATTTATTTTTCTACGTAATCGCCATTTCGGTCGATGCTTTTTTGTGGCTATGGCAGTTTTAGAATGCCCGTGCCATACAAGCTCGCTGCCACGTTCTTCAGGAAGCAATGAATCTCTCACCTTTTCGTCGGAGCTGAATCTCCTTCCGGACAAATGTTCTTTCAACTTAGGGAACAGGTGGGAGTCACTGGGTGCCAAATCTGGACTATAGGGTGGGTGGATGATGGTCCAACCAAAGTTTTGCAAGAGAGCAACGGGTGACGTGTGGGCGAGCATTGTCATGGAGAATGCTTACGCCCTTGCTCAATATCCCTCTTCTCCGGTTCTGAATTGCTTTTCTGAGTTTTTTCAGTGCCTCACAGTACCTGTCAGCGTTTGTGGTCCCAGCAAGCTTAAAGTCGTCCAACAACATCCCCTTCCGATCCCAAAACACTGTTGCCGTGACTTAACCGGCAGACTGTGTTTGTTTGAATTTTCGCGGCTTGGGCAAAGAACGATGCTGCCACTTGCGTGATGTTGTTTGGTCTCGGGTGTAAAGTAGAACGCCCAGATTTCATCACCTGTGACACTCTAAATCCGAGAAGTTGCCCTTCTTGTCTGCATAGCGGCGAAGAAATTCGTGGGAAGAATCAACTCGTTACCATTGTGGTCTTCTGTCAGCATGCATGGTATTAAGTTACCCATCTTGCACACATCTTCCGATATTGCAATGTTTCCGTTAAAATCCTGTGGATGGTGCTTCAGGAAACATCAGAGACCAAAATGCAGAGAGTATCTAGAGTGATCTACCGATCTTTACGCATGTTTTCCTCAACCTGCGCGACTATCCCGTTGGAAATTGATGGTTTCCCACTCCTTTGTTCGTTGAGAATTTCAGTACGACCGGCTTTAAACTCTCTACACCACTTGCAAACATTTTGGACATACATGCACGACTTCTGTCAGTTGGTGCTGAATTTCAACTGGTTTAAGGCCTTTTGCTTTCAAAAATCGAATAACTGCACGAATTTCGCACTTGGCAGTAGTGTTCAACCGGAGCTCCATTTACAAATGCTGCCAAGCCAACATTGAGCATGCGAGCAAAGCGCGTACATGCATGTTTTGGACTGGAGCAAGCACCAATCACAACAGTTTGGCCAATAGCCGTACAAACTTTTCTCTATGTTGCCAAAAAAATAGGAGACCTTACTTTTGAGATTGCCCTCGTACGTAGCACTTCCTTTTCAGTGAGGCTTATGCATATGGCAAGTGCCTAGTATTTTTTTATATCATTGGTGCATTGTTGATTTGGTATCAAAGTTTGCTATAGAATAGCAATGATTGATTGCACTTGATCTCTTGAGTGTTCATAGTGTCCACACCCAAGCAGTTCCTTTAGTATGTTTTGATTTGTTTCTGCATAGAAAATATGCCTTCGCAGAACACAGCAACACTGGAAATGTCAAGTATTGTAAAGATTTTACTATGTGGTTGGTAATAAACCACAACACATTAAAGATCTTAATGCTTTTTTTCTTACTCTGAACTGTTAATTTGAGTTTAGTCCATACACTTGAGAATTTTTTCATCAAAATTGCCTGAAATTCCGGTGTATTAAGAAAAAATCCTAGCTACAATAGCATAAATACAAGATAAAACAATAAAAAATAAAATGAAAGGAAGGGTCTAAAAATGATGCGGATACAATTAGATTTATTGCTGATGTGTTTCAGTATTACACCTATCTAGGCTGGCAAAATAGTTAACAAGTTAGAATTACATTGCTATTGCATTATACAGGGTTAGCACAAATAAAGACCGGATTTTTAAAATTTATATTTTCGAAACTATTACACATAGTACAATAAGTGATACACAAAATTAAAGAAAAGTATACCAAGTTATTTTTCAGTTACAAATGTTCGATGTGTGACCCTTTTGTTACACGTCAAACATCTAATCTGTAATCAAGTTCATTCCACACATTTTGTAGCATCACACTGTCAATTGTTCTTATTGCTACACAACTGCATTCTTTAAATTCTTGCAGTGTTATCGGCATTGGTGGTTCATAAACAGTAAACAGTGTCTTTGACGTAACACCATAAAAAAAACTTGGTATATTTTTCTTCAATTTCGTGTATCACTTATTGTAGTATATGTAAAGGATTTCATCACTTTCACATATATGAACCCCAACATCAGGAAGATAGCCAATATTTTTCATAATCAAAAACCCAGCATATAGAACCTATGAAAATAGGTTTCTTCTAAACCCTTGTTATATATTAATTATTTGTCACGACAGACTCAGACATTTGCCTGAATCAGTGTTTTCCAATTTTATTTAAAATTTTATTTTTAATGCTGGTGCAATGTGCAATTTATGCAATATAGGACATCTATGTAATGCAGATTCTTATTTTTGTTGGATCATTGTTTCTCATCTCAATGTCTTGTCAATTATTTGTATTAAGAAATCTTGAGCATTCTTTGTCATGATTATTAAAAGAGAGGCATGGGAGTGTGCAGGCGGATTGTAAGAGAACAAACATTTGGTTGTAAAAGAGGTGAATGATGTTGAATAATTTGCTGACACCTGCGAATGAATAAGTCAATGGGACAAACGATGCAATTAATAAGATCAGAGGGTCTTGTGAGTGAAAACATCAGACTGAACGACAGCCAGGTAGATGACATCGACAACCTAGACAGCGAATGATCATAATAGTTCCGTGTTGAATGCAGCTTGAGCTGAACACATGCAGGGAGCTGGAACTGCAATGGCAGATGATTTGTCCAGTGCTAGGAAAAATTTTCCGTAGACAACTGACAGCAGCGGCTCCTCAAATCAACTAATTTTCGGCGCAAGCTTCTGCTCTGCCTTGGTGAGAGAAATATCTCATCGGTCATCCTGAGTACATTGGTGATGAGAGGGACAGCCAAGGGCAGTTCACCGTAGCATGGAGCGCGATCTGGAGAATGACATATCAGTTGTGTGTATGAAGTGCAGAGTTTTCGAGAGCTCGTTAGAAAGTGCTGTCTCTATTCAGCATGGGACATCAGAATAAGAGAGCAAGAAACTTAAGTTTGTGACCATTGAATTTTGCAAGTTATCTGATTAATTAGCAGTTGAAGCTAAAATTTGCTTAA
>JAHWFO010101632.1:73614-94404 GCA_023313115.1 Rhysida immarginata | reverse complement strand
ATATACACCCACCATAATAAATTATACTTCAGGAATTAAATAAATTTTAAATTCAATAAAATAAATAAACATTGCAGACTGTGATAAATCTTATACCATTCCTTAATGGCATGGATAATTTTACATCATCAACATGCCCATCACTTAAAGAGGAAATCCCATGGCTAATGCTTTATAAGCATTTCTCTTACTTAAAAGTTCATACATTGCTGTATATGTCAGGAATGCCAGTTAAGTCCTTTAAAAAAGTCAGTTTGGTCATTTGGTTAAGGTAGAATGATTCCATCATAACTTACTGATGCAATGTTGTCAGTAAAAACTTTGTGTGATATTTCTTCTTGTTTTAATGTTTTGGTTGCACCATGCATTTAACATTTTCTGCTAAATTTATCAATTCACTTTCATTTTTTTTTTAATTAGCAGTAGCTATCTCATACATTTTTAGATAATCTTTCAACTTAGCAACAGACCATCCAGTAAACATGCTGTTAGTCGCCATATTTGAAAACATCCCACAGGAAATTCTAAATAACTCCTTTTGCGCTTATGCAAAACTATGTCGGACAGTGTAGCCCGATATCATGAAAGCTCCTATTGTCATTTTAAACTTTGGACCATCATCTCTCTTAACTTTGGTTATCCTATGTTTTCTAAGTTCGAGTTCATCTGACTTGGGAAAACTGTTCCAAGTGATTTTAGGTTTTTCCATAGTTAAGGCATCCTGGAACGTCATGAGGTATGGCACCCGCAACAGCGAACAGCAAGACAGGAGCTGGTGACTTGAAAACTCAACAGATGGTGAAGTTAATTGCTGAAACTAGTCTATTAAGTATATTTTATCAGTTATTTTATCTCTATTTGCTTTCGTTTAAGAGATAATGCAATATTAAACTGTGGTAATTCCATGTTTGGTTTGGAGACTACTGTTGGCAAGGACAAATTGCGGTTATCACTGTTTATCTCTTAGGCACAGATGTGTGTTTATTAAGTTTCAATGTATGTTTTTTTTTTTAGTTTTTTTGTTTTTTTTTTTACAGTTTCAATTGTATCACATCGTCTGTCCATGATTTTTCCCTCTCCACATGCAAATCTTTCTTGTCTTTCTTGGTTGATTATAGAGAGAAACCATGCTAAGATTTGATAACAGTCCAATCATATTCGAAACGAGCATTAATTTCACTCCCCTTCCCACTTAGATAACAAGGCCCGTTATTAATGTGATGAGCAATACTAGTCTGAACATGTTTGGAAAATAAACTAATACGTTTGAATATGTTGGCATTTTGTAAAATGTCGATAAATTGGGATTTCTTACTATTGTATCTATCAATGAAATTGGTAGAGATTTTACAATACAATAAAGGGAGAATGGAGTTTCTGACTGGTTTCACCATTTATCAAGGATATATACTACACTAGAGGCTTCTCGCTCTTATATACAGAAATATGGTACAATGGTGTAATTTGATTGGATAAAATACACTGCTCAAAACATTTAAAGGAACACTTCTATTAAGCAGCGTGCAGAAGCAACTATGAATAATACGGACAAAATTGCTGTATGTGATCATTAAAAGACTGTTTATTTAACAATAGAATGCATTATTGAAGCAACTGGTGCAGAAACATAAAGAAAAAACCGGAAACTGCAGGTCCTCTGCCTAAAACAAAGTGAAATGTTCTTTGGATGTTGTGAGGAGAATGGCCTGTTTCTTCCAGTGATGAGTTTTTGCACCACTCAGTAATGCGTATGCCTACCATGGGCTGCAGTAACCTCCATGCACCTTCGAGGCATGCTCCGTATCAGTCGACAGATGTGATCTTGGGGAAGCCGGTCCCATTCCTCAGTAAGTGCCTGGATGAGCTGTTGCAGTGTTTCTGGAGCTGAAGGGCAGTGTCGAATTCGCCTGTCAAGCATGTCCCAAAGATGTTCAAGGGGATTTAGGTCTAGACTCGGTGCAGGCCACCTCGTGGTCTGAATGCCATGCATCCGTAGGAAGTCTTGAGTGACGGCTGCAGTGTGTGGATGAGCATTATCCTGCATCAGAAGGAATCCAGGCCCCATGCCATGTGCAGCAACAATCACGTGTTCTTCCAGAATGTCACGAATGTAAAAGTCAGCAGTCATTCGCCCTCGGACGACCACAAGATCCGTTCGATGGTCTATTGAGATGCCAGCCCAAACCATAACGGAACAACATCCCATTCGGTCAGCCTCACAAACTGTTGCGTCGGTGTTTCGCTCACCACGTCGTCTCCAGACACGTAGACTGCCATCACAGCGGGTCAGGCGGAATCTTGACTCTTCTGTGAAGAGAACAGAACGCCAGTGGCGAAGCTGCCAGGTGACATGTTGATGTGCAAACTCTAGTCGCGCCTGTATGTGCTGGCGGGTTAGCCTAGGCACTCGATTTGGTCATGTGGCTCTCAAGCCAACTTCACATAATCTGTTCCGGATTGTTTAATCTGAAACAGCTACCCCAGTTGACATCTGCAGGTCATTTCTCAGGTCTCTGGCCGTTGAGGTTCTTCGGCGCAGGGCACAAGTCCACACATAACGATCTTGATTGGCGGTTGTTGAGCGTCGGCGACCTTGCCCAGCTCTTCGTGTGTACTGGCCAGTCGCCTGGAATCGTGTCCACAGTTGGAAAATGACGGAAGAGGACACATTGAGGGCATTTGCCACAGTCCGAAATGATTGACCCGTTTGGAGCAATGTTACTGCTCTTGCAGCTTCTACTGCTTCAAGATGCCTTCGTGGCATGTCAGAGCACTAACAACAGTGTTCCAGGAATGCCTTCACCTTCTAATGTTCGACCGTTATCTCCAAGCAAAGAGTGTACTGGCATGTAACCACTTTGTTTGGGGGTGGCCGTGGCCTGGTTGTCTTGTCGGTTGGCTTGCCAATCGATGGAGTTCAGCAACTTCAGGCACGGCCAGCTGCTGGTTGGGTGACGGCCAGGGCTTCAGGGCCACTGCTGGCGGGACAGCTATTTGGGGTGCGGCTGTTGGGGGACTTTAGTCTGACCCATTTGCCGATTGACCATAGCTGGTTTTCCAGCAGTTGGTGACAGCCTTTGGTTCGTTTATCCCCAGCAGCTCTTCCATCATGAAACCCCCCGTGCTTCGGAGGGCACGTTAAGCCGTCGGTCCCGGCTGCTACTGTCATCTCGTAGCAGTCGTTATTTACTGGGATGGCGCAAAACTCCCTCGTAGGAGTAGGTACTAGAACCACTTTGTTTTCCGGGGGGTTATATTGCTATGCAAATTTCTCAGAACATCTGGCAGCAAAATGTGTTGGCTTCAACCATTTCCTATGAGGGAGATAGTAGGTTTCATGTTGCAGAAGATGAAATTGCTAAAAAGTATTATTTATGCCCTCTGTAGGGGATCCTACAAGTGTTCCTTTAATTGTTTTGAGCAGTGTATAACGAATAGCAGGACAAAGGCAATGAGTAATACAATTTGAGTACAATAACTGGATAAAGGTAGAAGCAGCAGAATGGGGAAGAATTTAGACATCAGAAGACGCCAGATGGCAGATTGTACTATCCACCCAAAGGCAGCAATGTTTTAATGTTAACCTGTCGGAGAAACTACAATTTTTTGTTCTGAATTAATAAAAATGGTTATATTAAAAATATTAAATGTCTCACTATCTTTATTGATATCTATCACTTTTTCACAAGTTCTTATTTTAATTAAAATGAATTTTTAAATAAATTTGTAATAAAAACTTTAACAGAAGTGAAAATTTAACAATTTGCAATAGCTATTGATTTCCCAAATTAAAAAATGCCAGGCTAAACATTTTTATGGAATTAATAAATTATGTAGCTCAGCAAGATGTTTAAAAAAAAACTGTATTTTTTATGGGAATTTTCATAAGAAAATCCACCTGGCACTTAAACAATTTTTTTTTTATTAATTTTCATTTATTGAATTTTAATAAATCTTTGAAAACGGAATTGTTTCCCCTCGTACTTAAAAAAAAATTCAATTAAAACCGCAGTTTTCCCCGTAAGTTAACATTAAAAATGGCTGCTTTAGGATGGGTAGTACAATTTGCCATCTGGTGTTTTGCTTGAGAAATGTTATACATTCTTCCCCATTACACTAACTGGATGAAAGCAGATAAAAAAAATGATTGGATAACAAATAATAGGCTAATATAGAATAAAAAAAAGCTGATAGGCATAATTGAATAAAGAAAGATATATAAATTTGTCAAGAAAAATGAAATCAAATAGAAGATGAAATATTACAGAGTTTAGAATGGAAAAAATGTCAATCTGTTGAGGAGGTCAGGAGATGAGTTCTTGGCTTGAAAATCTCTATGGATTCTGAGTTGCAGTCTTGAAAGGACCATTACAAAGGTGGAGAATGGACATCACTTTTTCATATTTCTTCAGTGCATATCCAATGATGGTGAGGTGGTAGGCATAATGGGGCTGGTCACCTAATCTAACCTATACTGTTTTTGTTTCTACCTTTATTGTCATTGTACAGAAACTGTATTACTCACGGCTTTTGTCCTGCCATTCGTTATGTTTTATCCAATCAAATTACTCCATTGTACCAAATTTCTATATATAAAGGAGAGAAGCTTCTAGTGCAGTATACATCCTTGATAAAGCTGGGAATAATTGCCAAAACTAGTTGGAAGCTCTGTTCTTCCTTTATTGTATTGTAAAGTCTCTACCAATTTCATTCTGTAAAATGCATTATTTTTCAGTCATTTTTTTATACCCCATATTATCAAGACTTAAATGTATGTATCATTTAACTATATTCAAAAAATATCTTAGTTAAGATACCACAAATTCAAATGAAAGATGGTTTTTAACACTGACTTTAAGATATGAAAGATCCAGTTATACACAACAGTGACGAATTACTGAAAAATAGTGATTACTGAATCTTCTTGATTGTACATATTAAATTACTAATTTTCATTCAGTTTTTTTTTTTCCCCACTTAAAAAAAAAATAAATAAATAAAAATTAAAAAAATTTCAAGTTCACATGTATTCCTTCCTGAACTAATCTGTGCATACATAGTGATAAAAACAGCCTTTATTTTTGCTTAACTACTTATTTCATTGATTACACGTTTTATTATTGTCAAGCTACATTAATTCTTTTTGGTACATTCTGACAGAAGAGAAAAACCGATTCCATTAATAACTTCAATAAAACATATGAGAAAAAAGAATCAAAAAGTTCGGCATCGTTATCAAGCAACGAAGTCAGCCATACCTCTCTGATAATTGCCACTGAAGACATAGAAGATAAAGACAAGCCATTGCCTGAGGATAAGGCATTTCTTCAACTTGCCAATGCCCACAGCACGATTGCCTTTCTTAAAAAAGAACACGAGTTTGTTCTTAAAGGATTACAAGATCAGGTGGCTGAATTGCAACAGCAGTGTAGAGGTGAACTATAATATTTTGTCATGAAATTATATTAAAAATGGAAATTGGAAAGATGAGTAATAATAAAAATATTTACTATTAATCTTGAATTTGATTATCTTGCAATTCATTATTTTTTAAATGTTGCACAATTTACAGATCTTCAGTTTAGCCGAACATTTAAGTTGCCTTACATCCCTAAAGAAGGTAAGTTAATGGAAATAAGTTTTAATAAAATTCTTAATTTAAATGCCATTGTTCTTAAAAAGGTGTTTTTCCTCTTTTGTTAGTCCAAAGACACATATCTGATTTGGAAAGTATGCTGGAGGAAAAGGAAATGGAATGCATCGATTTGAGGAAAGATATTCTTCTTCATTCACGCAAAGAAGAGGAATTGCGAAAAGAACTGTTTTTCAAAGAGCAAGCAATTATTAAACTGCGTAAAGAAGTTGCAATTCGGGAGCATGCAGAAGAGCAGCTTAAACGACAGCTCGAAGCTGTATTCAAGGAGAAGGGCACACCTGCAAATAATCCTGCCAGATGTGAAAGAGCTCGGAGTGTAACATCTTTGTTTGACTTGCAGAATCCAATGCCTCCACCCAAATCAACAAAGGACAAAAGCTATAGTCGCCCTTTAAGCTTGTATCGACGCCTACTAAATCTGAGCAGCAGGAGTTTTAGCTTCGAAAGTACCACACCAATTTTACCATCCTCTTGTCCGTCGTTGCCTCAAAGCGAGAGCATTCAAACATCAGAAGAAAGCTCTTCGTCCATTCCACATCTTCCACAGCTAGTGAAGTCAACAACTGGTGGTGTTTCTGGTGATCGCCCTTTAATCAGACAACAAATAAGAATCAACAAATATAGCAATGACTTAAAATGTCAGCCAGTAATCCTTAACAATCTAGCACTTCCAAAATATCACTCACTTAGCATGCATTCTGAAGAAGGTCACAATGGTATTTGAGAGAACTCTAGGCGATTGTGAAATTTTTCCTTTTAGAAACAATTAAATTCATTGATGAAGGAAATAAGTTATACGCTGAGATTCTATTTTAAAAAATTACATTTACTCATGCTCGGATTTTAAGCGTGATTGCTTATTTTACTATTTTGAATGATTTTTCTGTACTTGTTTTAGGGAGGTGTAATTATGTGTAAAGCATTTAAAAATGCCTTGTGATATGTTAATATGTTCTAATTCCAGAGCATATGTAATAAGCTTTGATGAAAAATTTTTTGTCAAACTTTATGCCAGGTTAATTTGATTTATTTATATATTAAATTATTTATTTAAAATGTGCATACGCTATTACTTGGAAATAAATTTGCAATTTTTATTGTTGTTTAATAAAATTTTTGTTTTGTGGGAAATTATTTTAAAGAACAGCAAAGGAGCTAAGAAAAATTTATTTTGTTGCTAGGTAATTTTTTCTGAGATTTATAATTTTTTCTAAGATATGGTTATAGGTTTGAACGACCTTTGGGGCCATCCATAAATTACGTCTCACGAATTTCATGATTTTTGGACCCCCTTCCTTGTCCTTGTCACAGATGGTCACGTGTGTGACCCCCCCCCCCCCCCCCTAGTGTGAAGTCACACATTTTGAAATTTTAAATTTAGAAATTATTAATTAAAACTGCACTTCCAAAATTATTTATATATTTCTATTTAAAACCTTTTTTCATAAAATCAACAATAAATCAAACATTTTAGAAAATTTACAAAACATAACCAATCAAATGAACGATCAAAATTTAATCATCTTGTGTCTATGGACATTGAACCCATTCCTTTACATTATTTACGACTGGCAGAGCATCTTCTTTTTTCTCGGTTTGGATAATGTTAGGAACATTCGATGTGTCAACATCTTCATCCAAACTTATAGCATCGTCATCGTTTATCAAACAAAGAACTTGGCACGTCCCAAAGGCAGCCGACATGCTGACCTAAGGGTAAAGTGAGTGTGAACTTGCGCGGCTGCCACGTGCTAAAAAGTGATAAAAACAAATTTAAACCTTATAATACGAGGATGAATCAAAAAGTAAGATACACTCAGCACCATCTGTGGTCGAAGAGCGCTGACATCATTCGCTGTTTTTAAGGATGTTGCCTGTAGTCTATAATTGCAACGTGTTCACGCGTTTCTGCATATGCAAGAGTATTGTTGTCGTGGCGCAGTAACTGGTTGTACACTCCAAATTGGAGATTCGCGGAACAATCCGTTTTTTGTGGGCAAAAGGCTTAAATTGCACTGAAATTCATAAGGAAATTTGCAGTGTCTACGGGTTAATGTGATTTCTCGTCCTGCAATTGTGAAGTGGTGCCAGCAGTTTGAAAATGGGTGCTTAGACTTGACAAACTAATACCGCGCAGAAAGACCATCCACGTCCAACATTCCTGAGCAAATTGCCTGCGTTAATGAGATGATTCTGGACAATCGACAAGTCAGAATTTAAAAAACCCTAGAACGCTTAGCATTTCTTATGGGAGTGTGCTGACATGGTTGAGAAACGCTGGAGCGGAATTTTACCACAGCGGCATGTAAAAGTTAATTTGACATTCAGACAAGTGTTTACAATTGTTAGGTGATTATATAGAAAAGTGAAATAAATGGTGCACGTTTCCTCAGAATGTGTCTATGGGATTTGTATCCGTTTTTACTGTTTCAGAGCGTAACTTACTTTCTGATTCACCCTCGTATTATTATATTGATAAGAGTTGGTAATATTTTAAAGTTTTTCGTTAGAGTTGAAGTTTAGAGTTTTAATACTTTAGATTTATACATATGATGCCACGAAGCTTATGACCCCCCCCACCCCCCCTTGTCACACATTAGATTTGGTGTTTTTTTGTTGGAGTTTCGTCTGATGGGTGTGTGTATTTCTTTGGCGCTTCTGTTTCTGGAGTTTTTCGTATTTTGTTTTGGTGTTTGTTTTTTATTTTATGTGGTGTTTGTATTTTTTTGTTGCTTGTTTCTCCATTGTTTTTTGTGTCAGGGTTGTGGTGGTGGTTTTGCCTTTGTTTTTTGTGCTTGTTTTTGTTGCGTTTCCTGTTCGTTGTGCGGAGTTGTTTTTGCTATTTCCGGTGTCTGCATATGTGGATGGGTTGTTGTAGTGTTTGGGGTTCTGTTGTTTCTGTGGGGTTTTTTTTGTTTCTCTGTGGAGCTTCGGGTGGTTAGTGTTCCTTTTTTTTTTGCGTGCTGGTTTTTACTGGTTGAAGGAGCGGGGGTTTGGGGGGGGGGTGCAGCCAACGCCACCTAAAATACAAAGCCTGCCAACTGAAATGTCATACATTGTTACGTCATTCATTTAAAGTTTATTATTGGTAGGAATATTTTTAATGGTATTTCTACCAATAATAAGCCCCAAATTTGGCCTTCTTATGAATGACGTAACAATGTATGACATTTTAGGTGGCGTTGGTGCAGCCCCCCACTTTGAAAAAAAATTCAAACTCATTTTTCTTGACCATATTGAGTGTTTGCGCTGCTGAATGGCTAGTTTGTTTCATCCAATTTTTTTTGTGGTAATGTTTTTCATTTTGCGTGGCTGGAGCTGTTTTTGTGTCATTAAAGATTTTGAGTTTGTATCGTTGGTGTTTCGTTTGAGGTTAGTGTGGTTTTGGTTTTTGTGTTGATTGTTTGGAGTTTTTTTTTGTTTCTTTGATTGTTTGTGGGTTTTTTGTTTGTTTTTTTTTTTTGGTTTTTTTTTTAGTTTAGAGTGTTTCTGTTGTTTTTTTAAATTCGTTTGGTTGGTTTGTTTAGTTTCGTTTTCTGGTTGTGCCGGTTTCTGAAGTTTTGCGTTTTTGATGTGCAGATAGTTAATTTTCAGCATTGCGATTGTGCAGATATTGAACATTAACCTTGTTGACCCCCTCCCTCCCCCTTATCGTGTGACGTAATTTATGGATGGCCCCTTTAAGATAACGGCAAAATTTAAAAGAAAAAAAAAGCTGGCTGTGAAATACGTTTCGATTGTTGAGGTGAAAACCAACAGGGGGCGCACTTCGAAGCTAATCGTGACGTCATCAAAATAAGTCAGTGTTGGAATCGCTTGAAGGTGACGTCATTTTGTGCTCATCATGGCGAGTAGTACTTCGTCAACTGATGGTTGGGGCTTTTTCAATATTGTACTCGATTCTCGCATCGTATTCTCCCAACTCCAAAGGATTATTTGGAAGCAGCTGAGTTCTTCCGCTTGATCTTTAATTAAACCCGTACAGGGAAAGACATGACGCCTGGAACGGACAAACAAAACAAAATGGAGAAAAGCTACGATCCTATGAAAGCTCGAGAGGCGATCCACAGCGGGCATTTTATGGTGAGCGACATCGACGATACGGAGGCTCCCGACGACGACGACAATATCTCTGTACCAGTTTTAGACGCGGAGGATCGAGCTGAAGTTGTGCCCGAAAACCGAGGTTTCAATTTCGAGAAAGCCTGTAAGGAAACCAGCGATACATACATGTTTGGTCCTCGCTACACCAAGTCCATTTCGATTGATGCTACGCTAACGAAATTATTTCAGTGTATGACAATCGCATATAGGTAGGGCAAGCTTTTTTTTTTTTTTTTTTTTTAATATTATTTGAACTACTTCCTTGTTGATAATGAAGAAACAAAAACAACAAAATAAATTAATTAAAAAAGAAAGTTTGACATTTAGTCAGGTGTTTGATAATAAAACCAAATCCGACTATCGTTTTATTTATTACGGCAATATAAGTTGAGTAAATGTTTTCTCTTGTTTTTATCAGAATGGAAAAAATTCGGGCTTGCCTCACTACCCCTCATTAATCAGTTGATTATTTATCCTTGGCCCGACATCTACTGCGCTTCAAAACATAGACTTAACCAGTTGACCTTGTTGAGGTTCGATGTCCCAATCGTTGCTCAGCCCTGACGTATTCTATTACAGATGCTACTATATACTTGTCGTAACAACGTTTTCAAAATCATTATTCCGTTGGCATCGTTTTCCTTTTTAAACAAATGAAATGATAGGTAAACAGATAAAAGGGGGTGTTAACAGATGCCGTTTAGCGGCCATTCACACTTACAATCCGAAAGAAAATAAGCGCTTTCCCACCTGATTGCCCCAAAATAAACAGGGAGGCGAATCAAATGCACTGCTCTTTTCTCGTTTAAAGGGCAAATTTGTGCTTTCTTTGATAAGCTCGATTCGTCGTATACTTGTTTACGTTATGGCTGGATTACGTAACAGAAATGCGATATACCTTTGATAGGATATAAATATTGCCGCATTTTGTATTGTTTTTGTGACGAACAAACAAGTAGACGAGAAAAAAACGGAATGTGATACAGTAAAACTATTAAAAGATGTTTCTATAAATGAGATTGTTTAAAGCAACAGGAGCTATATGATCGCCACCACCACCATCGCTAACGACGGACGGCATTGGTTTGTGGTGTGGGTGTGGAACGGCGAACAAAGTCTAACGATTGGCCCCCTTTGGGGGAATGGCATTATGTTCGGTCAGATGTTTAATGCCGAGTAGTATCTGGGATTATTGTTCATTAAAAAAAAAAAAAAAAAAAAAAGAGCGTGCATTTATCAAATTGAATACCGTTATATTAAATAGAATAAACTTATTTAACAATTTTTAAGTTATGTGAACACAACAGTAATCCAAATGGACTACACAAAATAGGGTGCTACAAAACAAAATAAACATAATACATCCTTGGTTTGTTTCACCAAAATTCCTTTAAGCCAACCTGTTTATTGTCAAGTGGAGTTTTCTATTTATAGTAAGAGTCACACAATAGAATTTTTCTCAATTTTAATCTTTTTTTTTTTTTTTTTTAATGTGCTTGACTAAATGAATTTGTTAATTAAATTTTAAATACAGAAGTGTTATCCCAAATAGGATGAACTTTGCTTATTTTTTCTCCTTTTCAATTATATAAAAACCAAAAAAAAACGTCATCTGCCTGTTTTGAAATTGCATAAGCATTTCCTTTGGCACCCATATTAAACGTTTTACTGTATATGCAAAAAGTGAATCCAAAATTTTATTTTCTAAATATTGCTGTAATTCTTTGCAACATAAATTATAATTTTTTCCTTATCGGACTTTCATAGAAAGAAAAAAACATTGTATGTTACATACAAACGATATTTTAAGCATATCTGACAGTAATAATATATTGCATAACTGTTACAAAAATTCATTAATCTGAAGAGTAACTTTAAATAAGAAAGTTTTGTTTAATGCTATTTCATGTTTACATGACATAGAGAAGATTAATATGAAGAATAGGGAGACGCTCCATTTGTTCACAGAAGATTTTTTGTCTCTTAGGCAGACATCGTTCAATGTGAATCAATATTCAAAGAAAATAACCAGCATATAAAGAGACAGATAGCCAATCAGAAGGCAGCAAGTATTTAATTTATTTAGAGGTTCATTCCGATAGGTCTATAGGTCCAATAGCATTGTTAAATAGTCTATGGGAACTTTTTATAATTTCCATGGACCTTTAGAAAGTTAAGTTTTCTGACGTCATCAGTGAAATGAAGAATTCTTTGTTCCTCTATTTTGCCTTCATATCCGGTTTTAATCCCGTGCTTCAGAGGGCACGTTAAGTCCTCGGTCCGGCTGCCAGTACCATCTCGTAGCAGTCGTATAAAGCTGGCAGAAGCTTAAAAATGCATCTCCCAACTCTTCAGCAAAATGGCAAACCCATCATCCAAACATGACCACCGGACAGTTAGTTTTGTTAAAGGAGGATCATCTTCTACTACTTTCATGGGCACTTGGACGTATTGTAGACACTCATCCAGGCAAGGTTAGTGAGAGTATGTTCTGCAGAGTTCATTTTAGGCAGGGTTTACGGGGCGCGCCATCCCGTTTGCCCTTTTGATGAAAAATTTTCACCCCGCTGCCCTTTGATCCTGATCATGCGCCTGGTACCCGAAAATGTGCCCACAAAGAAAAATCTAAAAATCTTGTAAAGGGTTAAGGAACTTCAAAAAGAATAATGCATTTTTAATAGAAAAAAAATCTTTTTTTAAAAACATAATGCCCTTTTTTGAAAATTAAGTGACCTTTTTGGGGGGCAAAGTGCCCTTTTTAACCCTTAGCACCCTGCCTTTTTTCGAGTCTAGAATGAACCCAGTTCTGTACAAACCAAGGCTGGACTTACAAAACGTCCAATTGTTAAATTTGTTTGTTACCCAATTATTAATTTTCTTTGAAACATCTGGCCAATTCTTAGTGAACATTTAACGTAAACATAAAGTCAATTAATTTCTTGTTTATCAAATCATTTTGAAATTAGTTATTTCAAGGTGGGCAGGATGTCTGGTGTCACTTTCAGTTTTGACAAGATGTTTCGTGTCACTTTCAGTTTTGACAAGATGTTTCAGTTTCTTTTTCTGGTTTGTAGCTTTACTTGTAGTCATTGTTGAACGTGATGTGGCTGATTAAAAACATGATGGAGCAAGAGTTGCTCATGAGCAATTGTCATTTATCAGTTTTAAATTAGTATCATTAACAGGAACAAACATTCAATTATATTAAATGTTAAATGCTAGTTTCGTTTGGAATTCGTCAGATCGAAATTCATTTAACATCCCTCCTCTCATACCCAATCCCTAGTTAGCTTTTGGTGATGTGAAAGTGGATGGGAAATTGACAAAAAAAGCCAATTAATGTACTGTATATACCTTAAAATGCACTCTTAATATACCATACCAATATATTCAATTATAAACTATTTTCATTTGAAGTCCGTTTGACTCCCCTCCCCCCCTCCCAAGTCGCTGTAGCTCTAATGTTTCCCTCTTCTACAACCCCTGGAAAAAAGTTTTCGTATCTCACTGACGACCTGTTCAATGTTCCGAAAATATATTCTTTTTCGATAGATAAAGAAGGTTTACATTGAGATGAAGATAATACTTTATTGTGTAAGATGTCCACTATTACAAACGAGCGGAATTATTATCAAATGTGTCGTGCATTACCCACACACTTAATGTATTTGAAAGGTACCTGGAAAAAAAATATTTGTATCACTGCAGGGTTGGAAGAAAATATTCGTATTACCTTCCATTCTTGCAACTTTGTTTTAAAAGGTTCCCTCCCCCTACGATAAAATGAGGTACTCCGAAATATTGACAATTTGCATGCGCAATGAATGTGAAAAATAGGTAATACTCAGTTGGGTAAGGGAAATACATGGCACCACGAAAACACCATAGTGAGACGTTTAAACAAGCAGTTATTGAGCAGATACAAAGGGGAAAAAGCCAAAAGGACGTATCTGAACTGATGAACTGTCCTCGAACTACTATCAACTCTATATGGAAGAAGTTCCATGAGAGAGGAACTGTACAAACTCAACCTTGTTTTGTCACATTTTGTTGATCCATGAGCAACGTCACAGAGAGATGACCGAAGATTGAGGTCGCTCTGCAAGGCAATGAGAAGAATGCTTTCAAAGAACATGAACATCCAAAGCTGGTCGGAAATTGATTCCAATACCTGTCGGAAACTTGTAATATCTGTCCCACGACTAATACAAGCAGCTATTAAAGCCCACGGCAGAACATTGCATGTTCTGTATGTAAATACGAAAATTTTTTTCCAACCCTGCAGCTTACAAATATTTTTTTCGAGGTACCTTTCAGACAACATGAACTGCGCGGGTAATGCATGATACATTTTATAATAGTTCCGTTTGTTTGTAATAGCGGACATCTTAAACAATAATGTATTATCTTTAACTCTGTGTAAACCTTCTTTATCTGTTGAAAAAAATATATTTTCAGGACATTGAACAGATGGTTAATGAGATACGAAAACTTTTTTCCAGGTGTTGTATAATGTGATCCCACAAACTTAGGTGGTTTTTGGGTTCAAAATTTTTATTTTAAGTGGAAACTGTATCTTCACAAAATTATTTTGATTGGAAACTGTATCTTCCCAAAACCTTAATAGTGTTTATCAATATATTACCTCCAGAAACTTGTTTTATCAATGTAAATAATGCCAATTAAAATAAATAAAAAAATTATTTTTTTTAAATTCAACTCTGTGTTTTATATTTTTTGTTAAACATTTTCACAAAAGTAGGTATGGAGTTTGAAATTGTAGATAGACCCCTGAAGAGACACGAATATGATTAGCTGGGATTGTGATATTCATGATTATGCTGGCATGGTTTCTATTAAAGATATTAATTGAAAAATGGAAGGAAAAATTCTGCGACCGGGATTCGAGCCAGGAACCTCAAGTGTCATTAAAGACAACCAAGCAAGATTCTCCCCAGCCCCCTTTTAAGACTCTTAAAGAGGTGCATCGCCCGGTTGATTTTGGTGAGTGCCCAGATGAATACATGAAAAACTGAGAACACTGTATAATGTTTTTAATTTGTTTTTGATATGTTTGTTTTTAATTTTTGTCCACCCAGCTATTTTATCTTTCCACCCACCTATGAAAATTTTCTGGGGAGAACTCTGCCAAGTTGTCAAGGTGGAAAGCCCAGTGGGAGACAGTTCGAATCCAGGTCACAGAATTTTCCTTCCATTTTTCAATTAATATCTTTACCTGCTGCTTGGAGGATCAGCTCCAGTTTAATTTCTTTATTTATTATGTGTGCTCATCAATCTTTCTGATGGTTGGATAGGAGAAATTCTCGTTCTGTGAGCCGTGTGCTTGCCTCCCATTGGGCTTTCCACCTTGACAACTTGGTTGTCTTTAAGACACTTAGTGACAGCATAGCCGTACATGTGTCTGCGGCAGCCTAATTAGGTAGAGACATCGAGCATATGACACTCGAGGTTCCTTGTTCGAATCCAGGTCGCAGAATTTTTCCTTCTATTTTTCAATTAATATCTTTACCTGATGCTTGGAGGAACAGCTCCAGTTTAACCCTTTCGCTGCGTAAAGTGGATATATCCACACAAAATTACATTATCTCTACCTGCGGAAATCTGATTCATCACACAGGGTTTAAAAAACTTCTTGTTATGCTGCTAAAAGTGGATAATTCCATCCTCTCAAGAATGAAAATAAAAATTAATTACAGCGAAAGGGTTAAGGTCTCTATTGTTTCTGATCGTATAAGATTCCCCAGTTAATTCCAGATTCTCAAATTTTTTTAGATAGGTAATTGGCAATAATTTAAGTTGGGGCATTAATGTTACCAATAATGAGGCATACTTGGTTACTATTTTTATGAGCTTTGGACAAACAATACATTCTAGGGAGGCATGGTTGCTAGATACAAGGGTATGGAGCTGATCTTTCTAGAAGAAGTTTTACTTTCTTTCAGTCATTGTTTGATTTTATACATGAGAATATTAAGAGGGTTGTGATAAAGTTTAATACACTGCTTGACAATTGCTAAGGAACAACAACATTTTTGTCAATAAGTACTGTCCCAAGAAATAAACGTTACCAAAACTTCAGTAGACGTATTATAGTGACTTTATGAACACAAATTGGCATGGAATTTGAACTAAGAAAACTAATATAATGGCAAAAGCAGAAGAGGTTTCATGAAGAATCAATGAGTGACTAAAGAAAAATGTTGGTTGTTTGTCACCAGTTTGAAGTGTGAGACCCTTAGTAATGAGTATTGCCTCCTCGAACCGCATTGCATATTTTGCATCTGTTTGGCATGCTTCCTAACAGACTGTTAAGAAGAGCAGTCGGGATCTTATCCCATTCTTCCTGTAATGCACTTGTCAGTCCCTGCAGCATTCTGGAAGGGGGATTCCTTTGTGCCACATGTCTACCAAGAGCGTCCCAGACATGTTCTATGAGATTGAGGTCCGGAGAGTATGCGGACCACTGCAAACGCTTGACATCCTCACTCTCAAGAACATCCGATACCAAGTTCGCCTTGTGTGGACCGGCATTATTGTCCATGAACACAAAGTCTGGACCAACTGCTCCACGGAAAAGACGAACGTGAACCAGTAGAATCTCCTTGCAATACCGTGCTGCTATAACAGACTCTCCTGCAAAGATGTGAAGGGGTGTTCGGGTTTCAAGCATTTGGCCCCCCCCCCCCCCACCATGACTCCTTGACCAAAACGTTGCATTTCCCTAACGTTGTTGGTGTTAACGAATTCCCTTTTCACGCCAGATCAGTTGATGCCCAGAATCACTCTGTGTAGTGAACAGAGACTTTTTGCCGAAATGGCTATGCTACGGTCCTTCTGAATGGTTGTGCTCCTTTGACGACCACCCCCATGCGCACTTAAAGCAGATCCTCTGGTGGCAGCAGCAGTTTTCAAACGAGAAACCACACTTTTTGTAATGCCCATTGCTCGCGCGACTTCAATCACACTTTGCTTGCCTCAAGCCATCCAACAGCTCGTCCACGATCGTATTCACTCAAATGACGTCTCTGCGCCACATTCTGCAGACGATATGTGATAGAGGGACTAAAAATTTACAGTAATGTTCGCAAAACACCTGCATGTGTATTTGCCCTCACACACACGGGCTACTGATTTTCACTGAACTACAGCTTATTGGACACGTGGCTTTTATTCAAATTATGCAAATCGAAGAACAGAGTAGCTAGCAACCAATGTTTTGACGCGTCCTGCATTATTTTCCAGCACTCTTAATAGTGGAATGCATATGTTCCTTAGCAGTTGTCAAGCAGTGTATAAGGAACATTTTGTAAAAGGGTTTCAGCACTTTCATGATATGAATCTTTGTCTACAATAACAAGAGCGTTGCTCTTATCATCTGTGCAGCCAATCTGGGTTGCAACACTGTTCCCTTGATTGCTTTTCCTTTTTTATTGTTTACACAAATATTTTTTATTGTTGATTCAACTGACAGTTGCTAGATGGCATTAGGATGTGTACTTCCGTCATGCAATTTACAGAGTCCACCAAAAAAATGTATACACTTTATCAGACTGTATCAGGATATTGATATTGTCATTTGGGCTCCGGAAAATCCGCATGTTCATGTGGATAAAGCAGTCAATCTAACAGGGGTTCATGTGTTGTGTGGACCATCATCTAGAGGCTTAGTAGGACCCTTTTTTTTGATCCTCCATAGTTGCCAGATCTAACACCTTTGGACTTTTTCTTGTGGTGAACTATGAAAGAACAAGTTTATTGACGTAAACCGTGCATGCTAGAGGACCTTCGGCAGGAGATGACAGTGGCATGTGCAGCGATCTCCATTGAAACATTGACCAACGCAACTACGGTAACCACTCGTTCAGTTATGTGTCTGGCTGCCAACGGCCAGCATTTTGAACATCTAAACTAACCATATGCTTAACTGAAGACGGTACTACCAGGCCTTGGAACAAGTCACTTAAAACCACATTTTTATGCAAGCTATTGCTAAAATCTTTCTTTTTTAGCTAACGAATTTAATTTTCAATTGAAGATTGAAATTTTTGTTAAGTTGTGCATGCCAACGTGCGTGGGAGGGACTTTTATTACAAAACCGGGCAAAAGATAACTCTCCACGCGATGGGGTACAGGTTGTTGGACTCGCTGGGAATGTTCAATCTCAAAAAAAGGAAGCGATATCGTGGTTGAATTCAAGAAAATATTTATTACAGCTACTCTTAAGAGTACACATAATAACAAAGAGTGTAAATGTAAATATTCAACAAATATTAAAACTGATATTATTTAGACAAATGACCCTAGGGACCTCGGGGCAATAACAAAATTACCCTCAATTCTTCCCCGTTCCTAACTACCACTATTGGTAGCATACTTCTATAACAGGAGCAGCGCTTTCTAATATAATATTAGTTTACATATAACTTCCCGTTAACCGTGAGATACACAAGAGCGAGGAAGCAAGTGCTTTTGCTAGCTACAAGCACCGGTGTCAAATGACGTCACCAGCCTGCACGGTTATTCACTCCTGCACAACATAACATTGCATGAGACTTGACTTTGTGCGATGTTGCCATAGACTGTCATGAGTGGCTAAGAACGCACCACACCCTCCTTTTAATTTCTCCACATCCTGGCTGCATTAGAATTTCGCAGTTGTGTAGGATTGGAGCGCGGAGGTAGGCTATAACCCCTTGACCAGTTGACGCCCAGCGTCAAGCAATGAACAGCAACGCCACCTGCGCCGCTACCACTTAACGGCAGTGCAAGGAATCCAAATGCCGTAACAGGCTGGCCATTATACCTTACTCGGCACGTGCAGCGTGCACAGCCTCACACTAAACCTGGGCAATAAGCCGAGAATTATCAGAAAACACATCAGTTAGCAAATACATAATATAACACTCACAGCGCGGTAACACATCAACGTGATGACAGTTAGCAAATACATAACATAACACAAATTGTGAGCTACGATAAATTAAGCCCTCCTGCCTCTACCACAAGAAAACAGACAGCGGCCACAAAAGTCAGCGGCTAGCCGGATAAATGCACGGGTTCAAATGCATATACTGTCAAAGTTCGTGCAATATGCACAACAGCTAGCTGGTAGAACAATTTCTCCTTCAACTTAATGTATCGACAAGGTCTTCAGTGTATGTACAAAACAAGCACTGTTTTTAGGAACAAGGAATGATCTCACCCAAGTTGTCATCGAGTTTGCGATGGCATCTTAGTGAGTTAGGGGCACCAGTTCGAAACCATGATGGTAGCGGTAGCTTATATTGGACACAAAATGGAATAGATTCACAGGGGCTTGCAAATGAACTGTCGCTCAATGAGAAACATCACTGGCTGATTAATTGCCCTAGATTCCCAGAGGATGGCAAACTGTAACTTATGTTTTTTTTGTTGTTTTTTTTCACAAAACACAGTCAGCCCGTTGAAGCTTCACCGCTTTTCAATCGAACATCTCTTCTCACAACGACGGGCAACAGACAATCCAATTCTTTTTAAGTTTTTATCATCATCACCTTTCCTTGAATCGATGCAACAACAGTGGATTTATAGCAGCCGCCATGTAAGTTGAATGACAGGATGACGTCATTTCTAACGCCAACCAATAGACGTTAACGGGAAGTATATCGCTTAGTTATTCCATGAAAGCATCTGCTTTCCTTTTCGAAACATTGTTTTCGTATTTATATTTAGTTTCCATTTTTGTTCTTTCATTAAAATAGATAAATGAAATTAATAAATTAAAAAAGGACGCAGAATAGTCGATTCGAAGGCAATTTGTTTTATATTACGACTTTTAATAGGCTTTCCACGTTTCAACGAAATCTCCGCCTTTACTATAGTAGAACAAGTGCATCATGGGTAAAACCCAGACAAAGCAAATTGATGAGAAGACTTACTGCACAAGTCAAAAAGATCGTTCAACTTACGTTGCGGCAGCTATAAAAGTGATTCTCCGATCCATTGTTGCAGCATCCAACTGATAAAACTAATGGAGATGTCAACTAGCGAATAAGGTCTTTTTTTTTTTTTAAGCAACAAGCTTCTTTTAAACAAGATGTGATAAATCATGGTAAACAAAACCGGATCAAAATACACATAAACATCAAGAAATAAGCGGTGGAGCTCAGAGCAGTGGGTTCAGGTGAACCCTCCCCCCCCAAACGCATGAATATGCCAAAATAGCCCCATCTCCCTATACGCAATAGCAATAAAATTCACAACAATAAAAAAATGATCGATAACCCCCACGAATGCGACTGCACCCAGCCAATATAATTAAAACAAACCCAAAATCCACTGGCCACAGTCACAATGTAAACAAAAGCAAGTGGTAAATTACGATTTCATTGGCTGAGTGAGTGCGGGTGAAAATGTGTGGTCTAAGAGTGGATTAATATATCAAGGTTAAGAGTTCAACTTGTTTAAACATCACTAAACGTTTAATACTTGAAATATATTGCTTAGGAAAAGAAATAAATACATAAACGTTCATTAACATCAGCTTTTGCTTTTTTTTTCCTAGCAATGGCAACAATAGGAACATATAAAATTACAAACAATTGTTGACATGACGCAATTCTAACTAACTTAAAATAAACAATCCAATAGCCTTCTCAATTACGATCAAACGACTATCCACATGCCTCCTTTTGTTTAATTGTAATCACAACCTATTATCTAATCACAATCGGTCAGATTCACATAACATCAAAGTTGATAAATGTTTCTTCATTATATTACCACTCAAATCCTTTGTTAAGATATCCCCTTCGAGTTATTCTGAGTGTCGATGAATAATTTTAATTTTTGCTTTTTCCACTTCATTTTTCACGAAGTGATATCTCCTGTTAATATGCTTGTTGTGCGTTGTGATTTTTAAATTTCTGACCCACTCGATTACAGATTGACTATCCATGTAGATTATAATTGGCCTTTTTACTTGATCCAAACAGTCAAGTTCTTCCAGTAATTGCATAAACCATTTGCAT
>JAHWFO010101632.1:58684-73214 GCA_023313115.1 Rhysida immarginata | reverse complement strand
AAAGACGAACGTGAACCAGTAGAATCTCCTTGCAATACCGTGCTGCTATAACAGACTCTCCTGCAAAGATGTGAAGGGGTGTTCGGGTTTCAAGCATTTGGCCCCCCCCCCCCCCACCATGACTCCTTGACCAAAACGTTGCATTTCCCTAACGTTGTTGGTGTTAACGAATTCCCTTTTCACGCCAGATCAGTTGATGCCCAGAATCACTCTGTGTAGTGAACAGAGACTTTTTGCCGAAATGGCTATGCTACGGTCCTTCTGAATGGTTGTGCTCCTTTGACGACCACCCCCATGCGCACTTAAAGCAGATCCTCTGGTGGCAGCAGCAGTTTTCAAACGAGAAACCACACTTTTTGTAATGCCCATTGCTCGCGCGACTTCAATCACACTTTGCTTGCCTCAAGCCATCCAACAGCTCGTCCACGATCGTATTCACTCAAATGACGTCTCTGCGCCACATTCTGCAGACGATATGTGATAGAGGGACTGAAAATTTACAGTAATGTTCGCAAAACACCTGCATGTGTATTTGCCCTCACACACACGGGCTACTGATTTTCACTGAACTACAGCTTATTGGACACGTGGCTTTTATTCAAATTATGCAAATCGAAGAACAGAGTAGCTAGCAACCAATGTTTTGACGTGTCCTGCATTATTTTCCAGCACTCTTAATAGTGGAATGCATATGTTCCTTAGCAGTTGTCAAGCAGTGTATAAGGAACATTTTGTAAAAGGGTTTCAGCACTTTCATGATATGAATCTTTGTCTACAATAACAAGAGCGTTGCTCTTATCATCTGTGCAGCCAATCTGGGTTGCAACACTGTTCCCTTGATTGCTTTTCCTTTTTTATTGTTTACACAAATATTTTTTATTGTTGATTCAACTGACAGTTGCTAGATGGCATTAGGATGTGTACTTCCGTCATGCAATTTACAGAGTCCACCAAAAAAATGTATACACTTTATCAGACTGTATCAGGATATTGATATTGTCATTTGGGCTCCGGAAAATCCGCATGTTCATGTGAATAAAGCAGTCAATCTAACAGGGGTTCATGTGTTGTGTGGACTATCATCTAGAGGCTTAGTAGGACCATTTTTTTTTTTTTTTTGATCCTCCATAGTTGCCAGATCTAACACGTTTGGACTTTTTCTTGTGGTGAACTATGAAAGAACAAGTTTATTGACGTAAACCGTGCATGCTAGAGGACCTTCGCCAGGAGATGACAGTGGCATGTGCAGCGATCTCCATTGAAACATTGACCAACGCAACTACGGTAACCACTCGTTCAGTTATGTGTCTGGCTGCCAACGGCCAGCATTTTGAACATCTAAACTAACCATATGCTTAACTGAAGACGGTACTACCAGGCCTTGGAACAAGTCACTTAAAACCACATTTTTATGCAAGCTATTGCTAAAATCTTTCTTTTTTAGCTAACGAATTTAATTTTCAATTGAAGATTGAAATTTTTGTTAAGTTGTGCATGCCAACGTGCGTGGGAGGGACTTTTATTACAAAACCGGGCAAAAGATAACTCTCCACGCGATGGGGTACAGGTTGTTGGACTCGCTGGGAATGTTCAATCTCAAAAAAAGGAAGCGATATCGTGGTTGAATTCAAGAAAATATTTATTACAGCTACTCTTAAGAGTACACATAATAACAAAGAGTGTAAATGTAAATATTCAACAAATATTAAAACTGATATTATTTAGACAAATGACCCTAGGGACCTCGGAGCAATAACAAAATTACCCTCAATTCTTCCCCGTTCCTAACTACCACTATTGGTAGCATACTTCTATAACAGGAGCAGCGCTTTCTAATATAATATTAGTTTACATATAACTTCCCGTTAACCGTGAGATACACAAGAGCGAGGAAGCAAGTGCTTTTGCTAGCTACAAGCACCGGTGTGAAATGACGTCACCAGCCTGCACGGTTATTCACTCCTGCACAACATAACATTGCATGAGACTTGACTTTGTGCGATGTTGCCATAGACTGTCATGAGTGGCTAAGAACGCACCACACCCTCCTTTTAATTTCTCCACATCCTGGCTGCATTAGAATTTCGCAGTTGTGTAGGATTGGAGCGCGGAGGTAGGCTATAACCCCTTGACCAGTTGACGCCCAGCGTCAAGCAATGAACAGCAACGCCACCTGCGCCGCTACCACTTAACGGCAGTGCAAGGAATCCAAATGCCGTAACAGGCTGGCCATTATACCTTACTCGGCACGTGCAGCGTGCACAGCCTCACACTAAACCTGGGCAATAAGCCGAGAATTATCAGAAAACACATCAGTTAGCAAATACATAATATAACACTCACAGCGCGGTAACACATCAACGTGATGACAGTTAGCAAATACATAACATAACACAAATTGTGAGCTACGATAAATTAAGCCCTCCTGCCTCTACCACAAGAAAACAGACAGCGGCCACAAAAGTCAGCGGCTAGCCGGATAAATGCACGGGTTCAAATGCATATACTGTCAAAGTTCGTGCAATATGCACAACAGCTAGCTGGTAGAACAATTTCTCCTTCAACTTAATGTATCGACAAGGTCTTCAGTGTATGTACAAAACAAGCACTGTTTTTAGGAACAAGGAATGATCTCACCCAAGTTGTCATCGAGTTTGCGATGGCATCTTAGTGAGTTAGGGGCACCAGTTCGAAACCATGATGGTAGCGGTAGCGTATATTATTGTCGAACACATCGACACAAAATGGAATAGATTCACAGGGGCTTGCAAATGAACTGTCGCTCAATGAGAAACATCACTGGCTGATTAATTGCCCTAGATTCCCAGAGGATGGCAAACTGTAGCTTATGTTTTTTTTTGTTGTTTTTTTTCACAAAACACAGTCAGCCCGTTGAAGCTTCACCGCTTTTCAATCGAACATCTCTTCTCACAACGACGGGCAACAGACAATCCAATTCTTTTTAAGTTTTTATCATCATCACCTTTCCTTGAATCGATGCAACAACAGTGGATTTATAGCAGCCGCCACGTAAGTTGAATGACAGGATGACGTCATTTCTAACGCCAACCAATAGACGTTAACGGGAAGTATATCGCTTAGTTATTCCATGAAAGCATCTGCTTTCCTTTTCGAAACATTGTTTTCGTATTTATATTTAGTTTCCATTTTTGTTCTTTCATTAAAATAGATAAATGAAATTAATAAATTAAAAAAGGACGCAGAATAGTCGATTCGAAGGCAATTTGTTTTATATTACGACTTTTAATAGGCTTTCCACGTTTCAACGAAATCTCCGCCTTTACTATAGTAGAACAAGTGTATCATGGGTAAAACCCAGACAAAGCAAATTGATGAGAAGACTTACTGCACATGTCAAAAAGATCGTTCAACTTACGTTGCGGCAGCTATAAAAGTGATTCTCCGATCCATTGTTGCAGCATCCAACTGATAAAACTAATGGAGATGTCAACTAGCGAATAAGGTCTTTTTTTTTTTTAAGCAACAAGCTTCTTTTAAACAAGATGTGATAAATCATGGTAAACAAAACCGGATCAAAATACACATAAACATCAAGAAATAAGCGGTGGAGCTCAGAGCAGTGGGTTCAGGTGAACCCTCCCCCCCCCAAACGCATGAATATGCCAAAATAGCCCCATCTCCCTATACGCAATAGCAATAAAATTCACAACAATAAAAAAATGATCGATAACCCCCACGAATGCGACTGCACCCAGCCAATATAATTAAAACAAACCCAAAATCCACTGGCCACAGTCACAATGTAAACAAAAGCAAGTGGTAAATTACGATTTCATTGGCTGAGTGAGTGCGGGTGAAAATGTGTGGTCTAAGAGTGGATTAATATATCAAGGTTAAGAGTTCAACTTGTTTAAACATCACTAAACGTTTAATACTTGAAATATATTGCTTAGGAAAAGAAATAAATACATAAACGTTCATTAACATCAGCTTTTGCTTTTTTTTTTTCCTAGCAATGGCAACAATAGGAACATATAAAATTACAAACAATTGTTGACATGACGCAATTCTAACTAACTTAAAATAAACAATCCAATAGCCTTCTCAATTACGATCAAACGACTATCCACAAATGCCTCCTTTTGTTTAATTGTAATCACAACCTATTATCTAATCACAATCGATCAGATTCACATAACATCAAAGTTGATAAATGTTTCTTCATTATATTACCACTCAAATCCTTTGTTAAGATATCCCCTTCGAGTTATTCTGAGTGTCGATGAATAATTTTAATTTTTGCTTTTTCCACTTCATTTTTCACGAAGTGATATCTCCTGTTAATATGCTTGTTGTGCGTTGTGATTTTTAAATTTCTGACCCACTCGATTACAGATTGACTATCCATGTAGATTATAATTGGCCTTTTTACTTGATCCAAACAGTCAAGTTCTTCCAGTAATTGCATAAACCATTTGCATTCGCATGTGGCATCGCAAAGACTCATGTTCCGCCTCCATACTTGACATTGTGATGAAGTTTTGTTTATTGGTTCCAACACTTTAGATTATTCCCAGTTTTTACCAAATATCCTCCAAATGACTTGGCCGTGTTCACTGTGCAAGCTGTGAGCCGAGCAGCGAAATTTCTATAGGACTTGAACAATGGTTAACCGAGTTAATCCTTCTTTAGAATTTGATCACCCTTTTACCATTCCTTGTTTAGACGAAGGGGTGAAGAAGGAAATATTTCCAAGATGCTCACCAAAGGCAGCCGATACTGATACATCAGCTGAGACTATCTCCAAAAGAAATGTAATTTATCAATTATGCGATTACCCTATAATTGAGAAGTTCAAAACAGTTTTTAAAAAAGTTTTACCTTGCACAGTTACTGAATGGTGGCCATTTTTATTTTTAAGCGCACGACGGTTTTTCAATTTGGAGAAATTAGCATTAATTTGAATATCTCTGCACTCGGTTAAGTTACAACATTGCAATTGACATGATTGTTTTAAAAAAGGTCTCCTCTATAACATTGTTATTATCCAAAATACCCTAAATTCAAAAATAACTAGTCAAAATGACCTCTAAAGTTTGGTATTGAAAATTTAGAAAATCCACTTTTTAGACCCAAGCAGTGTTTTATCAGAGTGTATTTTTTTTTTCTAGTTAGATATCATACAGTACTAGCCTTATATAGAGCAAGAACACAGACAAATGTTTATTTAATTTTTTATAAATTTTTGAAATTTGAAAATCTTTATTTTTTTAGAGTTTGGGGCTAGTTCTCTCTGGTGGCACAGATTATAAAAGTTTGATTTTTGCACATTTTGTAACACCTATACGATAGCAAAGTACTGTAAAAATTTCAACATTGATATTTGACTGTGAACAAAGATGTAAATTTTTGAAAATGAGGAAATAATTCACATTATGCTACAATTGATCTTATGGTTATTGCCTATTTAAATGGTTTATTGTTTCATTGTAATAAAATTTAGTTGTAACCTATATTTAGTTAACACTATCACCCTATATTTAGTTAGTATTATTTATTTTAATAATAAAATACTAAACAATAGGCAACAACCAAAGGAGCTTATGTTTTAGTTCTATGTAAAAAAATTTGTCCATTTACATATAGGTTTATTCTCAATTAAGTAGCACATTATTATGAGATGCGTTCAAGTTCTAAGGTCTCCAAATTTTTTTCTGACAAAATACTTAACCCAGAAAGTTGTAACTACTGTTATTTCTCGACGTAATCACCGTGAAGTCGAGCACATTTTTCACAACGGCGGCGCCATGATTCCTTGCTGCTGAGAACTCATCCTTAGGGGTATATTTTGTCCACAGGTAAATCGCTGAAGTAACGGCAGCTCGGTTGGGAAATGAGCGGCCACAGAGAGTGTCCTTCATGATTGGAAAAAGCCAGAAATTGCTAGGAGCGAGGTTTGGTGGGTATGGAGCATGGGAAACCACCTCAAAGTTGTTATTTTGAAGAAACTGCTGAGTTAGCTGTGCCCGATGAGCAGGGGCGTTGTCTCGATGAAAAAGCACCCATCCAGTCTTGTTTGGTCGTTTCTCATCCAGTGCTGGAAGGAATTTTGTTCTCAAAACATTTTCGTATGAATTAGCTGTAACAGTTGTACCCTTTGGAACACAATGCCTGAGGATTACGCCTTCACTATCCCAAAACATGGCCACCATAACTTTATCAGCAGAGGCTGTGACTTGAAATTTTTTCGATGGTGGTGAATCAGTGTGTTTCCATTGTGAAGATTGGCGTTTCGTTTCGGGGTTAAAAATGATATCCACGTCTCATCCATCGTCACAACTGATGAAAAGAAAGCACCGTTCATTGCTTGAATTCATCTAGCCAATATCACACATGAATTAGGCAACAGCCATAAGATCAATTGTAGCGTAATGTGAATTATTTCCTCATTTTCAAAAATTCATATCTTTGTTCACAGTCAAATATCAATGTTGAAATTTCTACAGTAGTTTGCTATTGTATAGAAGTACAAAATGTGCAAAAATCAAATTTTTATATTCAGTCCCACCAGAGATAACTAGCCCCAAACTTTACAAAAAATAAAGATTTTCAAATTTCAAAAATTTATAAATAAACATTTATCAGTCAGTGTTCTTGCTCCATATAAGGCTAGTAGTGTATGATATCTAACTAGAGAAATAAATACACTGTGATAGATCACTCCTTGGTTGTTATTTTTGGGTCTAAAAAGTGGATGTTTTAAATTTTCAATACCAAACTTTGGAGGCTATTTTGACTGGTTATTTTTGAATTTAGGGTATTTTGAGTAATAAACAGTGTTGTAGAAGAGACCTTTCTAAAAACAATCATGTCAATTGCAATGTTGTTACTTAACTGAGTGCAGAGATATTCAAATTAATGCTAATGTGTCCAAATTGAAAAACCGTCGGGCACTTACAAATAAAAATGGCCGCTCAGTAACGGTGTAAGGTAAAACTTTTTTAAAAACTGTTTTGAACTTCTCAATTATAGGGTAATCACATATAAAAAAACCAAAATATTTAAAAATGGTCAAGCAGTCAACTTAACTTTTATTGGATCACTTCATATGGATTGACCCATGATACATTAGTCAATAAAATTAATATAAGAATATAATAGGCAACGATAGTTTCGATTTTTCACAGTTTTCAAGCTTGAGGCCAGGACGGAACATCTCGTTGTTCCTCGCCTCTTTGTACACTTTTCTAGTTATTTTTATCGTTTTTCATATCTTATGTACAGCAGATGAATAAACCCACAATTATTATACAGCTGATTCAAAAGACAAAGATGAATTGAATATTTAAATGAATCAATTTTATGATAGATTGAGCGTGTTTTAAATGAACAATGGACTTTAACAATAATCTCAGATATGACAAAAAGATTTTACATTAATATCACCAAAAAGTGTTCAAGTGCTTTTTAATTTATTATCTAGTGATACAGGTTTTACCTTTAACTTTAAAGAAATTATTTTTATTTTAAGTCAATGAAATTTAACAGCGTACTAATTGATTAAATATTGTACGTGATAATGATCGTATATTAACAGTTTCAGAAACGCATGACAGCTACAGATATTGTCATTGTTCTTAAATTCGATCTTCAAATAACATATCTTTTAATCCTGTTTAGTGGCTATTTTTCTCAGTTTAATGCTGTGTAGAAACAATTTTTCTCTAATATACAAAAACTGATGTATTTTTAGTCTTACTGTATTAATAATGCCAATAAATACTTTTCCTAAAGCAATACAATTAATCTCATTGCAATCCACCTTAGGATTTTAAATTTAAATTAAAGAATATTAGACAACAATTATAAATAAAATTCTTAATGACATTTGAAACTTTACAAAGCGCAGAACAACAAAATGCGTTGGCGATAAAGAAATTTAATCTAATTGGGTTTTGGACCTAGTTAATTATCAATAATAATAATTTTATAATGCATCAGAATGTCCAATATCCATCCTGGTCAGGACTGACGAGGTGGCAGATACAAAAAAGATTATTAAACAGTGCTTTATATTTCAAGTTCTGCAATATAGCACCTATATGAACGTATATACATATATTTAATAATTAATTTGTCTATATAAATCATATATACTTATTGCATATAAATTAATATCATTTGATTACTATATATCGCAACTAGATAATCCAATAGTGGATTTTGTGGGTGTAATAGAGTCCCTCCCCCCTCCTCTCCATCCCATCCTTTTCTATTTTCCGAAACACAGATAAAATAACGTATTTCTTTTAATAAATGCTGCAACTATTATTCAAAGAAATATGGTAATCAAACCACCCTGTCTAAAATTTGAAATGATCCAAGGGGTTTAAGCTACAGATTAATTACACAGCACTGAGAGCTCGTTTGCAGGCAAGTCAATTGCTGACTTCTATCTCAGCTACTTGCATACGATGTCATTGGAAATGTTTTTATATTTAGACAGTTATTATAAAACATGGCTAATGACGAAAATTGTCACGAAAAGATGATATAAAGTCCATCCATTCAATAAAAGAAGAAGAAATTTTGCCGAATACCATATACTGTATAAGGAACTCTCGTGTCATCCTGAAAAATTCTTTCAATACCTGCGAATGTTGATCAATACATTCGATTACATTTTAGAAAAAGTTGAGCCAAAATTATACAAAAATTGGAATAATTTACACAATGATCCTATATTTTCAGAAGAACGTCTTGTTATTACATTAAGGTGAGCATCTTCTTCTTAGTCGTTAGTTCGTTTACCGAACGTCGTGACTCATTCATAGTGAACGAGTGTTCATGAGGCAAGTCTATTATGCAGTAGGGGCCTCTCTCCTTTCTGCATTGATGAAATGATGATAATGAAAAGGGACAAACACAAATATCCATGCCCTCGGCGGGATTCGAACCCGCGACTCGCTGGTTTCGAGAGCGGCGAGACCTGCGCCTTAACGCTCTCGGCCACCGAGCCGGCAAGGTGAGCATAGTTATATCAAATCTTACAGATGTCATCATAATATTTAATTATTCTAATCCTGGTAATTTAATCCTGAAAAATAATCCTTCTATTTATTCCTTAATGGCGAAATATATATGATGGTAATGTTTTAATGTTCGAATAGAAACAGCACACAAATATGAAAATAAGAAGAGATAATTTATTACAATTTATTTTTCATCTTATTAAAAAATAGGAAATAATTATATATTTTTAATGCATAGTTAAGTCAATAAGAGAATCTTCAGTCGTGTCAATAGGATAATCTTCTATCGGGTCAACAGGAGGTTCCGACATCAGCGAGTACAGTATCTGCTGATACTGTACTCGCAAGAGCATTTTCTTTCGGGGGGCAATGACCTGACGTAAGGGAGCAAATTCTGGCAAAATTTTTCATCATCATCTGCTCTACTATTCTGTTCTAATAGCTTCATCTTTTCATGTTTTAAGTTAAGCATTTCACACTTATAGTTCTCAGAACGAGAACGCTTTGTTCTCCTCACATCAGTTTGAACTTCGAACTCGCCAACCTGGGGAGACGATACTTCTCGGCCAACCTGTGAGAATGATGCTTCTTGGCCAACCTGGGAGAATGATGCTTCTTGGTCAACCTGGGAGAAAGATGCTTCTTGGTCCTCTCTGGTCCAATTCTGAGTTTGTGAATAATTAATTAAAGTTCCACTCGATCTTCTTGTTATAAACTGATGTTTTAAAAATATCATGCTCTCAAAACAAGGCCAAATTATATCAGATGTCCCGGCATCTCCAGATCATGTATTGTTTACCTTTGTCAATTCCTTTCGGAATTTATCTCGTAGAGATTTCCACTTGTCAGCAACGATTGGTTCTGGAAATAATGAAAATACATGAGCCAAGAAACAAGACTTTCTTAAATCCTTTTTTACTTGTTAGTAGTCTGCCATTGTTATGACATGTGACCTAAAATATTGTGTAAAGAACAGCAAATTTAACTATCACGAATTCATAGATTCTTTTTAATACTTATTAAATTTTTTTATGATTTCAAGATTTCTTGCTGAAAGTATGTCATTCAATATTCTATCAGCTACATTTCGCATGGATGTATCTACCACAGCCGTCATAGTCACTGAAACCGTAGATGCTATATGGGAGACTCTGCAGCCTATCCACATGAAGGCACCCAACAAGGACATGTTTCATCAAATTGCGGCAGATTTTGAAAAGAAGTGGAATTTTCCAAATTGCATTGGAGCGATTGATGGAAAGCATGTCTTCATCAACTGCCCAGAAAACACAGGAACAGTGCATTACAATTACTGTACAAAAAATTCTTTTCAGTAGTGCTGCAGGCGGTTGCTGACACTAATTACAAGTGTATCACAATTGATGTTGGTGGGTTTGGAAAACAAAGTGATGGCGGAACTTTCAGATCCTCGGCATTATATCAATTAATGCAACATGGGAGTCTGAACGGCAAAGTTGACTTTTAGTAACTGCGAGCACTGCAGAGAAGCATCCCTCAGAGACACCCAAATGAACAATCATTCATAGCAACTGTTTCGTATCTGCCCTGAAGTGAAACATCACTTAAAGACGCCACTGTTGACCCATAATTTCGCAGAATTTTACTCTGAAGGTATTACTTACTATTAGAAATTAATAAAGTTTATTTATAATTCGTAAAAATTACCAATAATCAATTAATGTTATTGAAACGCTTAGTATAAGAATTTACAAAATTATTACTAATTAACAAATGATTTAAACATTTGATATATTTAAAAATATTACTAAATTGCAAAAAAAAAAAAAAAAAAAGTTGAGCGGGTCTTGTATGATTTTATTTGCGTAAAGTGACGGTCCTTTAAAACCATACAAAAGAATTCCGTGTTTCCATGTTTGTAAGATTACCAACAATTAAAACGCTCTTTACTGATTCCTTAATCGTATAATTTCATACATTTAATACCAAATGAGTAAATAACCTAAATGTGTAAACAAGGAGTTTCTTTGTGTGATTATAATTTTATTCCCATAAACGGCCGTCATTTTACGCAAATAAATACTAAACACAAACAAACCATCTGGTATAAATAATAATAATAATAATAATAATAATAATAATAATAATAATGATAGGTAACAACAACAGGGAATAACCCACGAAATAAACTGGAAGGCCAAAGGCCCAAAATGGGGTTATTTAAGATACAAGTAAAAGAGAAGTAACGTAATTAAAAAAAAAGGACAATAAAAAAACAGAAAAACACGATTTTATTTATACAGATTAACAGAAATATAATAATAATTACAAAGATAAAAATTCAATAATACTAATAATTCAGTTCAATTCAGTTCATGTACGGTGTTCAGACAGCTAATTCAATCTTCATTCTAATGTCTGAGAGTGCACACAGATCTGAAGGTACCGTAAATCTTCTACTATAACGCGACCTCTTGTATAACGCGACTCCACTTTTTCGGCCCAAAAAATCGGCAAAAATCCTATCCTCTTGTATAACGCGACCCCCATTTTTGACTCCTCGCGAGAAATAAAATGTACAAACTTATACAGAAAAAAAATCTTTATTTTTATATAGTCTGGATATTTAATATTCAAAAATCTTCAAAAAAGAAAAAGTACCTTAGTTTTTCTGAGTGAAGAATCTCTAAGTCCTGAATCACTAAATGCAGGTTGAAGAATCACTAAATAAATATGCTGGAGATCGAATCTAAAAGTAGTGATGAACTGGATGAATAGGTTGTACTGATTTACACTCGACAATCGACAATCGAACAGCGCAGTGAAAAAACAAAACGAGTGGTCCGGAAGCAATGCTTTCACTACCATACTCGTCCAAGTAGTATCCAAGGGAAGTACGCTGAGTTAGGAAATAAGCCAGATGAACCTTGTTAAGTCATCCAGAGGATAAAGAGGAGTCCTTTCCTATTAGGACAGTGAAGCAGATTGTTGATTGACGAGGGACACGAAGGAGCTAGGAGATCCAGTAGTCTGGAAAAATAGCCTTTTGGATGTCTTCGAAGTTAACGTCCAGGAGATGACGAGGCCTGCGATGCCTGAGTAAACTTCGAAAAGTGAGCGGATGATCCAGAATATCTGCAACCAGAGGATTAGGGTGGTCCTTGATCTTCGGAAGAAGCTTCTTCAACGACTCCTGTACGTAGTTTCCAATAGGAGGTATATCAAAATCTTCAGCAATGGAAGTATTTGTTGCAACTCTCCTGTCCAGTTGGGCGATGGTCCTCAGGGTAATGTTTTGGAAAGTTTGCAGGTTCTTCCATCTGGACTTGCATATTGTGGCCCAGGCAGGCATACGATATAACAGAATGGTCCGGATTACCATTTTATATAGCAAAAGTTTGCTATCTATTCCAAGAGCGCTGTTTCGCCCCAGGAGGGCGACCAGGCTGAACTTTGCCTTCTTAGCCTTATTTATAGCATAGGAGACGTGGTCACCCCAATTTAGCTTGGCATCTATCACCACTCCGAGGTATTTGTAATTCTTCACCCATTCGAGCTCTCTACCCGAAAGAAGGAGAGGCTTCGGGGGTTTCCGAAGTTTCTTGGTAATAAACATAGCTTTGCACTTGTCGACGTTTAGTTTGAGTCTCCACTTAGCAAACCATTTCTCGCACTGATGTAAGGCATTTTGTAACCGAGATGTGACGTGAGCGGGATTGCGGTCGGTAGTCATGATGGCCGCGTCGTCAGCAAACAGATATAGCTCACACAAGTCGTTAAAGATTGGGAAGTCGTGGATGAAGAAATTGAACAATGCAGGTCCCAGGACAGAGCCTTGGGGAACACCAGCATTGATGTCACAAGGGTGTGACATTGAGTAGCCAACCTTAACACGAAATTTCCTGTTCGTCAGAAAGGAACTAATCAAAGCAATCAGATCGTCAGGGAAACCACAAGTAATCATCTTGAATATGAGTCCGTCATGCCAAACTTGATCAAAAGCTTTCCGGACATCCAAGAAGACAAGACTACCGTACTTTGCACAATTTAGAGGAGTGTTTAGATCTGCAACAAGCCTCCAGATCTGAAGTTGGCAGGAGTGTCCAGGTCGAAAACCAAATTGCTCCTCACGAACAAGATTTTTGGCCACACAGAAAGCATTAAATCTCCTTAGGATGACGCGTTCGAAGACTTTGGACAACGTAGGTAGTAAACTTATGGGTCTGTAACTGACAGCAAGAGCAGGGTTAAGACCTGGCTTTTGTATGGTAACAATGACGGATTCTTTCCACTGGTCGGGGAAGTAACCAAGTTTCCAGCAGTCATTTATGGCTTTGGTAATAGTTGAGACAATATTAGGCAGCAAGTTCTTCAGAGCACTGTTGGTGATGGAATCAATACCTGCTGCTTTGTTTTTGATTTTAAGTTGCTTTATGATATCGGAGATTTCATGAATACTAATGACATCCTCAGGGGTAGGAACACGATGGATGCACTGGTAAGCGATACAGCCAATGTTCACAAGCTGAGTGTTTGAGAGACTGTCCAGGTTGGTCCCAGTAGGCGTGGTAAATTGGATCTTCAGGGAATCCACAATCAGTTGAGCCTTTTCCCCGTCACTGGTGACGAAGTTGCCATTGTCTGCAAGCAGCGGCGGCAATTGGATGGGCCTGTTACCCTTCAAGGCCCTTACAGTACCCCAGAGTGAGTTGTCCTGGATAGACAAAGATTTCAGTTTTTCACTCCACCTTTGTGCTCGTAGAAGTTTAACCTCTTCCTGGACCTTGCGAGAAAGCCTGTTGTACTTCTTCTTGAAAAAGAGTAGTCGCTTGCGCTGCCATAGTCTTCTATAGGAATTCCTTTCAAGAATGAGTCGTCTGATGTAAGGAGGGAGGTCGAGGTGCTCGGGGCGCTTCCTATCAGTAGTTGAGGTACTTGAAGTAGTAGCATCATTTATAGCATGAGTGATTGCACTGATATTTTCGTTGATGTCCCCGTTATCAATAACTTTCCTGTAAACTCACATTGCCAGAGTTTATATAGTGCTTGCAGTGCTATTGTCAATCAAAACTAACCAATCAACACAAAGTAGTATATTGGGTGGCAATGTCCATTGGCTGAAGAGTTCTTTTTTTATATGTTTTTATGGAATGAATCAGCATATCGTGCCTGTTTGTAACCCAAATGATTTTAATGGGGGAAATTAAAAGTTCAGTTACATGCATTTTTACACCAAAATTCAATTTAATTTTGGAACATTTGAATTTAATTCGTCTTAATGTCATCAGCACAGAAAGCGACTTCGACAAAAGCAACTGCCTCAACTTCGAGGCAGTTTGGAAGTTTATAGCCGTACATTGATATGGAAAGCTTTCTCACTTGCACATTGACAAAAAAACACAATTAGTACATCAATTTTCTTAATAAAAAGACAAGTAATCTTTATTCAGTTTAATATTTTCACTACATGAGCTTTCTTGTAGGCTTTGGTTCGAGGCAGTTTTGAAGTAGGCCTAATTAGAAGTTTCGATGTTTGG
>JAHWFO010101632.1:37528-58674 GCA_023313115.1 Rhysida immarginata | reverse complement strand
ACAGAAAGCGACTTCGACAAAAGCAACTGCCTCAACTTCGAGGCAGTCTGGAAGTTTATAGCCGTACATTGATAGGGAAAGCTTTCTCACTCGCACATCGACAAAAAAACACAACAGTACATCAATTTTCTTAATAAAAAGGCAAGTAATCTTTATTCAGTTTAATATTTTCACTACATAAGCTTTCTTGTAGGCTTTGGTTCGAGGCAGTTTGGAAGTAGGCCTATTTAGAAGTATCAATGTTTGGGAGAAGTTATTATCGATGTTGTTAATGATGTTGTTATTATCGACGATCGGCCGTAGTCGTCGGAGGGCTGATTTTTATCATCTAGTATAACGCGACCCAGCAAATTTAGATGCTTTTTTAGGCCAAAAAAATTTGCGTTATAATAGAAGATTTACGGTACATCAAATTTCGGGAATTTCCGCTTCAGTGACCGGAGAAAAACATTTTACACCCAATCCAGTTTACAAGACTGCATATTTGAACCCCCATTCTATAAAACAGAACAGTAGGACAAAATGGGTAAAACTAGACTCCGATAGAGCCGAACATATGTAGAAGGGCAACGAAAATTGGCTGCATTGCGTACAATGGTACCAAGAGCTATGTAAGCCTTCAGACGAACAGTCAACATGGGAATTATAGGAAAGTGTGCTATCAACGATCACGCCAAGATCATGGACACAGAGCTTGGCAACTTGCACATTTCCACAAACAGACTAGGAGAACTCGATAAAATTGGTCTTTTTTGTCATATTTGGTTGCATTAATTGCAAAATCATTCTGCTCACACCAATGACATATACTATAAATTTCCTGCTGAAGCAGGTGAGCATTAAGACAATTATAATGTTACCAAAAAGTTTCACACCATCAGCATACATCAATATATGGGAGTTTCTAATCACCTCGGGGAGGTCAGCAGTGAAGATAACAAATAATAAAGGCCCTAGGACAGAACCTGTGGAACACCACAGTGAGGCCTATAGGGCAATGATGAATGATGTCGTATAGATACAACAAACTGTCGATCCAACAGGAAAGAGCGCATTATCCGAAGGAGTTCATCAACAATCCCATACGCACGCAATTTTTTAATTAGTAACTCATGATTGACCGAGTCGAACGCCTTTTGCATATCAAAGTAGACCACGTCAAGTTGTTGGCAGTGGTCAAGAGTATCATGAGTAAGAGTGGTGAGAGATACAAGATTGCTCACAACGGAACGTCGGGAATGAAACCATGTTAACACGCAGGAACATGAGGAAGGACATGTTGTAGAAGATATTTATGAATGATGTTGTCAAAGACTTTGGCAGTGGGTGGAAGGATAGAGATCGGCCTATAGCTAGCAATATCAGTCCGTTTGACAGAACCACCCTTAAAGGCAGGAACCACAACCGCACTCTTCCTTATTTTAGGATAGTGGCCAGCTTTTAGACACAAATTAAAGATGCGCCTAAGAGGAATAATTATGACATCTCAAAGGCCCTTGAGAATAAAGGAAGGAACCTCTGTCGGAGAATTGCAAGGCTTGGCCCGTAATCTATTAATGCCGTAGGCAACATCTCTATCAGTGAACTCCGTTAAGATGAGATTATCAATAGGGGGACAATAGGTAGACAGTTCTCCGAGAATGTGTTGAAAGAAGTAGAGACAGTTTCACTGAAATGCTGGGCAAAACAGTTACTAATATCCAGTACATCAGTAATGGTAAGACCAGCAGAGGTAGTGGTAGTAGTTATAGTATCTCGATCCTTTCTTTTGGAGTAGTAGTAAATCTGGTTATTTTTCTTATTACGGGAGTTATTAGTACATTCGTTACATGGTGTTACACCGCAAATATAAAAATACTTCTGTTAATGAACAGGTCATAGCGTAGCCACCGTATATGTAAACAGTAACAAAGACCCCAAGTATCAAATTTATTAAAGAAAAGCTGATGGATTATTTAAACACGATGCCTCAGATGTTAAAATGTTACAATACAGATGTTAAGTGCGTTTAAATAAATAATAAATGAAAATAGGAAAGAAAAAGAAAATTCCAGTCTGAGATCACGACGTTCTGAGCAATTAAGTCATTGTTGACTGTAATGTAGGCTCGTGGCTTAATTTTTCATTTTACAGCAATTGCAAAAAGCTGTAAATTTAATGTCATATTCACCCGGATGTACGACAATAATGAAAATATGTAGTATAAATTTTATGGCCAACGCCATCACCAAATAATTCATTCTGTAAATTAATATTAGAAGTAAATTAAAAAAGACCCCCCTCTCCAAATACGAAAATATAAACTCTAGTAAGTTCTGATAAAAAACCCAGATATTTTCCAAATAATTCGATAAAATAATGTATAAATTATAAAAAATCAGATAAAATTTAAGGTTTATTTCTAGGATAAGTCCTCATTTGCGCTATTATACAAGGAGTTTTGACTGGTGGGGTTTTTGCAGGATCCTACTTCAAACAAATCACAATCAAACAGATCGCGACCTAGTATTACCTAAGATATACAGATCGTGACAGTGTATATACAGAATTCATTTATGTGATACAAGACCAACTCAACTTATTTTTTTGCAATTTAGTAATCTTTTTTAATATATCAAATGTTTAAATCAGTTATTAATTAGTAATAATTTTGTAAATTCTTATACTTAGCGTTTCAATAAAATTAACTGATCATTGTTAAATATTTACGAATTAAAATAAATTTAATTAATTTCTAATAGTAATTAATAACTTCAGAGTAAAATGCTGCGAAATTACGGGTCACAGTGGCGTCTTTAAGTGATGCTTCACTGCAGGGCGGATACGAAACGATTGCTATGAATGATTGTTCATTTGGGTGTCTCTGAGGAATGCTTCTCTGCAGTGCACGCAGTGCTCGCAGTTACTAAAAGTCAACTTTGCCGTCTGAACATTCCGGAGGACAAGTTTCAACCTTCTGTTGGTGAAAGTTTACCTCACATGTTTATAGGTGACAAAGCCTATCCCTTAATGAGAAGTTTATTAAAACCCTACAGTGGACATGGACTGGAAAACGAGAAGCGGCATTTCAACTTTCGCCTCTCGCAAGCGAGGCAAACAGTAGAATGCGCATTTGGCATCATAAATTCCAAATGGCGATTGTATGGAGAGCGGTGGAGACAACTACAGCGACTACGGACAACATCATTAAATGTATTGCTTGTCTCTACAACTGCTGAATATTGTGCTCCAGTCTGGAATCGGAGCTCCCATGTTAAACTGGTAGACGCCCAACTAAACCATACAATGAGGCTCATATCAGGCACAGTTCGTTCTTCACTCCCATGGCTCCCAATCCTTAGCAACATAGCCCCTGCTTGGATCAGAAGAGAACAAGCAACAACCAAGATCCTTCAACACTTATGGACAAAGCCCGAACTATCCATCAGCATAATACTGAATAATCCCCGTTTAAGGAGACTAAGGTCGAGACATCCTGTCTGGGCCTTCGACGAAACGTCCAGCGTATCCTGGTCGGAATATTGGTCCAAAGCCAACTTCACCTGATTGAACACCCAACAGCTAAACCCCCTGGCTTTGATCTTCCTAGAAAGCTGTGGACTAGGCTGAACAGGATCCGTACAGAACAGGGCAGGTGCAGAGAATGGCTCTTCAACTGTGGGTTTACTAATAACCCTCTCTGTGACTGTTCTTCCACTCCACAAACAATGGAGCATATTGTATCGGATTGCCCAGAGTGCCGATTCACAGGTGGGCTAGCAGAGCTATACTGTGTGTCTGATGATGCCCTGGCTTGGATTTCCGAACTGGATATTGATCTGTAATCCCCCTTCTGTTTTATCCATTGTCAATTTCCTTTCTTTTTGCTGTGTTTTTATTCTATGTACCATATGCAATAAATCTTCTTCTTCATCTCCAGCTTTTCCCACTTCTATGTGGGGGTCGCTGTTTTTGATGAGCTTTCTCCATTTCTCTCCGTCCTCTGTCCATTCCCTTCTGAGACCCTTTGATTTCAGATCTTCATCCACCATATCTTGCCATCTTCTCTTGGGTCGTCCTCTTTTCCTCTTTCCTCCACTTTCATGTTCATAGCTCTTTTGCAGTGTAGTTCTCGTCTCTTCTCATTACATGGCCAAACCATCTCAGTCTATTTTCTTGGATTTTATTTTCAATATCTGTAACTTTCACTGTCCCTCGGATGCGCTCATTTCTAATCTTGTCTGCTTGTGTCACTCCACACATCCCTCTTAACATTCTCATTTCTGCCACCTTCATCCTTTGTATATTGGGCTTTTGTAGAGAGAGTGTTTCCATTCCATACAGCATTGCGGGTCTCACAACTGTCCTATAAACTTTGCCCTTTAGATGCACAGGGATCTTCATATCGCAGAGGACTCCAGAGACTTCTTTCCAATTTTTCCAACCTGTCTGTATTCTGCTAGACACTTCCCTACCTGTCTCACTCCATTCATCAACTGGCGATCCAAGGTATCTGATGTGGTCTGTTTTCCTGATTGCTGTCTCCATCAGTTTCAGCTCCTCGTTTTTCTGGGCCTCTATGTTGCACGCCATATATTCCGTCTTGCTTCTGCTGATTTTCAGTCCCCTGTCTTCCAGAGCTTTCCTCCAATCCTCTAGCTTTTCTTCGACCTTTGCTCTAGATCTTGCACATAAAACTATATCATCCGCATAGAGCATGTTCCAAGGCGCTTCTTCCCTGATTTTCTCTGATATGACATCTATCACTATGTTGAACAGGGAAAGACTCAGTGCCGAGCCCTGGTGGAGACCGACTCTCACTTCAAAGCTACACGTTTCTCCCTGGCAGGTTCGCACTTTCGTCTTGGCTTTCCTATACATTTCTTGAATTAACCTGACATATTTCTCTGATGCGCTTCTAACGCTGAGGCTCCTCCAAACTTCCTGCCTTGGCACTCTGTCATATGCCTTTTCCAGGTGAACTTTTTATTGTTTCTCTCTGAACTTCTCCATCATTTGTCTCAAGCTAATGATTGCATCAGTGGTTGACTTTCCTGGCATGAAACCAGATTGTTGACAACCAATATTAACTTCAGCTCTCAGTCGTTTGTCCAGGATCCCCTCCAAGATCTTCATGGTGTGTGACATTAGCTTAATTCCTCTGTAGTTTTCACACATTTGGATGTCCCCTTTACCTTTGTAGATTGGGACGAGAATACTTTTTCTCCATTCGTCTGGTATCTCCTCCTCTCTGTAGATCTTCACCAAGACATCCCATAGCAAGTCCAGCCCTTCCTCTCCAAGGGCCTTCCAGGCTTCAGCCGGGAGTCCGTCCGGTCCAACTGCTTTCCCTCTCTTCATGTGCTTCAATGCTACCTTAACCTCTTAACCTCATGTCTTGTGATGTCCGTTGTCAATCCCTCGTTTGGTATTTCATCTTCATGGTATTTTCGTTCATTCTCTATGTTTAGTAGCTCCTCAAAGTACCCTTTCCATCTATCCTGCATCTCCCCAGTGTTCCTCAGGATTTCTCCATTGGCCTTCTTGATCTGCTTCATGTGTGTAATATCTTTTGCTGTCCGGCTTCTGTGTTTGGCAATGCTATATATTTTCTTCTGCCCTTCCGGTGTTTCTAAGTCATCGTACATCTCTTGACATGCTTTGGCCTTCTCTTGTGCCACTTTCTCCTTTGCTTCCTTATTCCTGATCTTAAAGACTTCTAGATCTGCTGGGGCATGTGTTGAGTCCCACCTCTGTTTTGCTTTTCTCTTCTCCTGTACTGCTGCCTGCACCTCCTGGTTCCACCACCAACTCTCCTTGTTTTCCCAGAATTTTCCTGTTGTTTCCCCCAAAATTTTCCTGCCAGCCCATCTGATGGCCTCTGCATTTCTATTCCACCATTCTTGAACATCCTCAAAATCCCTGGAAACTCTCTGCAGGACTGCCTCTTTAAATCTATGCCTCAAAACTGTATCCTTTAATTTGAACCACTTGACCTTCTTCACCTTAGCCTTAACTCTTCACTTTCTCCCTGACTGCATGCATCGAAAGTTGGAGGTCCATGAGCAATGGGTGGTGTTGCGTTGCCACATGGTCACTAGGGATGACTTTGCAATTCTTCACTTCCTTCAGATATTTTCTCCTGTACAGAAAGTAGTCAATCTGTGTTTTATTTCCACCACTTTTGAAGGTAATCAAGTGCTCTTCTTTTTTGTTGAAGAAAGAGTTGGCCAGGGCAAAGTTGAAAGCTCCAGCGAAATCTATGATTTGTTCACCTTCTTGGTTCATTTCTCCAAAACCATGCCCTCCATGGATTCCTTCTATGCCTCTGTTATTGGCTCCAATGTGTCCATTAAAGTCCCCTCCGATGATCACTCTCTCTTTCTCTTCCAGTTGTCTTAGCTCTTCATCTATGGTTTTCCAGAAAGTATCCTTCATCCCCATACTTGTACCAATCTGTGGGGCATAAGCGGTCACTATATGGATTGTTTCCCCTATATCCAGCTTCATCCTCATAATCCTGTCACTTCTGCGGCTTACTTCTATGACATTTTCCTTTATCTTTCATGAGATGATGATCCCTCCATTTCTGCCCTCCTTGCTTCCACTAGAATACCCCTCTCCTAGTTCTCTTGCTTTGTCTCCCTTCCATCTTTTTTCTTGTACACACATAACATCAGTCTTTCTTCTTTCCATCATGTCCACAATTTATCTTCCTCTTCCTGTCATGGTGCCCACATTGAGTGATGCAATCCTGAGTAGTAAAGGTCTTCGAGCTAGTTTCTTTAGTCGCACCCGCTCTTGATGCGATAACCCTAGCATACTTTTCACAGTCCTCGGGCGTCTAAGGAACTGCGCGTCGCCTACAGAAGGGAACGCCCTAGCATTTTCTGAGTCATGGATACCACTCGTCGTACTGGCTTGGCAGGATGTTTTACAGCCGGATGCCGTTCCTGATGCTAACCCTCCTCCTTTATCCAGGCTTGGGACTGGCCAGTTCGCCATATGGTGTCCTGGGCGGAGTATGTAGAACGGAATAAAAAGAGGTATTCCGCCTGCACCTCCACTTGTCATCCATCATTCCACCTGATATTCTGATGCCTCTCATCGAGGAAGATGAAGTTAGACTGCAATCCTTCAAAGAACATAAGTTTTTAACCCTCTGCGAGAAGCTAGACGACCTCCGACGCCCGCCTCGAATACACCCACGTCCTCCTGAAGGTAACTTTGTCTTCCACGCTAATGTCGTGAACCTAACTTCAATCCAGCTGTCCGACAACGAGCAACGACTCCTTGACAAAGGCCTCAAACATGTTGTCTATAAGAAGCCAACAGAATCCGATTTACACGATGTCATCACAGATGTTGAACATGCCATCAGCCTACTCCCCCAGACCGACCGTCCTCCTGCGCGAGCCATCGCCGGACATTTCATACACAAATCCTTCATAGAAGCGTCCGCATCTAGACCACCCCGTGAACTTCTCACCAATGCTGCCGCCTCCACCACCTTGAAAACGAAGTTACGAGACTCCGATGCCCTCGTCGTCAAGGCTGATAAAGTTAACGTGTCGGTCGTCATTGACCGTTCTACTTATATAGATAAAGTCAATGATTTCATCGCCGCCAACAATTTTGCCACCCTCCCTTCCGACCCCACCTCTAAGTATCACAAATCCATTATTTCCGTCGTCAACAAATCCCCACGCTTCAGATACCTCCGACGCCTCATCCCACCTAACCTTCGCCCACCCAACCTTAACGCCCTAGTGAAGATCCATAAACCTAACATGCCCATACGCCCCGTCGTTAACTATTCCCCAGCTCCTGCCCACCTCATTGCCAAATCCCTTTCTACGTTCCTCTTTAACCTGAAAATCCTCCCTAATACTTACAATGTATGCAATTCCCTAACCCTCACTGAGTTTTTTTCTTCCATCCACACTGATGAGCACCTCTCCCTTATGTCCCTTGACATCACCAACTTATACACTAACATCCCTGTCACCCCCACCCTTTCTATACTACAGCGTCTGTTACTTGCTGCGTCTTTCCCTAAACCCGATACTATTGACCTACTAGCTATCCTCTCTGTAATTTCTTCGCAGAACTACTTCTCATTTAACAACTCCTACTATTCCCAACCCACAGGGCTAGGAATGGGATTCCCACTCAGCAGTTTTCTGTCTGAGATATTCCTACATCACCTGGAATTAACATACGTTACCCCCCTCCTTAATAATCCCTCTGTCATCGCGTATTTCCGATATGTCGATGACATCCTCATCCTCTTTGATTCCCGATCCACTACCCCCACTAATATTGTTAACATTTTTAACTTCTTTTCCCCACATATCCAATTTACTTTTGAACTAGAAACTAACCGATCCATCCCTTTCCTTGATATCCTCATTACTAACAACCCCCACACTAACCGCCTCTCCTTTTCCATCTTCCGTAAACAGACCACATCCTCCAACTTAATACACCATTCCTCCTCACACCCCCCCACCCACAAACAAGCCTCATTAAGATTCCTAATTGACCGTGCCCTGAAGCTCCCTCTCAGCCCCCTATCCAGATCATCCGAACTCCGCATAATCCGGAACCTCGCCCATGCCAATGGTTATTCGACCTCCATGTTCTCCCGTATACTTCACCGCCGCAGACGGGCCCTCTTCTCCCCCTCCCCTCTTGTTTCGCCCCTTCCCAAGAAATGGACGTCCTTATTGTATCTGGGCCCTAGTTTCTCCCAGCTCTCTAACTTCCTGTCGTCCCTTGGCCTCCGAATATCTTTTCATACTCCTACACCATCAGCCCGCATCCTGAACCCACCCGCTGCCGTCACCACCGACAAATATTCCCAACCCGGAGTTTACCGCCTGAATTGTGCGTTTTGCGACAGATTCTATGTAGGATTATCGACCCGCAATTTTGCAGTACGATTCAAAGAACACATTGACTCGTATAGAAAACGAGATCGTATTTCCCACTACGCAAACCACCTCGAAGATTCCGGACACGCTTTAAAGACGCAAGAAGATGTTATGTCTGTCCTACATATCTGCAATAGGCCAGAAAAAACTGCTACCCTCGAAGCGATCGAAATATTCAAGGCCAAGAAGTCCTCCCCCCACCTGCTTCTCAGTTATCAAACAGACTTTAATGTATATGCAATACTTAACTCTTTATCCGATCTATTATGATCCCTTTTTTCTTGGTTTCTTTATTATGGTTTTTGCTTTCCTTTGCATTTTGTTATTCCTTGCCTGTTTATTTTTCTGTAAATCCTCTTGTCCTCAGACAACCGGATAAGTTCTCTTTTCGGTCCGTGTAAACGCGCACCATCCCTTTTGTATATTTTCTTTTTGTATAAATTTATAAAAATTAGCGTTTACACCCTTTTTATTCTATTGGCCATTATATTTCAAAATTCTGTGCTTTTTCTATTTATCCTGTTGGCCATTATTTCCTCTTTAATTCTTTTGTATCCTATTGGTTCATGTATATGCATAATTTGTACCACTGTTCTGTATATAAAGGCTTGCATGCCTCTTGCTGTATATATCCTTGACAAAGCCGGGAATAAATGGCGAAACTAGTTGGAACTCCTGATGTCTCTCTGTTATACTGTAAGACCACCACCTGTTTAATCAATAGGAACAGTATTATGATCCACCCTTCTACCGAAAATATTAGAGATGTGTTTAATCTCTATTTCTCCAGAAATAAACTTCCTGGTAATAATTCAAATTAAAAAAGACAAAAGACACAGGGACTTGTCTATACTAGAGAAACAGAATGAAAGTTCCCACGATGACATTTCCCAAATGTGATATTGTGATATTTCATGCTGAGATAATGTAGCTTCGTATATAAATAAATATCATTACGGACAGCAAACATTCAGTTTACCTATTTTAGGTTGCCTTGAGATAACCTTGTAATAATCTAATTAAATGATCTTTTAATAAAAATAACTAATTTGGAAGCTCCATTTCTTTCGCCAAAATATTCCATTCATTTTCAAGAATATATCTGTTGTGATGACCTCGATCTCTCTGGTCCCATAAAGGCCATCGCAATTACATCGCTGAAATTAGTTTTTCTATGTTCAAGTCACCCATTATGATGCAATTGATGTTGATGAGAGCCTTGATGAGATGCGTCGATTGAGGAGATAGTTGTTGTACTGAATTGTCAGTCAGGATGCTGTCAGCACTTAATCCCCTTGGACCATTTCAGTTTTTTAGATAGGGTGATTTGAATTTTTTTGTGTGTGTTTCAGGAATAGAAAAGGTGGGGTTGCAGGGAAGGGGGGGACTCGGATTACACCCACAAAATCCACTATTGGATTATCTAGTTTCGATATATAGTAATCGAATGATATTAACTTATATACAATAAGTATAAATGATTTATATAGATACATTAATTATTAAATATATGTACTGTATATATGTTCATATAGGTGCTATATTGCAGAACTTGAAATATAAAGCACTGTTTAAGAATCTTTTTGTATCTGCCACCTCATCGGTCCTGACCAGGATGGATAATGGACATTCTGATGCATTATAAAATTATGCTACTGCTCCGTTTAAATACGACTATCATGTTGATAATAATTTTCTTGTCAGATCCAATTCGATCAAGGACCTGGGAGTTATTTTTTCTTGCAATCTTTCGTTCAGTGACCATATGAATTCCCTGTACATGGATATTTCTTGCCGCCTGGGTCTGATTAAGAGGGCTTCGCGTTTCTTTGTGGACTCAAAGACTCACCTTATGTTATTTATTTATTGCATCTGGATTTGGTTTGGTGGGAACCTTCAAATCCTTAACAAAATCCAGCACAAATGTGTCAGTTTTTGTTCTTTTATTTGCGAAAGGACAAGCACTAGTACATTGGGACCAGATTGTCCGTTTGAGTTTAGTGTGAATCGTATCATTAGCATTGTCTTATTTAATGTGTTAGTTGGTATTCTTTTCTGTAAAATCTCTGTGACCGCTTTATATTGTGAGTTTAACTTCCACTCTTTTCGAAGGACGTGTAGGGGGTTTGTGCTAAAACCCTCTGCTAGCTGGAAATCTTTTCTTTCCCGGATTAATCTGGTGTACAAATTAGTTCATAATTACACAGAGTATTTTAACGACATTGACCTTTCGCTTGTCGAAGGTCTGCATTTAAATTTATTTTCTTAATTTTTTCTTTCTTTTTATTTATTTTGCTTTTTTTAACGTAATCATCATCATTAACTGGTTTTTGTTTCGTTTTGCTTTGCTTATTTTATTTTTTATTCATTTTTTTTATTATTATTATTTTTTATTTTTTTATTTATCTATTTTTTTGTTAATTTGTAATTTTATTCTAGTTTTTCTTTATGGTTATCGTTATTTACGTTTTAGAAATTGTCTTTATTTTATTCCACCATTCTTGATTTATTTTTGTCCTTGTCCGTTCAGTTAACTTAATTTTCGTTTACTTGTTTGTTCATTAACCCCGTTTTGGGCTTAGGCCTGTTGGGGGACAACACTGGGTTCGACCCTCCTGCTTTTCTGGTGGGCTCTTTCCCCTTTGTTGTTACATTATTATTATTATTACTATTATCATTGTTTGGGGAAGCCAAACTCAGATCAAGTCCGGAAGCCAATCCCAGAGGCGGACCCAAAAGAGGGACTCAAATGCGAGGGAGGGAAAGTTATGCACTCGTGGGAGTATTGATGTTTAGGTGTAGGAATTTCCTTACTATGTGACAGGTGTTTAGAATTGTGGCTTTCTGTAAGGTTTTGTATAAGTGTGGGTTTAAATTTAGTGTTGACAGGCTTTTGTGTAGCGAATGTGGAATTACCCCAGTGGCAGAAAGAACGATAGGAACAATGTGTACTCTGTTAACTCCCCAAAGGCGTTTTATTTCATGTGCAAGATCCGTATATTTAGTGATTTTGTCAGTGTATGTCTTTTGTAAATTGTGTGTGTTGGGGATGGAGATATCAATTATGTAAGTCACTTTGTTTTGCTTATCTACTAGTGTAATGTCTGGTCTGTTATGAGGGATAGTTTTGTCAGTGATTATAGCTCTGTCAAAATATAGTTTATGTGTGGTGTTCTCTAAGACAGTGTCGGGGATATATTTATAGTAAGGAGTGTGAATGTCCCTTAGCTTGTGTATCTTAGCTAGATGTTGATGTATGATGTTGGCTACCTGGTTATGTCTGTGTAAATAATCTGTCTGCGTGAGTATTTTGCAACTGGATATGACGTGTTGGATGGTTTCCTCTGCCATATGGCATTTCCTGCAAGACCCGTCAGTCGAATCTTTGATATGTTTTCTGTAACTTTTAGTGTTAATAACCTGGTCTTGTATGGCAATCATGGTTCCTTCAGTTTCCCCAAAGAGACTCCCTTCACTCAACCAAAAGTTCGACGCTTTTTTGTCGATGTGTGACTGGTTGAGGTCAGAAGGATGTCTACCGTGGAGTTGCTTTCCGAGCCATGATTGAAGTTTAGTGCATGTTGTAGGAATGTTATGGGTGTTCTGCATGCTGTTCAGATTCAGAGGTGTGTATTTTGTATCAGCCATGCAGACTGCTTTGTGTAATGGTGATGTGTGTTGTTTAGAGTGAAAGAATTCTCTGAGTGACTGAGTCTGTTTCTGGTGTAGATCTGTTATGTCAATAAGACCTCTGCCTCCCTCTGAACGAGGCAGGGTGAGTCTTTCAATAGCTGCATGTGGATGATGCTTTCTGTGCTTTGTAAGCAGTTTACGTTGTTTCCTTTCAAGTCCCTCAAGATCTGTGTGTGTCCACTGTATGACTCCAAAGGAGTAGGAGAGTATTTGCGTGGCATAAGTATTGATGGCCTTGATTAAATTTTTGGAATTTAAATGCGTTTTAAGTATTGTCTCTAGCCTATGAAGATATTGTTTAGTGAGTGTATTCTTTATGTGTTTGTGCTCCAGAAGCTTGGCTTGCTTAAATCCTAGATATTTGTAAAATTCGTCATTTTCCATAGCAGCAATGTGATCTGGTTCATCTAATGTGAAGCCCCCTTCCCTGAGTACTCCATTTTCAATGTGAATGGTTTTGCATTTGTATGTCTTTTGAAAAGGTTTGTGTAATGTCAAGTAATTGGTGCAATTGTGTTCGTGTGGAGGCGTAGAGTTTCATGTCGTCCATGTAGAGTAAGTGTGAAAGCGTGTAGTGGCAGCTTTTAATATGTTTAATTGTGTAGCCGTAAGTTGTGCTATTCAGTCTGTTGGAAAGTGCATTTAGTGCAAGACAAAACCAGAGTGGGCTCAGTGAAGATGCCCCGGTCTATCTGTATTTTGTCAGTCGTGATGGTTTCACTGTTGAGTGTGAGGTGTAGTGTAATACTCCAATGCAGCATTGTACTTTCTAAAAATGTGATAAGTGTAGGGTTTATTTTATATAATCGTAGTGTATATAACAGCCATGAGTGTGGGACACTATCAAAGGCCTTTTTGTAATCAATGTAGGCTGCATGGAGGTGTCGATGTTTATTGTGAGTTTGCCGTAGGACCACACTGTCTATCAGGAGTTGCTCCTTACAACCCAGGTGATTTCTACGGCATCCCTTTTGTTGCTCAGTGAGAATGTTGTTTGTATGTATGTGTGTATAAATTTTGTTTGCGATACAGGCAGTTATTATTTTGTAAAGTGTAGGCAGGCATGTGATAGGTCTATATTGTGTGGGATCTGTAGTGTTATGTGACTTTGGCACCATGTATGTTATTCCTTGTGTGAGGAAATGTGGCAATGTCTGTGGTGTTTGCAAAGTGTTGGAGATCTGTTTTTCAAGGGCCAGATGCAAACAGGTGAAGCGCTTATACCAGAAGTTATATTGTGAGTACGTTTAATGACTTGTGAGAGTTCATCTGCTGTTGTGTCAGTATAAGGCATGTTTGATAGTGTGGAGGCTAATTGCTCCTCTTCCCTGATCCAGCTAGCTTCCCTATTATGTTCAACTGAGACAGACCAAAGAGACGACCAATAATGTTGGAGTGCTGTTTGTGTTGGAAGACCAGTGTTTTGTGTCTGTGTATAATCTTTGTTTAACTGCTTATAGAATGTCTTCTCATTGTTTGCGAATAACTTGTTCTGCTGTTTGCGCTGAGTGCATGTTTTGTATCTCTTCAGGCGTTGTGTTTTTGCAGCTAACTTTCGTTTTAATGTGTCCATATATTCTGTAATGTGTTGATTGTGCTGCACATGTCTGGTGTATGTTTTAATCTTCTTAAATAATTGTCTGAGGCGTTTGTTCTGCTTTGATGAAGTGTTGTTTTTAGTGTACTGTGTAAGTCTACCTAACTGCTTGCGGATTTCATCAATCTCAGACTCAATCTGCTTTTGCCATTTAGGTTTCTGTTAGGTGTATGATTTTTGTGTGTTTTTATGGATTGGTTTCCTACCCAGTGTGGATATAACTGTAAGAGCCCCAGTGTAAATAAGTAGGTGTATGTATTCTAAAGATAGATTTTCTTCAATGTACTGTGGTAAGATATGTGTTCATGTAAGATAAAATTTCCCCTGTTTTGCTGTTTATGTTTACTTTAGGTATACCTGGTCTTTGTGTGGGATCTGTTCCCATGTAAACTGTAAGGTATCCTTGTAGGGTGTCGTTTAATGTTTCAATAAGTTTGGTATTCATGTTCTGTTGTGGATGAATATCATGGTGAAGTTCATTGTTGAGTGTGTGTTCTACAAGTTCATTAGTGATGTCAATGTTAGTGTTTGATTCTGTGTGTTGAGTGTAGGTTTGTGTAGATGGCTCGTGTTCTTGTAGCTGTTGTGCAACTTCTTGCTTTATTTTCTGTAGCGTGGGTAAGGGTATTAAATTGTTCATAACAATTGTGCGACGCTGATCTGCAATGCGTTGTTCAGTGACTGTGATGTGAGGATATGTCTCTTTGAAAATGTTATATAACCGTTGTCTGTAAGCTCTAGTGTCAGTTTCCAATTTAGTGACTGCGTAGTAGGCTCGCATGATAAAACAGTTTATGTCATTGGTCCATTTCATGCGTTGGCGTGGCTTGCCTGCCTTAGTGGTTGAGGGCAAAGAAGCTCTTGAAACACTAGGGACAGGTTGTGGCATTGCAGTAGCCGAACAGGGGTTGGTGCTGCTTTCGCCACCAGTGGCCCTGGGAGATTGTGGCATATTTTTCGAACGTGAGCCTCTGCCTAACCCACGAGTGCGGACCTTGGTAACCCGGGTGACGTCCGAGCCGGTATCAGATAACGCACTAGCACTAATCATAGTGATCACCAATAAATGGGTGGTCCTGTTAGCCATCTCCATCATCAGCAGGCCCTTGGTTGATGTAATCAGCTCATCAGCCCTACTGGGTCATCTGGACCCTCAAAATTAATCTAAGGGTAGAGTAAATCAGACCTGTTAACCAGGGCCATCTCTCTAAGATGTTGCCCCCCTTCGCACGACGCAACTATTACTATTATTATTATTACTATTACTATTATTATTATTATTATCATTAAATTAACTAGGTCCAAAGCCCAATTAGATTAAACTTCTTTATCGCCGACACGTTTTATCTTTCTGTGCTTTGTAAAGTTTCAAAAGTCATTAAGAATTTTATTTACAATTTTTGTTTAATATTCTTTAATTTAAATTTAAAATCCTAAGACGGATTGCAATGAGATTAATTGCATTGCTTTAGGAAAATATTTATTGGCTTTATTAATACAGTAGGACTAAAAATATATCCGTTTCCGTATATTAGAGAAAAATTGTTTCTGCACAGCATTAAACTGAGAAAAATAGCCACTAAACAGGATTAAAAGATGTGTTATTTGAAGATCGAATCTAAGAACAATGACAATATCTGTAGCTGTCGTGCGTTTCTGTAACGGTTAATACATGAACATAATTACGTACAATATTTAATCAATTAGTACGCCGTTAAAGTTCAAGGACTTAAAATAAAAATAATTTCTTTAAGGTTAATGGTAAAAGCTATATCACTTGATAATAAATTAAAAAGCACTTGAACACTTTTTGGTGATATTAATGTAAAATCTTTTTGTCATATTTGAAATTATTGTTAAAGTCCATTGTTCATTTAAAATACGCTCAATCTATCTTAAAATTCATTCATTTAAATATTCAATTCATATGATGGAATATTATGTAGATGTCTTTTGAATCAGTTGTATAATAATTGTGGGTTTATTCATCTTCTGTACATAAGATATGAAAAACGATAAAAATAGCTAGAAAGGTATAAAAAAAGGCGAGGAACGACGAGATGTTTCGTCTTGGCCTCAAGCTTGAAAACTGTGAAAAATTGAAATGGTCGTTGCCTATTATATTCTTATATTAATTTTATTGATTAATATATCATTCAAAAGTGTGTCATCTTTATAATTGATATTTTATTATAATAATCGTGATGACTGGGTTCAATCTAAATGGATTTTATTTTAAGTTATGGATTTAAGCATTTCATTTATTTTAAAAATTAAATTTCAAAAAAATTAAAAAATAAAAATAAATAAATTAAAAAAAAATTATAAAAACAACTTTCAATACATTTTCTCCCGATATCAATTTTATTTCAAGATCAGGTTTCACAGTTTTTAAAATGACCGCAAGTTTATTAAGTTAACATTTATTTATTTATTTTCCCTGAGATTGATAATTTTCATTTCTTTTGGAGATTGCATTAGCTGATGTATCAGTATCGGCTGCCGTTAGTGAGTATCTTGGAAATATTTCCTTCTCACCCCTTCGTCTAAAGAAGGAAGTAATGGTAAAAGGGTGATCGAATTCTAAAGAAGGATTAACTCTGTTATCCGTTGTTCAAGTCCTATAGAAATTTCGCTCCTCGACTCACAGCTTGTAGTGAATACAGCCTTAAGATTCTTCGTTGTGTTCCAGCTTGGATCTGTGTACACATTTAACTCCCGTTGGCTTTGAATCTTCAATGTCAAATTTCTCGTTCCTTTAAGAATCTTCAAGTTGGTTAATTCAAATTTCTCGTTCCTTTAAGAATCTTCAAGTTGGTTAATTCAAATTTCTCGTTCCTTTAATATGAGTTGATGTTAATTCAATTCCAAGGAATTTTACTTGATCATCAAGCAGTTTCAGTTTTATATCTCTGCTCAGTTCTTGTAAGAGGATTTCAATCACTTTTTTGTTTTCACCTATGATGATACAGTCATCTACATAAATGCCGATTGCGATGAACTTCTTATTGTAGTAACCTTGAAAACTGCTTTGGTGGCGTTCTGATCCTGCTGCTACTAATAATTCTGAAAACTTTCGATACCAGCAGCAACCAGCTTCAGGTAAACCATAAATGCTGCCTGTTACTTTGAGAACTTTATCCTTTCTAATTTCTAAACGTTCAGGTGGTTTCATAAATACCTCACGATCGAGTGTTGCGTTCAAATACGCAGTTTCAACATCAATAAACTGCACGCAATAGTTTTTCATTGCGGCAATTGTCAATAGTGTTCGGTAAGATTCTGCTCGTATCACAGGACTACACCGATTCATTGCTTTGAACCATCTGCTACTAAACGGGCCTTGTATTTCTTCTCATCATTGTTGTATTTAATAGTGAAAATCCATTTACTACGAACAAGTTTCATGTCTTTTTCACGATCTGCGATGCTCCAAACATCATAATCCTTATAGACTGGAGTTCTCTTTCCATAGCCTCCTTCCATTTTAAGACATTTTCTGATGCTAAAACATCTCCATAAGTTTTCGGAATAGATTCCTGTACGATATTCACAATATTTCTGTTGATCGTAGCTTCTTTATTTCTCTTTGACATTCTAACACCACCCTCTATCAACTGTCTTTTGATATCTGCATTTTCTTCTTTTATTCCTCTCCTGAATGCTTCATTCGTGTCTCCCTTGCATCTTCCTCTTCTCTTCGACGACATCTGAACTTCATCTCTTCCTTGTTGTATCTCTGTAAGACTTTCCTCTTCGTCTACTAAGTTTTTCTCTTGAGATTCTCGGGTAAATTCATTATTTGATGACATTTGCATCTAAAGTTTATTATAAAGATATGCAAGTGTCGCTGAGTAAATTTCAAGAAAGAGCGAAAGAAGGAGTCTTTATTGGCTATTCTACTAAAGGCAAAGCATAAATTAAGACACCTTCTTTCGCTCTTTCTTGAAATTTACTCGGCAACACTTGCAAATTTTTATAATTAACTTTAGATCCAAATACTTTCAAATCCCGTACTGATGGCCTTTCTCGCTTCCTTAATTCCACTGGTGTGACGTTGTACTTGTAAGTAAACTACTGTGTTTTCTACTTCTGCCCAGAACATCACAGGCAAACCAGCATCAATCGGTAAGCTTCGTGCTGATTCAGTTATGCTTCGGTTAGCACGTTCAACAACTCAGTTGCTTTGGGGAGCGTGTATGGTTGTTTTTTCATGCTTTATTCCTTTCAGTCTCCAGTACGATTCCAATTCCTTATTGACGAACTCTGTACCATTGTTTGTTCTAATAATTTTAAGTCTTCGTTCTGTTTCGGTTTCTCTCCTTTCTATTAAAGCTTTCAATTTCTCTACGATGTCCGATTTTTGCTTCAAAAACTCAGTGAAATGCCTTCAACTGTACTCGTCAACGATTACCATTGCATATCTACTTCCTCCTATTGATGCTATTCTCATGGGACCACAAATATCCATGAGTGTGCTTTCTAATACATTTAAAACTGACATCTTCTCAAATCCATTAAATGGCATGTGAGTCATCTTTGCTCATATGCAGATTTCACACCTTTTTTCTGCTTGTTCATGAATGTCCAGCCCTCTGACCATGTTCTTCTTTATCATTCTGTTCAGATATTCGTAGTTGACATGAATAAGTCTTCTGTGCCATAGGAAGTTTTTATCAGTCTTCATATGCATACATTGTTCTCGCGCCGATTCGCTGTGAACTTCTTTAGCTGTCATCCTAACAACAAAAGCACCATCTTCTATACTTGCTTGAGCTACTAATTCTCCCGTTTCTCCATCCAATATTTGTGCTCCTTGATCATCAAACGCTACTCTTTTTCCATTACGTACTAGTTTTGTAACGGATAGGAGATTATTATGCAAACTGGGAACAAAGAGTACATCACTTAATCTGAGATTTACTGTATCGTTTCTATTTACTACCGTTTCTGCCTTTATGATGCCTCTTATCTCGGCTCGTATAGTTCGATGATTTTCAGCAGTATCTATAAGAATTCTCTCACTTTTTGTCTCAATCATGTCTTCATTTGAACAAAACATATGCGACGAACACGCAGAATCGAGCATCCACATGCTTCAGCTTTAGCCGGATGAGTAGTTTCCTCTGATTGATATTCACTATATCCTCTGTCCAATACTTTAAACGCATGTTCTTTTACTGTATTTGTTCGCTCCTTTTCTCTTGAAGCATTCTTTCCTCCATAGGATTCATGTTGTTTACGCCTATCACTATTAGATTTTTCGTCTCTCCAATTTCGTCTTTGATCGCTTTTGCCTCTTCTAGTTTCTTTCCTACATGGTTCTTTTCTGGTCTTTGCCCAACAATCTTTTTTCTTGTGTCCTGCTTTACCTCAGTGAAAAAACCTTATGTTAAATCGATGCTCCTTCACGTGAAAGGCTTTACTGTCATCTTCCTCATGACCACTTCCGTTCGAATTGTAATAATACTTCTCGCACTAGATCATACGTTAACGATGGATTTAAAGCTATGGCAGTCATTACATCAAGATACTTTCGGGGTAGTCCTTCAACAATGTAATGAATCGGGTCTTTTTCTTCTAATGGTGTGTCTACTTGCGATAATTCACCATCCAACGACTGTACCCGTATAAGATACTCATCTATAGTCGCTTTCTCTTTCTTTTCCATTTTTGCCAATTCAATCATTAATTGTGTTTTTCATAGACTATAGAAACCCTTTCATGTCTTTTCTTTAAAGCCATCCATAATTCTTTGGCACTAGTTTCTCCCTCAACGGCCAAGGCTTGTTCATTTGTAAATGATAAAATAAGGATTGACAGCACCTCATAGTTCTTGTACGCCCGTTCGTTCCATAGACTCATCTGTTGCTTGTCGGAGTCTTGGCTCCTCGTTGGTTAAAATTCCATACAAATGATGACCCTTCAAATATGCAATTATTTTCTTGCTCCATATGACCACTCCTCCTATAATTCCTATATTCTCCTATATTTCCCTCCCCCTCCTGTATATTCCCATATTTTGCAAAAAATTTCTATATTTCCTATATTTTCTTAAACGCATCATCAAAATATATTTACCAAAGTTTCGGGGAGTAAAACGACTTGTAAATTGTTTATTTTTTTTTTTTTTTGTTCACTAGAGGGTAGCCCAATCAACGATATATAATAGAGAGCCTAGAAAGAGGAGGCTCTTTCTAGGCTCTCTACGATATAAATGAGTAGATCGCTGCCATCATTGGGGCAATTTGATAGCGGCGAAAAGTGAAACTAATCTCTATTATTACTGTTGGTGCCTTTACTGTGGTTGGCAAAACAACATCGCCAGCTGAGAAGCCTCACTCACCCAATATCGTGCTTGCAGTCTGAAATTTCTTATGTGACCTCTGCCAAATTTAGATGCTTTATAATGTCAAATATTTTCGCATTATCTACACGAATATATGCGGTAAATAATTTCATAAATACCTATAAACAATCATTCTGGTAACATCGTTGGCTATAGACATCTTTTATGTATCAACCAACTACGATATAAATGATGATCAGGATTTTTACATGAGGAAAAACATTCTAAGCCGCAGAAAGATAAAAATGCCCCTGTGAAAGGTTAGTGGTGAACCTTTAATATATCTATACTACAATTTGAAGCGGAACAAGAGATCGCATTGAGTTTTACTGTGTTTGTCTACACAAACTAATCATGTAAACATGAAAGCATTTTTTGCCAACCACAGCAATGGCCATCACGCTTTCAAATGGGGACGCGGTGGTGGTGCTGTAAGCAGCGGTGGTGGTGCTGTAAGCAGCTCATGAGCAATATAAGGGAAAATATCTTCGCATTGAATGATGGGTACAGCTGCCATTTTTTGAGGGCAAGAGGAAGGCAATCCTATACTGCTACTCATCGAAGTGCGCCGTTTTTGCCCGACTTGTTATTG
>JAHWFO010101632.1:0-17528 GCA_023313115.1 Rhysida immarginata | reverse complement strand
TGTTAATTATTATTTTATTTTTTCATTTTTATTTATTAACTATTATCTATTGTATTCCAGGGTTTTTGTGTCTCGTCCTTTCTTCTTATAAATATCCGTTCATAATAATAAAATTCAAAAAGTAAGGCAAATTTGTCCTGGTTTTATCAGATTATTATATGCAATTTTGGGAAATTGAGAAAAAAAGTGAAAAAATTTTCTGTGATGTATATTTGGGTCATTCTACCATAATGGGACCAAGACACGTATACGCAAGGATAATGAACATTTATTACACATTTTGACCTTGCATAAACAATTCCAAACCTAACTTAAGATTAACTGGTTCTAAAAAAAAAAAAAAAAAAAAAACTTGTTTAACTATGTTTTAAGAAGCGTATATAGTTTTTTTTTTATTTTTTAATTGATGCAGCCCTCTACTGAACATAGTTATATTGTTTGTAACGTTTTGCATTGATCAAGCTAATTAACATTTTAATTTTATGTAATTGTTTTATATAAAAAAATTTTTTGATGCCGTCCGATTCCTAATATTCCATTTATTTTGTTTTTAACATGTAAAACCCTCATAAGTTATTTTTAACCAGAGTTATTTCAGCTTTTTTGGGGGTAATGTTAAAAAAGTCAACTCTGTTATTCAAGATGAAAAGTACTGAAACGAAGCGTTTTATTATTTTTAAATAACGATATTTTTATATTATCCTTTCCATGTGATGATTGAAAAGTTCTGACAAAGTTAGAATGTTTAAAGACGTACCATTATAAATTTACTTGGAAAAGCGAAGACTAAACTGAAAAGTAGGTTTAATTGATGTCAGTACTGTTATCATGTTTATGAGTAAATGGTTTGTTGTGACAGAAGATTGGCTGGTTTTTGTTTTAAAATAGAAATAAAAGTTTTGATTACTTGTTCGGCCTAACATGCACAAAACGCGTTTTATAACGGAGTACGTCCACACTGTTACTATGTAATAAGTAACAGGGTGGACTCGCAGGTAACAGAGATGACTTTATTCATATAGTAGTCACTTTGCCATGCTATTAGCTCAATAAGCTGTCTGCACAGCTGCCTAAAACTGACCACAGGATGCTTATATCATAGTGAATGGAATGGTCTAAAAACACCATCTTTACAATAGGCCTATGTCTGCATAGGAATAGATTGGATGGGAACAACTTGACCACCCACCTAATAGTCCAGACCACGTGACCACCTGTTCCGATATCTAAAGGAGTTAATCGGCAGTCTGCATTTCAACGACGATGAAGAAGTAAAAACTGCGCAACTTTCTTTACCGACGACAGACTACTATGAAGTAGACATGTAAATTTCATTGAGCACTATCAGGAGTGTTTAAATAAACTTGAAAACAATATAAAAAAATAGTTAAAGGTTTATAGAAGAAGTAGTTTTGTTTTACTTTAAAAATACCCCTCATATATTGTCAAAATTACATGCATTAAATTTGGAGTATATTTTTATAGCCTTTAATCTGCAAGTTAGCTTACCTAAAAATTCGGATCATCAAGGTGATTGTGCTACATAAATTTAACCTGTATACAGGGTGTACCGGGACGTCACGTACAAACTTGGAGTATGGATGATTCTAAGCAAAAAACTTCCTATAAACGTGGGTCCGAATTTGAACGCTAACTGAGATATGAACAGAAATAAAAATGCCGCCACCAAGATCAACAAGTTAATAACTCGGGTTCTCTACACCTAGGATAATGAAATTAGGGGGAATAATAGGGTGCATAAAACTATGTATACCGTTAAAATTTATAGGAATTCCAATGAATAGTTTCCGAGTTAAACAGTCAACATCGTAACACGTGTTGGTTAGTACTCGCATGTGAGCATGGGTTACGATGTTGACTGCGTAATTCAGAAACTACTCGTTAGAATTCGATCAAATTTTAACGGTTTATACAGTTTTATGCACCCTATTATTTCCCCAAATTTCATTATCCTAAGTGTTTGAGACCCTGAGTTATTAACTTGTTGATCTTGGTGGCGGCATTTTTATTTCTGTTCATATCTCAGTTAGTGTTCAAATTCGGACCCACTTTCATATGAACTTTTCTGCTTAGAATCATCCATACTATCTCCTCTCCAAATTTGTACATGGGATTCCGGTATACCCTATATTGTAGAGGTATAGAGTACAAAACACGTGCTCCAAAATTTTGACAATATAGCAACGCGCAATAGTAGAAATTTTTCAGGTAGGCCCTTAAACAAGGTATTACATTATTTTAATTTGTTATACGAATAATTTCAGGTAGTTATGGCTCCAAAATTGAACAATTTTGAAAAACAAAAATAGTATAGAATGAGAAGAGATACTGATCAAACGAAGAGAAAAATATTTGAGAGCAGAACAAGAAAGATGGCAAAGAAGAAAGAAAAAAGATATATGATAGTGTCGTTAAAAATGTATCTGAGATACCGAAAGAGAGCAGAGAAAAGTTAGAAGAAAACGGAAGGAAGCAAAATGAAGACAGAGGAAAAGGGAGAAAGATAGCAATGTTGCTATGCCTCTTGACACTAGAAGCACGGAGGTCCTTGGCTAGAAACTTTTATGGGGGCCCCCTTTCTTCATGGGCCCCTGGCCATATGCCAGTCTAGCCATCCTACAGTTAAGCCCCTGCCTCTTGAAACCACTGATTGGGAAAGGAATTTGGCATTTCCAGTTCCAATATTAGCTTTCAAAAGACACGTGGAAGAAAACTGGTTCGGAGAGACCATGTCAAGTGTTATAGAGATTTGAATAAACTTAAAAAAAGCTATATAACGCTGAAAAAAACAGCAAAAAAGTGCAGACAAGGCTGTGTCGTTATTAGCCCCTGATAAAAGCATTTTTATAAGATCAATGTTATTAATTAATAAAAGGTTTTCTCTAAATGCTAGTCAACTCTGTTACTTAAAGTCACCTCTGTTATAGGTATGTCAACCCTGTTACATTATACTATTATGAAAGAAAGTATTAATAATATATGTATTAATGAAAAAATAATAATATAGAATGTTTCTAAATGTGTTATACACCCATACCTCGTTATACGTACGCTCGTTGTACGTACTTTTCGATTTACGTACTTTTCAAATTATGGCACGAATTCGTTTTACGTAACCAATATTTCGTCACACGAGATTAAATAAAGAGTAGAGTGGAAATACACTGATCATCAGCGCCAGCACTATGACCTCGTCAAGTACGTCGTCATTATGTCCACTCTAATAAATTAATTTAGGCTATATATTTTCGATTTTTGTTTCATGTGTATTACTATGTTTATGAAGAAATAAAAATAATAAACTAAAGACTATAAAAAAATAAATACTAACTTTGCTGTATTATTTCATAAAAAAACACTGAAACAGATTCAATTTACTTTGTGTATATTTTGTATCAAAATCATTGATGTGCATTGTCAAAGCGTTATCACGAAAATCATTGATGTGCATTGTCAAAGCGTTATCACGGAAATTTATTTTTAAAAAAGTACAGTAGTGACCTCTGATGAGAGCTACATAATAAAACGTCTCACGTTTTTCCATTGCCTCGACTTTTCTACTGACCCTGAAAAGTACGTATTCGTTATATGGATATTCGATTTACGTACCAAGTTTTTGGAACCAATCAGTACGTATAACGAGGTATAGGTGTACATTAATACAGTATAGTTTTAAGTATTATAAAAAGCTTAAATAAGGATTGTCAGCAATTAAACATTTAAAATTTTACAGTAAATTTTATATTTTACCAAATTTGAAAACAAAAATAATTTAATAAACATTTCAGCATAAAAGTAGATACTGATAATGTAATAAGTGTGTGTTTAATAAACATTTATTGTGTTTCTAAAAAAATTCCAGCATGCAATAAGTGATTGTTTGTCTATTAGATTAATTTAATTTTGGTAACAGGGATGACAATTTTGGTACACCCTATAACCTAATTTGAGCCCTCTTATCTAAACCGTATACACTTCAGTGCTGCCGGTTAATGAAAAAGCTACTAGAAGTATGTCACTACATAAACTAATAATGTCATTATCATAGAAAGTCACTGGCCATACATAATTATACACCTTTCAGATCTCAAATGTGGTCCCATTCTGGTAGAATCGTCCATTTAATATTAGATAAAACTTCGTTTGAAATGCTCCCCCCCCCTCCCCAGCGTATTTTCCCGGATTTATTAAAAAAATAAAACTGAATATTATATGCAATTTTTTATAATGCGCAGTAATGATTTTTTTAACCTATATTTTGCATAATACGCGTATTATATACTGAAAATTACGGTATATTTTATTGATATGAAAAATTATTTTAGTCATCGAAAATTACCTTTTTTTTTCAGTGAAAAAAGCTGTAGGTCACAAATCGGTGTTTATTTTGAAAAATATGAGTAAATAACAACATTTATTTCTATTTTACCACTAGAAACATTGACTTACAAGTGGCCAAAATCTCCGTTTTCACGTTTTTTCATTTCACCTTTTCCCAATTCCGTAATCGGAAAATTATGCTGATTGTAATATACTCTTCATCAGTAAATAACAAAATTAATTAGTTAGTTTAAACCTATTTATTATAACTTTATCTAATTATTTATAAATAAATTGAATTCGGATGAGTTATCTCAGAAAATGTTAGGATTGGAAAGCTTTGGAGACGAGAGACAATCGCATGGCTTAGAGATTTCTTCGCTTACACTTTGATAAAAAATCGGAAATTTGCGACTGCAGGCAGGCAAAAATTGAGTAGAGATTCTAAACAAGTGTACGAAAACGGTTAACCGTTAAATCACCGATTGAGCTTTCTTACACATTCTTTCTGAACTATTTCAGTCACGTGATTCCCGAACTTTATGCTTGGGGTTCAGTATGTGACTTTATTATTAACGATCAATGAAATCTATGCAATAAAACACAAATCGTTTTTATTTACCGTAATTTACAGTAATAACGCCGCGGTGTATCTATTAAAAAAGTTATAAACAATGCCTGTGCGGCTTAACAATCGTTGCGGCGTAACTACCGTTTTTTTTCCCTAACAGCATGACAACAACGATTTCAGAAAACTGATAATGCTTCAATGTGATGCAGTTGCATTCCGTCCTGATGAAAATCAAACGAAATTAGCGCATAATATACATTACAGTACCTTAATTTTCCTGTATATACAATATTCAGTTCATTATTTATTACATTTATTATGTGCCCTGAGGTGTGGGTGGGGGTGGGGGTACCTTTGGTCCCCTCCCCCCACCGCCCCATCCAAGCCTCAGGGCACATTTTGGCGCCCGAACAGGGACTTGCTAGTTCATAAATTCCGGACTAAGGGTGCCAAGGAGTAGGAGAGTGTGTATCAGACATTGAGTGCGGGCTTGTGAGATAGACATTGGGTTGTGTAGTGTAATAGTTGTTTGGATGATGGGCATGTTGATGTCATGCTGTGGGGATAGATAGATGACAGTGGAATAATTATAAATATAGCCATTGTTTGTGCATTATGGAGGGTACGTGTAGTGCATGCATGCTGCTAGCACAAAAGTTTAGAAGTCTTGGTTGAGAAACTGACGGCGTTGGCCGCAAGGTATAACGATGACACGCAAGTTAATGTATGTCAGGTGGTGAGACCAGTTGTAGAGGAGCCCCAGTATTATGGAACGGAAGGCCCTCGTGTTAAGACTGCTGTGGAGGCTTCATCGAAAATTAAAAGATGGCCAAGATCGGTTAGGCAGTTGATGCATAACTGGGGTGGTTATGCTAATCTAAGGAGGGGTCGAGTTGTAATGGTGGCCACGTTGTAACTTTCTTCTTTGACATTAAGAACTATCAACTTTCTCTTCTTTAGATTTAAGGCTTATATTTATTTTTTTTTGTATCTCATTGGTATTCTTTTAACCTTGAATAAAAAGATATTTATTTAATTCTAATCCTTGCCTATCTTATTGGAATAAATAAGACACAACCTGCTATTTCTTTAAAGAACCCAACCTTTGTCCTTGATTGAATGTTTTCTTTTGTTTGAAAGAATTAATATTGAGCTAGCTAATAATTGAATTCATTGCATTGGATTCTGGTGCTGAATTGAGACTAAAAAAGGGGGGGTTCCATTTTTCGTAACAGTGGTTACGATGGCATCCTGCATGTAAGGTGGTACAATCAGGGGTAAAGGTTACATACTTACAGATGCAGAAGCACGGACAATGATCAATAACCAGATGTTACCAACCAGCTCTCTATAAGGTCCGTGCTTTACATAGCCCCCTTAGCTTAATTTTCCTTCTATAGCCACCCAATCATCTTTTTTCAATTATATTTAAATTTCCTATTTGCTGATATACCTGACACTTACTGTATAAATACCTGACCTGGCCAGCTTAACAACTTGTAGATGCTTAGCCTCCGACAATGGCATAATGCCGAAACGCGTTAGACGTAATAAAATCATACTACCGTATCATTATTTGACCCTTACCTTATTTATTCAATCTATGTGAACGGTCTGCAGGTCATGATGCATGGCACCTTCTATCCGATAATTAAACTTTAGATATCTTTTCTACTACCCTAAACAGGCCCAAATACTTGAAAGAGAATTTTCCCTTTCCCCCTTTACAGAATAGCCACACCCTCTCCCCGATAAGCGGAGTCTGCCCTGTTCCTTTTTTGTCTGCTCCACCCTCTGATCTCTCTGTGTTAAGTCCTGCTCCTGGACTAGCTGCTTGGTTCTGACCAAATTTTCTGCTAGTTGGGTCCAGTACCTCTGTACGCAAATGTGGCGAATTTCCAGGGTTACCGTTGACTCTTCCTCAAGTGGCGAATTCCGTGGTATTCCCAGGACAAAATCATACAGGAGGAACGCCGAGCTCTCCTTCCGGGACTCATGCTGGCTGGTTCGTAATGTGTACAACGCATAGTCCAGCATGTCGTCCCAACGCTCCGGAAGATCTTTGCATAATGTCGTAATGGTTTCGCAGAGTGTCTTATTGCAATGCTCTGCAATCCCGTTAGACGTCGGCCTATACGTTGTGGTCAGTTTGTGGTGAATCCCAAGATCCTCACACAGTGCCTTGACCATCTCTAAGGTGAAGTTCACCTCTCGTCACTGGTAATCTGCTGAGGCTCCCCATGCCGACATAAGATGTTCTACACGAAGGATCTCGCCATAATATTTTGGTTAGGGAGCGCTTCAGCCTCTGTAAACCATCCATCATCACTAGGATGAATCTGTTCCCCTTGCATGACTTTGGCACCGGGCCTGTCACATCGATTGTTATTTTCTGGAAAGAGAAACTCGCTGATATTCCATCTTGCCAGGGTGCTTTGGCCACATTACATTTGGTGCGCTGGCAAGCTACACACTCCTGCACCTTACGCACCACGTCATCCTTTAGGCCTAGCCAATAATACAGTTTTTCAAGCTTGTGTGGTGGCGCTTACACCTCTGTGGCCTCCAAGCACTCCATCATGTACTTGTCAAGTATACTCTTTCTCAAGGCCACTGGTGCGCAAACTCTAGCATGTGAGTTGGGGTGCCACATATTCCGTCACATTAATAACTTCCCCTCCATGGCATATCCCTCCCCCCCAAACAAACTTCATAAATGGCTCCAAGTTTCTCTCGAACTCCCTTCATCCAGGCATCTCCAGGCACCGCTTCTTCAATTTTTGTAATACACTCCTACATCAGCAACTCCATGATCATCGAGCTACACTGCCGGGACAGCAGGTCTGACACCACATTGAGCTTTTCTTCCACAAACCGATACGTGAAGCTAAACTCTAGTGCCCAGTGCAGCACTCTTCGGTTTACGTTGCGCATGCGCTGGATGAAAGCTAGGGGTTTGTAATCTGTTAAAATTGTGATCGGGAAGCCCAGAATAATATGTCTAAAATGACCTGCTGTCCTAACAATAGCCAGTACCTCTTTCTCAGTGACCGAGTAATTGAGCTTCCCTGCCTTGAGTTTTCTGCTGAAATAGGCGATGGGTCGTAGTGCTCCTTCCATTGAATGTTGCACCTTCCATTGAATGGCATTGGGCAAGGCGTCAGTGGCAAGGAATAACTCTTTTTCATAATCAGGTGCCGCTAATAGCAGCTCACCTTGATTTTGGAAAACGCCTTCCTACAGGCAGAGCTCCATACGATAGGTACACCTTTCTTTGTGAGGTCGGTTATCAGGACCAAAAGGGCAGATAAATTGCCCACAAAGGGTCTGTAAAAGTTTATGCTCCCGACACACCCTCGAATCTCATTCACATTTTTGGGGTGCTGTAAATGTTGATTGGCCTCCACATTTCCAGGATCAGGGTTGGACCCATTCAATGATATGACAGGTCTCAGGGTTACAAAACTGGCATTTAGCGGTTTTATCACCATCACCCTATTTTGGAATCTCTCATAATCAGAACCCACCGTAGTACATCCACATGCTCCTGAAACATTGGCGGCGGATATAAGAATATCATCCAGGATGGTGTGGATGTTGTCCCTGACCCAACCCTTCAGAGCTGTCACCACATATTGTTGGAAAAAGTAGTAAGAATTCTTCCCACCCAGGGGCAATCTGGTTAGCTGAAACTTGCCCCATGGTGACTGGAAGGCATAGCATTTCCTCAGTGCCTCAGCCAACAGAATCTGAAAATATTCGTTATTGAGGTCGAGCACTGGGAAGAACCTATGTCCATGCAGCTCCTCCAGGATTTCCTTAAGTATAGGGTTCGGAAAATCCACGGGGCTCTTGCAGGCATTGACCTTCCACAAGTCGAGGGTACCATAAAAACTTGTGTATAAGCCGCCCCGTGCTTAGGCTGACCCCTGGTTTTTGCCCCCAAAAAGTGGAAAAACGCCTTGACTCGAGCATAAGCTGAGGCAAAAAAAAAAAGGAAAAAAAGGCAACGCTTGAGGGAAAAAAATTTTTATTACAAAAAGAATAAATTTATAATAAGAAAGTCATTTTGTGGGAAAACCATCAAAAGTAGCATCTACTTCATCCGACTCTTCAAAAAGTTGATAAAAATTTTCGTTGTCTTCTTCATACACGTCGTCCACATCATCTTCTGTCTCATTTTCATCGGCATCACTTTCATCGCAGGAATCATCATCGTCTACACAGAGCTGACCGTCCTCAGTTCCATCTAGTGCATTGCTTATACCGCATTTTAAAAACGAACGACGGACCATTTCTGTGGGAATGTTTTCCCCACGCATCTCTAATCTAATTTACCACGAGTTGCACGTCCGGCCTCGCTATATTTTCGTTCTTTGTCAAGCATGCTTTCCCAGAGCACATCCACTCTTGCCACTTTTTTCGAACACGATCTTTAAAAGGCTTATTCAAACATATGTCCAGGTGTTGCAAGATCGAAGTGAGGCCACCTAGAATAACCGCTAGGGTCACTTTCGATCTCAGTCTCATTTTTGACCGTGTTTGTTTTGTGGGCGCTATAAAAGGAAAGAAAGTTTGTTCTTCTTGTTCGCTAATTGATATCCCTGATAATTATAAAAAATTATATAAGAACTATATACCTAAACATGTTCCAGACTAACAAAGACTTCTTTTTCTTCAATAATGCTCCTGGCCTGTTGTTCCATATATCATTCATCCATTTTTTAATACCTTCCTCATCCATCCATCCTTTTTCATGGGCCTGGACGACAACGCCTGAATGGTTGACGTTCTTCGGAAGATTTTTTCTCTTAAAGATGATATCCAGCCTTAATTTTGTCCCGTCCGGCAAACAAGAGAGCACCACAGTAAAATGATTTTTTTTGTTTCCTGTCGTCCATATTTCAAAAAAAGGCAAGTCAAACGTCATCGGTGTCTCGTCCATATTTCCGATGTCTCAGAGATCGTAACCGTTCAGTTTGCTTTGCCTTATTACGATTTTATGAAATGCGCACACCTTCTCGGTGAGATTCTAGGGGAGTTTCTGCGATATCTTGGTCCGTTGACGCAAACACAGTCCATATCTGAAAATTGAAATAAGATTTTTTTAGCCAGATGACTTTTAAAATGTTGAATACATTTTACTGTTAAATACATACCTCTCCATAAATCTAGGACACCAGCCAGCGGAAGCAACAAAGTTGTGGTTTTGAGGCATTGGGTATTTTCCACTCTTACCCATCTGCAATGCACGGAAACGAATGTTTGTGCATGTGACAACATTACTGTTCTTTTGGCATTCCAAAATCCACTCGTTTAAATCCTTTTCCAGGGACTCCAGCTTCGTTGACTTATAACGACATGCCTTCTTGCTTTTCAGGATTTTCTGTAGTTCAGATTTCTTTTTTTTCCATTCCCGAACTTGCTTCTCATTCAACCCAAACTGCCTGCTAGCAACAGAGTTGTTGGATTCCTCTGCTCGAGCGACTAAACTTAGTTTAAAAGCTGCTGTGTAAGCAGTTCTTTTAGTTTGTAAAGACACGGCAAAACAAAAAACTAAGAACTAAAAGAACAAAGAAAATTAGAAAACCAATTCATACAAAAAGAAAAAGGAAGGAATACTAAAGAGGAAAAAAAAGTATCTTACCGTAATTAAGATGTATAAAATTTCGATGAACTTGGCGATTTCTTGGAGAACACAAAACATACTGAACAGATTTCAAGTTTGCTGAACTGTGTGGTGATCAGATTACTGAATTCCATGCAGTGATTTCAGGGTTTATATATCCATTACAGTGATATTACCAATTATCATTGACCATGAATGAAATAAGAATGTGGCTTAAGAGTGTCCATTGGTTCTTACAGTTCAGAATCCGGGTACTTTGCTGGTCAAAAATGCAACCGCACGAAAAGCCACAAAATTTTAGGGTTTTGTATTATAAAATAAAGTCAATAAATATGTATGAGGCAGGTCTGCATCTTAATGATAATTTTATTTCATTTATGATAAAAATGAAACGTGGATAGGGAGGATCATAGAATTTTTTGAGCACAATTTTTGCCCCTAGCGAATTATTTTTATTTTTCGAAATGAAACTCTATTTATTTACAGTATGTAATAATAGATTTTAATTGTAACCATATTAACTTTCTTTAGTTAAAACATTCTTGGACGAATTTCAAGACGCACTTGGCCTGAACACAGTGACAGTTTAACAGGGTCGTCTCCATCTTGTTTTCGGGATTTGACTTATGCGTTTGCTTTTAACAGTGGAAATTTGAGGAAAAAGATGTGACATAATGCACTAATTAATGTACTCTATATTGTATGTATTTGTAAATGTGCTGTAAGGTATATTAAATTTTATGCGCTAGGCAATAGTAAGCTATCGATGTTCAAAAGGCATGCGGCAATTTGGGGCAAATCTCCGCGGGGCAAATGACCGAACCCCAAATAATAACTCAGGTTCTATTAAATTTCATTTACCCAGAATGGGATTGCAACCTGGGGAACGTGAAGGCCAAATCATTGTTGTGAAGTCGGTAGCATGCTCCTCCAGCCACTGTCGTGTCACAAGAAACGTGTGTGGAGGTGCATTGTCTTGCTGGAAGATGCCATCGCCCTTGAAGTAAAAGCAGTTCATGAAGGGGTGGAGATGCTCCCCACGCAGATCGACATAGGAAGTAGCACGCAGAGTGGATGTCAGTTGCACCAATGGACCCATTGCATACCACGAGAAAACACCCCATACCGGTATGGAGCCTCCACCTGCCTGAGCGGTCCCCATCTGACAAGCGGGGTCCATGGCTTTGTTTGGCCTGCGCCAGACACGGACACGACCATCGGCCCGATACAGCTGAAACCGTGACTCCTTGGACCAGGCAACTCTTTGCCAGTCCTCAGCGGTCCAATGTCGATGTTGATTGGCCCAGTCTAGATGTTGCCAGTGATGTGCAGCTGTCAAGAGTGGCACTCATCGTGGCCTCCTGCTCCCAAAGCCTGCAGCTACCAAGTTTTGCTGAATTGTCGTTACGGACACACTTGTGGGACGTCCCTGGTTCTACCGCCTGGTGATTTGGCCCATTGTTGTCATTCGATCAGCAGTTGCAAGCCGGGTGACCCAGCGAACACCTCTGGCATCAGTGAGGCGTGGGCAGCCCGTTTGCTGTCCGACATGGGTTGTAACCCCTCGTTGGTTATACTTTCGATAGACCCTTGCAATGATTGTGTGGGAAAATTGCAGGGTGTTGGCTCCATCTTGATATTGAGGCACCAACAATCATCCCCCGTTCAAATGTGGATACCTCTCGACGTGCTGCCATTTCTGCAGCTAACTTTGCTTACAATAATTTTGTGATATCAAGGAGTCGCCTGCACCTGCATTCCGAGAATGGAAGCAGCGGGATCTGTCTCATTACGGACAGGGAACCTGATTAGAGGGGTGTATCATGACTTTTGGTGAGTCAGTGTAAGTTACTGCAGAAATTCTGTGATGTCTTCTTCCCAGGATGCCCTAAACATGTGCTTATTTTGCTTAATGGTTAATCCAGCAGGTACATTGTTGAGGGGGAGACTCCATTCACGTGGTCAGTCATTTCTTTCGAACTGTTGGATGCAACTTCGTCATAACTCCTAGGTTTTCGAGATCGATAGCTCTTTTGAACAGTTAAACAACTGTTTGAACAAATCAACTCTCTGATTTTGTCGATCATTTTGTAGTTTCGAGATGATGATCACCCACTATGGGAATTGCTTTCAGTATTGTCGCGTCTCCCCAAGAACTTTACAGAATCTATGCTTCAAACTTTCAGCTATTTCGATAATCGCTACTGAGTACAAGCATGACTGAAGTTGTTCTTCTACTGCACGTGGAGACCTGTATGGGCATGAATCTCAACCATGAATCCTACACGAGTGCGTAATAATTGCATGAGATTCATGTCTAGACATGTCAAAACACCTGCCAGAACGGCAATCCTTCTGCTTGTCGTTGATACTGGTGTGCGGTCCAAAAATAAAAATTTGGAGAAAACCCCTTATCGTTTTGCTAATATTTGAGGTGCAACTGAAATTGAACTCATTCTATCAACGATATCTTTCTGAATTTTCACGATGTTTGCTTGGGCTTTTTATAAGACTAGCTCTTTATATTTGGCTAATAAATTTTGCAAAAGACATTTTGCTTCTGCTTGTGCTTGTGCAGTTAAACATTATTTAGTAAAAAAAAATGTTCATATTTCATCAAATATTTTTATTTTCTGTTTACAGGGTGTTGCCTCTATGTAGTTTAAGTTTGCTGAAAATGGCATTGCATTTGGTTGAAAACCCTGCATGTTATAAACAAAACACTTAAGAAAAAATTTCGATTTTTAATTATTTCTTTTTTTTAAAGAAACCTTTGTATTCCATGAATATACATGCTATTCTCATACAAATGAACACAGATAAGTAAAAGAAGCCTTATAATCTTATGCTATAGCTATAATGCATTTCAAGGATATTTTTTACAGAGTGATCCCAAACACTTTTTTTTTGTTTAGTTTGTTGGTTAGTCCCCTATTTGCCTTCAGGACAAAACCTTCACTGAAATATATGTGTAACATGCTCTTTACTCCCCTGAAGTTTCAGGATTATTCGTCAAGTATTTTTCTAGAACCTCGACAAAACGTCTAAAATCGAAAGTGTCCAATTTACTCTTTGGTAGATAGTGTTTTTAAAGACTCCACTATAAATAATAAAATAAGTGGGAGAATTGTAGGTTCATAATAGTTTTTGTTATCACTTTTGTCTTAGCAAACTACACCTAATCCAGATAATATTCAGACACACCTTCTATCCATTGAAAATTGGGATATAGTCCATGTGTTTCCAATTATGGACTACTTACCATTGTTTTTGTTTACAGGTTAACATAACTATTTACTCTCAGTTTGGTTCACAACATAGATCCGAAAGAAACTCTGTTCCACTCCACTTATGCCATAACACTGAAGTTTATTAAGAAGTACAGAGGTGGATCTGGAATTATTTTCCATAGCCACTGTTTAGCCACTTTTGTATTTTTATAGCCACCAGTGTGCCAAATCAACATTTTTTTCTACTACAACAGAGCAGAAAAATTCACCAAATTCTACTTGTACTTACTGAAATTAAATCTGCTATTTTCAGATTTAATTTTGGTATAAAATCCGCTAATAAGGGAATCCCTTGAACATGTATGTCACAGATTTCCACCAAATTGAAATATGTTACTCATCGGAAGCTACTATAGATGCTTGCAAAATAAGAAATTGCGACATTTTGTTTCTTTCAAAATAAACCGTGAAAACGAAAAAATTTGAGCACAGTCAGCCATACAAGGATTTCATTGTTAAAGCGGGCTGTGTGTATTAATGCGCTTAATGGAACTTCTTTCTTCCACTACTCAGCAGTAAGCACGAATCCAATTCACATGAAATCAATGGAAGTAGACAGCAGCAGACGATAGTTGAATGGCTTCTCAAGTTTCTAAACAAACTTAGTTTTTAAAAATAGATTATTACAATTAGCTAATTGCCTTACAGTAAAAAATCTGTATAGCAATTAATAATCATTTCATTTTATTAAGTAATTCGGTAATCAAACCGGGGCTGGTCATGTGCAACGTCGAGTAATCGAGTAATACGTTGCATTGGTGAGGGGGTATGTATCGCGGTGCTTTATAATTTTAAATAAAAATAATATTCATGGATGCTTACCTCATCTTATAAATTATTTCGAGACGAATAATTGTACAGCTAAATTAAGGTTTTATGCTTTATAACAGTGCTCTAATTGCAATTCTTTGGTGACTGCCCCTAACGATTTTGCTTCCCTTCTTACCGCCATGTTTGTTGAATTCTGCACTTCAGGAACGCAACGCTGTCGCTTCCACGGTGTGCTTGATAGGCTATGTGGGATTCCCTTGTAAGTTAGCAACACTAATGCCAATTAATGTGCATCCAAAAAAGGAAGAAACGTCTAATCCACAAGAAGATTTGAAGTTCCAGATAAGTATTTTCAGCAATGAGACATAAGTCAACATAGAAAAAAAAGCCTTAGTGCTAGAGAATATATAGACAAGGTGGGGAGGGGGCAATAATTTTAAGCTAGGAATAATTCTAGAATAGCCCCAGCTGAGAATGGCAATTAGGGAAGATTATTATATCATTATTATTTTTTTTTGCACCACCGACTTTTGCCACTTAGATTTTTTTGGGGGGCCATTATCGAAAGTGTGATCAGCGGTGTGATCCATGAAGTATCATGCAGAAAGAATTGAAGGCCTAGCATAGTAGTATAGCAGTTTCAAAGTGTCAGTAAACTTTGCCTCTCTGAGAAGTTTGGGGATGGAGTTCTGAGATGTCCTGTATACATTTATATTTTTAAAGACCTCAAAAGGTTTTTGTAATATTAACATGTAGATAAAAAAAAAAGTTAAAATAATTCTACCAAACTGTACACTTTTATACCAATTTTTATATAGTTTGTATAGTACCATATTTTCACCTATTGCTGAAAACTGGAAATAATTTTTTTCCAGCATTAATTACTTCCACTTTTCCATTAGCATATCTGATAGTTTTGGTGTCAAGTTAATTGTAGCTACCTGGTACAAGTTAACAAAATAAAAATTGTTTCTTAATGTTGATTTCTTTATCTTTGTGTTTCATTTAGATGCCGTTTTCATTGCTGTTTTCACTTAGTAAAATAGACTATTAAAATTGATGCATTTTATGAAACTGTTAAGAACAAATTTGTGTGTAAAATATTTTAAAGCAGGTACATTTATTGCATAATATGTATGAAAAGAAGGACGAGACACAAGAACCCTGAAATAAAATGAAAAATGATTTTGAAAACAGATGTCATTTATTTTGACAATGCAGTTGTCAATAATTTTTATTTTTTTATTTTTATTTGGGATAGGCTGTGGTTTTAGAAGGTAAATATTGGAAACGTCGTTTAGAAACTGTCTGTGCAGAATATAAAAAATGGAGATTGTTCTACAAAGCAAAACCAGAGAGGAACAACAGGGCTATGAGTGATGCTGTAAGGAAATTTTTGTTTTTCGTACAGTTTGGTGTAAAAAAAAAAAAAAAAAAACAAAAAAAAAACTGTGCATATTAAAAACGTATAAAAACTTATCTTCTGATGATTGCAAACTATGTCATTTTATATAAAAACATATCCTCTTATTGTAAAGGGTTTTGATGTGGACTTCTTCAACTGGCAGCCTAGATCCAACCAAAGTTATCATTCTTCCAGTTCAATGATAATTGATGATGATCCTCTGATTGATTTCACTGACACACTGTTCAGCAGTCTCATACCAAGTCAACCATTTGCTTTTCCCAATCCTCGTGAAATTGGTAAGTTTAAATTGGCCATTTTTTGAATAAAATAAACTCAAAAAGAAAGTTAGAGATTAAAACTATCTTTAGTGTTTTATTTATGTTTGTATTTGTTGTATAATCTTTATTTTGTTTCTCAAGATAATTTTCCTCCTTTATAGCACGTGCTGGATTAGCTGATTTAATTCAACCTGGTCTTGTGCAGTTACAACCTAATCTAGATGATTTTATGGATACTTTTGGTAAATCTGAATTGAATATTTATGTTGTTTTTTAATACACAGTTCAGTCTCATTAATGTGACCACTTGTCACTTCAGTGTTTGTTGCCGGTGAATAGCTGCAGCATTGGTGCACGAACCAGTCGTCTGCTGCGTAGCCCCATACGCAGCAACATTCGCTGAACTGCCGTTGAGGATACACGTTTGGTAGCCTCCTGGTTCAACTGGGAAGTCAGTTGGTCCACGGTTGCACATCTGATCACTTGCACGCATCTCCGTAGCCGTCGTTTACCTCTTGTCTTCTATGGCCCGTGGTATCACCCTTCCTATATCCCCCCACCTCTGACACTGGTACATAACCTTCTGGACGTAACAATTTTCTGTAGATGTTGAACGTAGGGGTGGTCACATTAATGTAACTGGACTGTGTATATTCTTGACTTGACAGTTTACCATAATATGAACAGTCCAACCAGATATAGATTTCAATCCATTGTAAATGAAAGCTAGTGTGGGCCAGATTAGGCTTCACTAATCAGTTTATGCAGCAATAACAATGCAGAATGATTGGGAAGATAATGTGAATGCCTTCAAATGAGAAATGATCAAGGATAAAGCATTTTAAAACAATTATTACTTCTATGATATTCACATAACAGCAGTATCTAACGTGCAACAAATGATGTAAAGCATGAAAAACAAACAGCTTAAAACCACATTGGTCACTGACTGATTACAGAAGCCTTTCCAAAACATAACAGCCAATGAAGCAAATAACAGCATCTTTTAGTGATGATGTAGAGAGAGACATCTTTTAACAAACAGCAAAGTGATGTCTCACTCAAATCTGATTATACATGGTGAACTGAAACAATACAGATAGACTTCAAGAGGTGATTCCTGATCAGAAAAAGAACAAAAAATCTCATATGAATCTCATATGTCCACTAATGGATGTTTATCTGTAATAGAGCAATTAGTACACAATATGACATTACAAAAAGAGAAATTAGTACAATC
>JAHWFO010101631.1:427483-439231 GCA_023313115.1 Rhysida immarginata | reverse complement strand
ATTTTACATTCGATGTAAATCACCCTGTATAAACATTAGCTTAGTTTACAAACATTAGCTTAGTGTTTACATCATCCGCTTCTGCTTTTTGGCGTTGACTGTAGCTAGCAGTTGCCATTATTCAGATCATTAACTTTCGCTTTTAATGTACGAGTGCGGCGTTTTTTTCATGAATTATTTCGCTAATCTGGACTCTTGAGACCATAAAATGGTACACGGAAAAACTGTCGATAAATGGAGTCTTCTACACAGATCCTTTCGACCCAGCTTTACGAGAGCAATTATTTTCCTTGCGAGGAAAGTTACCAAAGCAAAGCTTAAGCTGACAACGGGAGCATTATTAAAAGTTATTATTTTTTAAATCATCTACAAATTAGAGATGGGAGTTTAAACACTAAGTACTTGTAATTATTCTTTTAATTAGTCATAAATTGAGTGAAAATAAATATAAGGACTCTAAATTTAATTTTAATTTTAATATTTGGATCATATGATCAAGTTTTTACAACTACAAGCCTCAAAAATTTGTAGTATTTTCAATTCTTGAGATTTTATTGAATTTTTAGTACACAATTATCTATTTATTTCTAACTTTAGAATTTTGCTTAAAGTTTATAACTAATCGACATCACGATACTATACAGCAACCAACCCCAACTTTGGCCTAACTGCTATTGGTTGAAGCCGAACAACGCCTACCAAAGAAAATAGTGAATGCGCAACATGAGATAGTGCTCATGTCATTCGATTGTTGACTTTTTATTGGCTTAAAATAAGAGGAAAAAAACTAGCGGGGGAAACCCCACAAATGCGGTATTTGATTGGAATGCGGTGCACATCTGTAAAAATGGCTGAAACTATAGTTTCGCTACAGTAGCTGGAATAGTTTCTATTCTAGTCATTGTAGTTTCGCTTCATGCTTCAACATTTGTTTACATCGGTGGCTTGTTGCTAGGCAATGAAGCCGCTTTTGTATTATTATGCATGGTGATGTGCCTGACCAATGGGAGTTAGGCCAAAGTTGGGGTTGGTCGCAGTATATAATAAAACATCATCGAATTGAGTTACACTCACCTGAAATGAAGTGGTGACTACATAATACACGGTGACGAGTGGGTTCCCAATTTTTGCGGTGAATTGCGACAATCCATGCATTTTTTTTTTTTTTTTTGCTCAATATCCTTTGTAAATCGATGTAACCTTACTTGGCTCAATAAATTTGCTTATTGTGAATTGATTGAGCATCCAGGAGCAACACAACACTGCATTTTCGTTAAGTAAAATCATTCTTCCCGCCTTAGACAATTCTATGCCGGAAGTCAGCAATGGCATAGGCAGTGCCAGTGAAGTCGTGCATGTGCATTACGACTTCCTGCACACCCCGTCTATAGAGTAAAAGCATTTATGCAAATAAAAGCAGTTTATTTACAGAAAATATTCATGACTTATGACTTGTTTCTGTTGTTCCTAGATAATACAAAACCCGGATAATAAGAAAAAATTTGTTGGCCTCCAATGAGTTCGTATTATCCGAGTTATATTGTACATCTTTCCACGTTTATTTTCTATACTTTTAAAAGGAATTCCATTTTGAAATTTAGATGGCCGTTAGAACAAACATCAAGAAATATGATTTTGTTTTTTTTTTTTACAGATTTTTAAATAGTCATTTTAATTTAATATTTTCAAAATTAATGTTAAAATCATGTTAAATAAATTTTTCTTTAATTTTTTTAAAAGCCCACATTTTAAGCTTTAAAATGAGCTATGAACGAACCTGTACTATGTACAGTTTGAAACTGTACAGTTTCAGAGAAACATGCTAAGAAATAATGTAAGAAAACTAATACCGTAAGGTTACTTTTGGGAATGTATAAAAAAAGTTTGAACCTTTTATAAAAATGAAGTGTTTTTTAAACATCTGATTTCACATAGAATGACTCTTATATTCGATATAAGTATTTGCTTAAAAAAAAATCATACAAAAATTTTTGTACATTTTTCATTAAAGAATATTTTAACAGTTTCCATAAAATTGAATTTTCTCTAGTAACTTTTTTTTATGAATATATTTCTTGTATGTTTCCATTAAAAAATTTTTAATGATTTTTCATGATTTTCATAAAATTAATTTTTGTATGTTGTTTTTTAAATAAGTGCTTCTCTTATATCGAACTTCACATATAATAAATAAATAAGAATAAAAGCTATGGATGTAAACAAACCAGAAGGAGAATTTTAGAATAGAGTTTTGTCCGCTGGAAGTTGGAGTTTTTGTCTGGCGGTGGCGGGGTTTCTGTCCGGTGGGTTTTTTTAATCCAGCGGGGTTTCTGTCTGGTGGAGTTTTGTCTGCGGAGTTTCTGTCCACCGGAGTTTTTGTACATGTTCCTTCAGCAATGTATCTGTATGATTTTACCATTCAGAAAGATATTTCATATTACAAGGGATTTATTTGCATAAAAATTGTATTTATTTATAAAAGATATCAAACAGCTGCACGGCATTCACTTCAAACATCAGGAACAAATGCTGCCAAAGCTGATGTTATTAAAGAGGAAATGGATGATGCTTCCATGAAAGTTGAACAATGTAGAGTAAGTTTCAAGTAAATGTTTTTTTAAAGATTAAATGGAACTTATTTAAGAGAAGCATTTGATCTACTATTCACCAATGTTTTATTTATCTTTTATCACATCTTAGATACAGGGTTATTCTTAATATCTTTCCTGGGATATACATATTAAAGTTTTGACTTCTACTCTGAATCAGCACTTAGGTTTATTCTCTCGCTTACACTTTCTCCCTCAAAAGATTCTCCTTTTATTGTACTATGCCGTTATTCACTCTTCTCTTATTTATGGATTACAATTCTGGGGTTCAACCTCTAAACTTAACTTACTGCATTTATTTCGCATACAAAAATGGTTTGTCTGGATCTTATTCAAACTTAGGAAACCAGCCCCAGTTTCTCATCTTTTCAACCTAGTTGGCCTAATTCCCATTTATCAGCTATACTCATTTAATTTAGCCATGTTCATTTACAAAAAAATCGTAAAAGTAAGATAACAAGTGCCCTAAAAATGAACCACTATATGCTAGTAACTTTCTGTTTTTGTGTGTTGTAGGTATTGATGGGTAGTATCCCTGGTGACCGCTAGAGAGCAGCAAGGTGACACAGTTGCAGATAATCACAATTCGAAGATGGCAGGGCTACTGGAAACATGGTCAAATGTTGAAGTGCGAAGTGTGATAAGGTTTCTGCATGCGAAGGGGAAGAAACCAGCCGAGATCCATTGGGAACTTGTGGAGGTGTATGGCAACAACATGTTATCGAGGAAACAAGTGTGGTGTTGGTGTAGGTAGTTTGATAATGGGAGGAGTGACATCACTGATGAGCATCGAAGTGGCAGACCGTCAACGTCTGCTAGCGACCAGAACATTTGTCAGATGGATGGAATGATTAGGGAGGATAGGCGAATCACACAGTCACACATTGCAGAGGTACTGAACATTTCGTATGGTTCCGCTCACAGTATTATTCACAACACGCTTGGTGAGCAATACTGTGAGCGGAACCATACGAAATGTTCAGTACCTCTGCAATGTGTGACAGTATGTCTGGCCTATCTTCCCTAATCATTTCCTCCACCTGACAAATGTTCTGGTCGCTAGCAGATGTTGATGTTCTGCCACTTCGATGCTCATCAGTGATGTCACTCCTCCCATTATCAAACTACCTACACCAACACCACACTTGTTTCCTCGATAACATGTTGTTGCCATACACCTCCACAAGTTCCCAGTGGATCTCGGCTGGTTTCTTCCCTTTCGCATGCAGAAACCTTATCACACTTCGCACTTCAACATTTGACGATGTTTCCAGTAGCCTGCCATCTTCGAAGTGCGATTATCTGCAACTGCATCACCGCGCTGCTCTCTAGCGGTCACCAGGGATACTACCAATCAATACCTACAACACACAAAAACAAAGAGTTACTAGCGTATAGTGGTTCATTTTTAGGGCACTTGTTACCTTATTTTTTGATCCTACCTTGTACAAATCCTTAAACAACCATTTAACCACTTCTCTTCCACAATCTCTCTTTTCCACTAATACAACACCTCCTTATAATACTGTTGGATTTCATACGCAGTGGGATATATACTCTTAATAATACTCACGGTTAAGTGATAAAATCAAGAACGTGAACACGAGAACGTTTGACTTCGTTTTAATGTGAAAACAAAAAGTGAAACTTACATGAAACAAAGAAGAAAAATCAAAGAGAATCAAAGAATATGATGAGACCAGTGTCTCCATCTGTGATTGTGCTAAGAAAGGTCGCAGCAAGATAAAAGAGATATGGTTACACAATCATTGTCCACAATGTTCAAAGTTTTTAATCATATGGTTACACAATCTTGAATCCCAGTTATTTGGTTAATTCTTGATGACGAGGTCCATGAAGTGGTTTGGTGAGCACTTCAGCTGTCATCTCAGTGGTAGGGATATGCTGTATGTCCACTAATTTCTTTTCATACAGTTCTCTGATGAAGTTGTGACATATGTCTATGTGTTTTGTTCGATTGTGAAATACAGGGTACTTGATGAGACGTCGAGCGCTTTGACTGTCGCACAATATAGTGACTGGATTTTCGTTCTGGACGCCAAGTTCTTTGAGAAAATTGGTCTGATATATTGCTTCCTTTGATTTAATTTAATTTATTCAAGTTTCCAACACGATTTACCCATAAAATACATTATAAACAATAAGAGGGAAAAAAAAAAATCAGAATACAATAATTAAAAGAAAAAGAAAGCAATCAGCAAATTCTACATACAGTTAAAAATTCCAAGTTCTATGTAAAACACTCTTAAAACGATAAAAATTACAATTAAAAAGCTCCAAATTCTTAGGAATAGTATTACCAGTAACTTGGATACTAATAATTGCACACATTGTTTCATAGTTTGTGGTGCAGAAGGGAATGTGAAAAGTAACTTTACTACGGGTGAAATTAGGAATTTTGAAATTAACTGTGCTCAGAAGTTCGGGGGAATCAATATACCCATTTATCAATTTATAGACAAAGAGAGCATCTTGAATCCTATGTCTACTCTGTAATGATGGAAGTCTTATGCTCGGTTCACACTGAGCCGGCGAAGCGGCACCCGTTGACGCATGCGCACTACGTCCAAGGCCAACTAGAAATAGGTCAAGTCAAGTGCCACAGGTGGCAAAGTTGAAATTTGTTCAACTTTTGCCGGTTGCCGCTCTCAGCGAGGTTAGGCTCATCCAATCACGTTCGACTACTGGAGCAAGTTTTAGAACAGAAATGTGATCACGAATTTGGTTTTCGATCACTTCGATTAAAAATATTGCAGATCAATGTTGGCGAAATCAAATTTAAAAAAATCTTGAAGACTTTTTATAAATACAAGAAAATATGCACACTGAACAAATATAAATAAAACTAGAGTGTTATTTGTATACTCCATTTTGTTGTGTTTTAATAATGCTTTCTCAGTGACATATAATACAGTTGAACTTCTTTATAACGAACTCTGATACAAAAAAAAAATAAACGAAACAATTCGGAATTCCCAACTGTGCCAATTGGCCTTTCAACAGTGATATAACAAATTCTGAATTGTCTCCGATATAGCAAATTTCGGATACTATAAATTTCTATGGACCGTGAACTTCGTCCAAGGTTTTACTGCAATAACTGAAGATCGAAATGACGCCGCCATTATATAATTTCTCTTCCCTTGCCGCTTCTCTCGTGCCGGTCCAGTGGGAACAACTCGCACGGGCGGCAGAGGAGGCAGGAGGGGGGGAGGCAGAAAAAGACGCTTTGCCACCTTGCCGACCCAGTGTGAACGGGGCATTAATAGTAATGGATACTGTTCACAGGAAGTGGTTATGGATTTAAGCTCAAATCGAGAGGATAAAAAATGAATGAATCGTTTTTGAACAGATTGAATTTCATCAATAAGATCCAGCTGTGATGGATTCCAGATGCTGTGATGCTTTGGTTAATGACAGGTATTCGGCTTCAGTGGTTGATAAGGCTGTCGTTGGTTGTTTCTTTGATTCCCAACTTATGGAACTTCCACCTAATTGGAATATATAACCAGTATACGATTTTCTGTCGTCTAAACATGCGCCCCAATCAGCATCTGCAAATCCAAGCAGTGGTTTTTCTGTTCTCGTGTAGAATAAACCTTTAATGATTGTTCCCTTCAGCTATCTTAGAATTCTTTTGCCTGCTTGCCAGTGCTCTATGGAGTAGTTGTTGTTGAATTGACTTAAGAAGTTTACAGCATGTGCTATGTCAGGTCTAGTGCTGACTGCTAGATACATTAACGATCCAGTTAACTTCTTATATGGATATTTTTCCATTTCATCTGCAGAGAAATGTTCAGGTCTCTTTAATTTGATACTAGCATCTAATGGGGTGTTGACTGCTTTTGAGTTTTCCATATTGAATTTCTTTAACAAGTTCTCCGTATATTTTCTCTGGCTGACGGTTAGGCCATGCTCTGTTGGTTAAATTCCATTCCTAAACAGTAGCTGGCTTCTCCCATGTTTTTAGTTTCAAGCTTCTGTCTGAAGCTTTCCTTTATCTTCCTTATCTCTTTGATGATGTTCGATGCGATAAGAATGTCGTCAACGTAAATAAGAATTATGATTATTGTTTTATCATTTCTTTTGATATACTTTGCTTTGCAATGAAATGGCCCCACCCACAAGGAGATCCGATGAGCCAAAAGTAGGTATACAGCAAGAGATACATCTGAACACACTTTTATTACGTTATGGAGCCAAGACGTGCACTCGTTTGTACAGGGTATCCCAACGGAAAGCTGCATCAGTAGGTTGTGGCACCACATCCAGTGGCGATGCATTGTTCCAGCCGCAGGTGTAGGTGATAATACAGGTAGCGAATGTCATCTTAGGATATGTCTGCCCAGGCCTGGTGGACCTGGTGTGTCAGTTCATGGAGATTGCGGGGTGATCGTAAACGACATCCCACCATGTCCCACACATCCTCAATTGACGATAGGTCTGGGGACCTCGCGGGCCATGGCAGGCAATTGACATCATGCAGACATGCCATGCTCATGTTTGCCGTGTGCGGTCTGGCATTATCCTGCTGAAAGACTGCGCCGGGTATGGTGTGCAGAAAGGGCATTAATGCGGGCTGCAGTATCTCTGTGACGTACCGTGCTGCTGTCAGGGTGCCTTGGATGGTGACTAAAGGCATTCTGGTATCGTAGCCGATGGCACCCCAGACCATGATCCCGGGTGTTGGTCCACGATGGCGATATCGAATGCATTGTTCACTGGCACGTTCCAGTGGTCTGCGCCACACCCGTCCGCGTCTGTCCTAGGTGTCCAAACAAAAGCGGCATTCGTTGCTGAAGACCACTGGGCGCCATTCCATTCGCCAGTCCACTCGTTCACGAGACTATTGCAGTCGTATTGCAAAGGAAGACACAACAATGGATGCCTGGCAGATATTGTCGCGGCGTGTAATCTGCGTGCTATTGTCGCTATTGACACTGGAGCAGTAACGGGAATAGTGATGTTGTCGCGCAGTTTCCGCAGGGTGATGGTTCTGTCCGCTAGCGCTGTTCGCAGTATCCGCCTATCGGTACGAGCTGACGTGCTTCTCCGGGCCCCAGAGCCTGGTCTTCTGGCATGTGTGCCTTCCTCTTGCCATTGTGTCCCACATCGGCCTACCATCCATGCGTCCCGCGACACATGGACAGCAATTTGTCTGGTTGACCATCCAGCCTCGCAGAGGCCAATAATCCGACCTCGTTCGAAGTCCGTTAATTGCGTGAACGGTTGTCGTTGTCTTCGATGCGGCATTGAGACCGTTGTGCGGATTACAGTGCTGTACGTTCACGAGCAGTTGCTACCTCCTTACTGCATGGAATGTCTCGCACAGGTATCAACTGATGAGCCTATACAGGCACCTGGACACTCTGTATCAACCCAAATGGTCATGTCCCGTGAGCATGCATCCAATCGTTTATTAGTCGGAGGTAGACGAACCCCCCACTCAATATGGATAAGGTCGGATAATTCCTTGTTGGGGGGGGGGGGGCAATTTCATTGCAAAGCAGTGTATATGCAAAGATCTGCATGGAGAGGTTGCATTCCTATTCCTTGTAATTCTTGGTCTAATTTGAAATACCACTGGCGCCCTGACTGGCACAGACCATCTAAAGCTTTCTTGATTTTGCATACTAAGTTTTCCTGGTTTTTCAATTGTGAAAGTGTTTTCTTAACAGTTTTTCCCACTTTCTTATCCTTGATGGTTGTCTCATCCATGCCTCACAGGATTTTTTCCAGTTTTTCTGGTATTTCCATATAAACTGTTTCTTCTGTGTTGCCATTAAAATATGCTGTTATGTCGAGTTGATGGATTTTCAATCCAAGCTCGGCAGATAAAGCATTTAACACTCGATCTGATTCTTTTCTTGCGACAGGCAAAAAGGATTCAGTAAAGTCAATGCCTGATTGCTGTGCATACCCTTTTGCTACAGGACGAGCTTTATGTCCTAGTGGCTTGTCAGGCGATTCATATTTAGTTTTACTTTGTTTCCAATTATGGTTTGTTCTTGAGGTCGCTGCACTAGTTCCCACGTGTCGTTCTTTAGTAACTAGAGGTACTCATTTTCGATCGCTTGTTTCCATTTATAAGCGTCTGCTTTTGATAGACAGTGCTCCCGCTAGCCTATTTTAGGAGGGCGCTGCGCCCTGCCTCGAGAGTATCACGCCCTGCCGCAAGAATATCGCGCCCTGCCACGAGAGTGGTGCGTTCGTACCCAAAAACAGTGCTTTTCCGCGAAAATAGTTCTGGTTAATTTGCTCTAGCTCTTTCATGTATCCTTCCGCACACAATCAGGCTTATACTGTATTCTGATTCGTCCATGCTTATACGTTTTGTCATACATTTGGCTCTCTACCTGTGCTCTCTTTATTTGTTACCACGTGCTAGTTAAACGATAGTGTTTAATATAGAAAAACAACATGATCATCAAGGTTGTCAATTGTCGATCAAGGTTTTATAGACTGTTTCCAACGTTCTCTTTGTACTATTTTTCTAAAACATGCCTTCAAGAAAGCGAAGAATGGAAGCTTTAGAAAAGGAGGGGAAAAGAAACAAAAATGGTATCGGCAATTATTTTTGCAGGTAGGTTTATGAATTTTTAATTTCCGTCCTTACTTTGTAGCATTTTTTATAATTTAGCTTACCCCTATTCCGAATTTTAATGCGTTCCCTTATTCGTATTGGCCTAATATCTTAACACGTGCTAGGGACTTAGAGCTTTTTGCAATGACTTTACGGCAGTTTTCATTTAGATTAAGGCAGATTTCACGTAGATTAAGGCACTTTTCATTCCATTAAGGCAGTTTGTATTTAGAAAACTGTTTCTTAAACATTAAGGCAAAAATATACTAATCAATCGACGTGCCTAATGTATTACTAAAAATACGATAATAAAGTAAAAGATTATGAAATGTCGGCACGTAACAATGCTGAGCCTTGCCCCCCCCATGAGATGCCTTGACACTGCATGATGTGCCCTCTTGCTGCAGTTGGCACCCTGCCCTCAGTAAATTCTAGCAGGAGCACTGATAGAGATTCCTCGACTGATGAGGGTTCTTCATCAATATCATCTTTCTCTGCACTGTCAGATGGTTCTGAAATACAGTTCACTTGCCTCTCATGATATATTTTCTTGGGTCTTCCCCTGTTTCCAGTATGTAGAATGATTGGTGTTCCTCGTCCTCTTTGTGTCCTAGTAGTTTCAGGTGTTTCTACGTTCTCTTGTTCTGGTAAAGCGACTTCTGCGATTCTGTGATTCATTTCGTTTGGAGGAAGAATTTCTATTTCTACAGTAGTTTTTGTGTTAAGGTTTACTGGGGTTTCTGTTCTAGTTTCGAAGTCTTCATATTGTTCATTTGTATTAAACTCGTTTAGAAATGTTACATCACGACTTTTGATAATTTTCTTTTCGGCAGGCATCCATACAGGTATTGGACATTGAAACTGAAACACTTGGTAGAAATCCAAAATCTTTATTTAATAAGGTGTTGGGGCACCGTGGGCAGCCAGCACAGCAGTAACACGTCTTGGGAAGGATCGGTAGAGGTCCTGCACAGTTTGCACCCCAAACCATTACTGATCCACCCATTACTGATCCACCTCCGTGTTTGACTGTGGGTGCCAAGCAGTCTGGGTTGTAGGCATCAGAGGGGCTCCTCCAGACGAATACCCTCCCTGTTGTTTGGAAGACAGTGTAGCTGGACTCGTCCGAGAATATGACGCGTTTGAGATCATCCAACGTCCAGGTTTTATGCGTCCGGCACCACTGAACCCGCTTGGAGGCATTTGTACTACTGATGAAAGGCTTCGGTATAGCAACCCTGCCATGGATGTTGGATTTATGCAGGTAACGACGGATTGTCTTCGTGTACACGGGTTCCTGGAGGTGTGTATTCATTTCTGCGGTGATTTCTGCTGCGATGGTTTTCCGCTTTCGTGCAACAATCCTGGTCAATGTCCTGACGTCTCTTTCCGACAACTTCCGTTTTCCCCTGCAGTTGCTCCTCCTGGACGTGGTTCGTCCTTCCTGTTCATATGCACACATCACCCTGGATACTGTAGCACGTGAGACATCACAAAGTGTGGCAGTTTTGGACACAGATGCACCTGCTAGACGCGCCCTAACAATCTGCCCTCTTTTGAAGTCGGATATGTCTCCCATTATAGCGCTCTGCACAGACAATTTGAAGCTTACTATCGAACTTTTCTACTGGAGTGACTACCAAGACCTCTGACACGTGATTCATTGATATGCATACGATTAATTACCTAGCAGAAGGTTCTATTCAGCCCTGGGGGTATCCAGTGCTATTTGCGAAGGTGTTTCAGTTTCAATGTCCAATACCTGTAGGTGATAAGCTTTGCTTTCTTCGCGGTAACCCACAAGGACACACTCTTTTGATCTTGCATTGAGTTTTCCTTTTGATGGAGTTTTATCCAGTGCATATGCCTTGCTTCCAAATGCTCGCATATATCGTACTGTGGGTTTGTTTCCATTCCAAAGAGTGTAGGGAATGTTTCCGGCAATGCTTCTCGATGAACATCTGTTGCGAATATAGTTGGCAGTACAGATCACCTCTGCCCAGAATACAGGACTCGTATTCACATGGATCATCATACATCTGACCATTTACATCAATGTCCGGGTTTTCCTTTCTAAAATCCCATTTTGTTGCGGAGTATGGGGATGGTCAATCTTCTTGTGATTCCGTTATCTTTCATGAATTTATCAAATTCTTGATTGCAAAACTCTGTCCCATTATCGGACTGTAGACATTTGATCTTTTTCCCAATTTTGTTTTCTACCATGTTTTCGTATTCCTTGAAGGTTCTAATACTTCATTTTTGTTTTTCAAGAAGCGTACTTCACACCATCGTGAGTAGTCGTCAATGAATACAATGAAATATCTTGCTCCTCTTAGAGATGATACTCGCATTGGACCGCATATGTCTGTGTGTGTACAATTTTCAGAACATTTTTCGTACTTAAGTATAAAGAAGGGCTCTTTTACCACAACAAAAGTAATAAAGAATATAACAAAGACAAAAATAACAGAAATATACAACCTGTAAGCGCTTTTCGAGAGCAAAGCTCTCATCATTCGGCAGGAACCAAGG
>JAHWFO010101631.1:407915-422483 GCA_023313115.1 Rhysida immarginata | reverse complement strand
CTTTATACTTAATTACGATTATCCACATACCTCTTTATTCTTGGTTTAAATTGTGGACATTTGCCCAAGTTTTACTTTCTCGGACAATTGCCCCAGTTATACTTTTTTGTATTTTGATTTACTAGAATTATCATTTTTCGTACGATTTCCAGACGATTTGGGAAAAGGAGTTTGGGTCATTTTTTTCCTTTAGACAGGTTTCACATGTAGTTAAGTCATCAGGATGACTAAGGTTTAGACCGTGTACAAGGTCAGTCATATTTTTCAGACTTTTCACATTAATGTGCCCTAAGCGATCATGCCATTCTTTTAGATCTGGTTCGGAGCAGAGTTACCCTTCAATGATTGATGCATTTTCTTCCCTTTCTGTGACATAATACAAGTCGTTTATTCTGTTTGCTGTGACTTTTCCTTGTTGATTGATCACGAATGCCTTTTTCTCTTGGAAAATCACTTCAAATCCTTTGTTGGTAATTTTGCTAACTGACATTAAATTGCATCGTAAATTTGGAACGTGTAGGATTTCCTCTAGTCTTACAGGATTCTTCAGGTTTAATTCCACAGTCCCAATACCGTTGATGCATGTTGATTCTTCCGTGGCCAAGTTGTTCCGTCCTCGGTTTCTTTAATGTCCAAAAATTTGTTTGCCGAATAACACGTATGAGATGATGCTCCATTGTCTAAACACCATTCGTTCAAACTTGGTTTTTCCTTTTTCACAAAATGACTCTCTTCATAATTAATTGTCATAGCAGTTTGATCAGTTTGTTCGGATGTGTCGGGCTTTTCTTTGTTTTCTACCAACAGTCATTTGCTTTGTGACCCCTTTTTCTGTATTCATGGCAATTAAATTTAAATGGTTCAGGTGTATTTAAATTTACTTGATTCCGTTCTTTTGGTTTTAAATATTTCTTGAATGTTTTCTTTGTGTATAATGCATCACTTTCGGTTTTGGTATTCTTGGATCGTGCATTATATTCCTCAATAATTTTCGCTTTAAGGGCTTCAGGTTTGGGTAACTCGTCACGGGATTCAATCGCACATCTGACATTTTTGAATGTGTCTGGTAGGCCGTAGAGCAGTATTATAGCTAGTAATTAATTCTTCATTTATTTTAACTTCCATAATTTCCAATTTGTCAACTATGTCGAAAAATTGTGATTAAGTGATCATGAATGTTCTCATCTTCTTTTGTAACGTTCCTCCACCCCCACCATATGTAAACGAAGCACACAAGCCGACAAGGCAATGTGTCGAGTTGAGTTGCGTTAAGGGTTTGGACCAAAAATATGAAGGACTACCTAACTCTGAAATATTACTGTCAGCAATCTGCTTTATTTTCATTTAGACATGTAACACATTTATATTCCTTAGCTACAGATACCTGACCATTTTAAAACGACTAGGGCCCCCTTGAATTCAATTTAACATCTACAGTTTACAACTACAGTCGAACCCGAATAACTCAAACTCTGATAACTCAAATTCCCGGTTAACTCAAACGATATTCTAAGTCCCATCTCACAGAGCATTTAATTTGATAGAAAATTCACTCATTAACTCAAACAAATTTTTTAATAAATCCCGGATAACTCGAAGTAATTTTGGTTTTAGTGACTACGTATTCCTAAATTTAAGCAAAACCTGTCTTAAAAAAACAAGCTTTGCCTGTTGAAACTTTATTTCATTTTTCAACTTTAATTTTTACGCCCACACGATAAAGAAAACGATACAGGAATCTTTCGCAGTCGCTGGCACCCATTGTGAAAATCAAAACTTAGCGTGAACACAAAATTGCGAATCGAACTTGTTGATTGCGATCTTTCAATGGGAGAATATATTTAGACATAGTAATTGATGACAATTGTGCGTTCATTTTTAGAGGAAGTGTTCATGTTGACCATAAAGTTCATTGCATGAATAACCGCAAACGACTTTTTAAAAGCAGTCATACGCTTCTGATTGGCCGTCGCCATTTTGATTTCGAAACTTCACTGTCTCATTGCCTTTTTCGATGTAAAAGTAACGGAAATTTGAGAAAAAAGTGAATTCTCTGTTTCAAATATAAAACATTTATACTGTACATATATCATAAATGTCATCAGATGAAAAGTAAATGGGCAAAAATCGCCAACAGATGCCTTCCGAAGATTTTTACAAACCAGAAGTTGAATTCGGATGCCATGCCAAAACAGCATTGGAACTGATTTCGTGTTGGAACAGATGGTATTTTACTGAGTCCATACTGTATTTGTATATGGATCTCATTAAAACTAATCAAATTCATAGAAATATTTTGAGTATCATGTAATCTTTGTAGTGGTCATGTAGCCTCGTTTTCGACTTACTGGTTAACTCCAAAACTGGTTAAGTCAAAATTTTTATGTGGCCCATTGACGATTTGATTTATCAGGGTTCGACTGTACTCGGAGCACACTCCAGATTAATTAATATACTGGCACTCGAGTTCGTAACTACTTATGGGTGGTCTCCATGACGAGGTTTCTCTAGTCTAATTCGGGAGTGAATACCTGTGCCCACGGCCACAAACGTCAACTGAACTACACGTGCGTCCGCACAAATATTCCTGCTATTCAAAATACTCTTAGCGTGACGTACCCTCCTTTGAATGGGCAAACAAGGGGGAGGTACTGGGACCCTTCGTGGTAGGCACGCTAGTACCTGATCCAAGGACCACTAGCAAGGCACGAGTTCCATCAGTGCGACAGGAATTTAATAAACTACCCTGTGCACGATGACACCTACGCAGCAGTATGTTTACCTTCTCCCTACTGGGCACCCTGATATGCTTCTAACGACTCTCCCATAGAACGAACCCGGTGCACAAAATAACTACTTAATATATATGGCACCAACAACAAATACATTTTGTAGTTACAACAGTATAGTTTTTAATTCTCGGAATGATCTGTTGGCTCAATTGTCTATTGTAGAGTATTGCTACGCTACACTGCGTGGTGCCAGCATCAACACGAGGTTCGTTTTTAGCAATTGCACTTGGTGGGAGGACCGACGGCATGGCAGCAAATTACGTTTTTCTAAGTGTTCGATCGGCAATAATTTCTTCACGCTGTGCAAAAATATAACTTAGTCACTCACCAATAACTGCAATTTGACCATTTTACCATCTACGAATTCTATTGAGAGCTGCTCCTCACTGTTGATGAACTTGCGTTCCTTGACCCGGCGGTGTCATCGGTTCGCTTTCTGCAGATTTAACACAAAGGCCAGTTCGGTCAGCACGCCACAGATCCATCATCAATCTCAAACTCAAAAACGACACGGTAATTAATTAGACTAGAAATTATCAATTAACATAAAACAAACTACTATAACATAATTAAGTCCCGATGCATGCTCCATGGCTTCGAATTCAAACACGGTCAACGGAAACAAAAGAGCGTACGGAGGTACGTCTGTTCCGCTCCCGGTTTTTTCAAAAAAAAAAAGAACTCGTAACAAAGTTTACAGCACGCCAGTGACGTCTTCAAGTTTCTCGGAAAACGATCGCAACAATCCTCCGTTGGAAGCTCAGGCAATCTTTTTGGAAAAATTTCCAACAATAGTCGCTCCAACAGAGGATTAGATACGATTGATCACACAATTTAAACAAAACTACTCAACAACAACATTCACTCACACACGCAATAACACAACAAATAACTGATCACACATCCACTTACACACATTAAAAGCCACTCCTTGATCGCACTAAATTCACTAAACTAACGAAATAAAACACAGATAAATTCTAATAAACACCCCCCCCCCTTTCGCCGGACCCACGTGACTTTCAGTACACTGGAACGTCACACTTTCATCTTTTTCAAGGCCAGCTGTTTCAGGAGAGTTGCTTTTCTAGCTGGTCCTTCGATTGGTAGATAAATTGTACTTTCACCCATATTTCCTGAGATGTTTTACATCCTTTTATCTGTTTTAGTTCTGATGGGTTAATGGGTAGAATTAAGTCCGATCTTGCCTTTTGATCGGCTGCATCCCATGAGCTGACTGTTTTCAATGATTCGTCGTCGCCCTCGATCACAGTTGGCCTTATGCAGGTTCATTCACATAATTCCAACAGTCATTTTTGATGAGTAGAGCTTCCACTTGTAACTGCCGAGTGTCGTAGTTTTCTCTCCCCAAAGTTTCGATACGAAGGGTGGTGTTCATCATAATGGCGTAATGGCTTCCGCACTTACTTTTTATAGAGCTCGCCCGCACCGATTTTTAAGATGTTTCTCACTTAGCTGTTGATGTGTTTAATGGTTTTTCATGTACCTGAGCCCATAACCTGTCGGATTTCATATGTAGAGGGATGCATACTCTTAATAATACTCACGGTTAAGTGATAAAATCAGGAATGTGAACACGAGAACGTTTGACTTCGTTTTAATGTGAAAACAAAAAGTGAAACTTACATGAAACAAAGAAGAAAAATCAAAGAGAATCAAAGGATACAATGAGACCAGTGTCTCCATCTATGATTGTGCTAAGAAAGGTCACAGCAAGATAAAAGAGATATTAACTCAACAAATGCACGACTTAAACACCCCTTAAATTTTCCTCGAACTAAACATAATTATCAGCTTAAAAGCATTCTAAACTCTGGCTTAAGACTGTGGGCTAACCTGAATCATGAAATTTGCTCTGCACTCAATTTAGCAATCTTTAAATCAAGACTGTTGAGTTTTCTTTCCATTCGCTCCCTAATGGATTAACCCCCTTCCCTTTTCCTTCGCTCCCTCTTCCTTTTGAATTTTACTAATTTATTATTGTGATTGTCACTCGTTGTTCCTTTACCCGTCCAGGGACCTACCTTGTCGGCCTCTAGCCATACTGTCGGCCTCTAGCCTACTTGTCGGCCTCTACCCATAACTAACACTTATGAAATAAATAAAATAAATATGATATATCAATGGGGAGAGGGGGTGGTAGACCTAGTTTATATAATTCAAATGATTCAGGATGGAATTAAGAGAGTAGGGGAAGGATAGTGTGCCTATAAAATAAATAATGAAACGCTCTCTCCTTACTTTGGATGGTGAAATTATCAGAGTAGGTGAAAGATAGTGAGCCTATAACAAATAATGTAACTCTCTCTCTCTCTCTCTCTCTCTCTCTCTCTCTCTCTCTCTCCAAATTGGATGATGGCTCTTTTTTTCTAGTTTTAATAATAAAATCTGTATGATATTGAAAAAAAATTAACCAAATAAAATTGTAGATAATTTACATACAGGTCACTTACATATTTATTTTTTCATCATTGAAATTTCAGTTTTTAAGGATAAATGAATTTCATTTGACATATTTCTGAATTATGCGTTTATTTGATAAAATTTAGAAATAAGAGTAATTTATTAATTATTAATTATCTATTAATTTTGGATAGATAATTTTTTCATTTAATGAAACTATTTAACCCTTTCATACCTTGTTATAAAATGACACTAAAATTTATAAATACATACCCACTATTGGCTACGAATGACAGATAACAAATGCAAGGGTTCGCACCTACTTGCAATTTACGCATCAAACTGGTATTTTTACTAAAAATTGACTCGTAATTTTTTGACCAGCGAATCAAAATTGCCTCGATAATTTTTGAATATTATCGGCCATATCCTTCTCACTTCATTTTATCACATGCTGACTTGTTTAACTTGTTTAACTAACTAATTAACTATATAATCCTTGGTAAAAATTATGGAATACTTTTTGATTATATTCATGTTTCATATTTTAAGAATACTGGTAACTGGTGCAAAATTAAGTAATTTCAATGAAAACCTTACATGATAACATTAATGAAGAACTACTTCTCTTTATTTTGCAGGTATAATGAAAACAGTGTATTGAAAAATAAATAGATGACTCTCTGTTCAGTTTACAGGTGGTTGGAAGAAATATGAAATACCTTGCATGTGGAAAAATTTTTGTAATAACCCTAAAATATTATGGTAAAAGGTGAAAGCCATTTGTTCTCAGGTAAAGGAATAAAATATATAGGGTAAGAAAAAGTTCGGTCCAAAATATCCAGTGATGTTTCCCGGTGGTGAAGATGGACATTGTTTTAATCTGAGGCAAGTCAAGAAGAGTTTAAAAAGAAAGACCTGATATTTAAATGTATTAATCAAAATATTTCTTTGCTATTCGTAGAAGAACTTTATTAATGATGGCTCGTGTTAAAGAGCTTTGTAAATTCGTTAAACTCCCCATCATCAAGTCGCTTAAAGAGGAGAAATCACAATTATCTGTTGCAGTATCGAAAATTTGGAAAAATACAAAACTTCTAGACATGTGAAATGTGTGAAAGGTAGAGGAAGAAAGCGAAAAACGGCAACTAAAGACAGCAGAAAATTGGTGTCCATGTGACAGAAAATGCAAAAATGCACATCGCATGAAATCAACAAAGAGTGGAAAAGGCATCCAATCAATGATTCCGATCATACTGTTCGAAATCACCTTTCCTTTCGTAAAGCAACCGTGCTAACTATACTCTGTCCGATGAAAGTTTGACAGGGCGTGTCCAGTTAAATTTCGGCTTTCAATTGTTAAGGCATTGTTGCAAAATAAAATTAACAATGTCTAACAATTTAAATTGGAAATTTAATTGGACACACCCTGTCAAACTTTTGTTGGACATGGTATAAGAAGCAACGCATAGCTCGGCTTCAGTGGTGCAGGAATCATTCTGATTTCACAGACGACGATTGGTACACAGTAATGTTTGCCACACTGTGGGAGGCGATACTGGATCGTTTCTTTGGAGGAGGAAGAACGATGCATTGCAAGAAGACTACCTTGTCAGAACATCAAAGTTCCCTCAATTATTGATGGTGTGAAGTTGCATGTCTGCTAAAGGTGTGGGTAAACTTGCCATTATCAAAACAACTCTGAACTCTCAATCTATTGCGATTTCCAACATTGGAAGGACAGTTTGGAGATGACTGTGTTGTTTCAAGATGACAACACATTATGTCATCGTTCTGCAGCTGTTGGTGTACTTCTGGAATCAAAAGAAAATGAGAAGGAAGTGTCCAGCAAACAGCCTCAATCTTTTTCCCGTTGAAAATGTTTGATGGGAACTTAAAAGAGAATCAGAGCAAAGGCTCAAAGCAACAGATTTGATTTGTACACAGCAATCCAAGGCAATTGGAAAGAAATGTTCCTGATTTTTGTTTAAATTTTGTCCAGTCAATGCCAAAATGCATAAAAGCAGCAATTTGTGCTAAGGGTGGTACCACACAGTACTAAAATTATATGAAAGTAAGTAAAGAATGATCTAACGCCAAACCTTGGATGTTTAAATAATTGATGAAAAATTAAATTTTTTTTTCTACTTTTCATAAAATTATATGTATGTTTTAGTTTTTTTTTTTCTATTGAGTTGTTGCTAATATTCCATAATTTTTTCCACACATGCGAACTATTCCATAATTTTCCAACTATTTGTAAACTGACTAGTGGTTTGTCTATTTATTTATCAATACATTGTTTTTATTATACCTGCAAAATAAAGAGAAGTCCTTCTTCAATGATATTACCGTATTTATTCTACTATAACGCGAATTTTTTTGGCCTAAAAAAGCATCTAAATTTGCTGGGTCGCGTTATACTAGAGGATAAAAATCAGCCCTCCAACGACTGCGGCCGATCGTCGATAATAACAACATCGATAATAACTTCTCCCAAACATTGATAGTTCTAAATAGGCCTACTTCCAAACTGCCTCGAACCAAAGCCTACAAGAAAGCTTATGTAGTGAAAATATTAAACTGAATAAAGATTACTTGCCTTTTTATTAAGAAAATTGATGTACTGTTGTGTTTTTTTTGTCGATGTGCAAGTGAGAAAGCTTTCCATATCAATGTAGGGCTATAAACTTCCAAACTGCCTCGATGAAGTTGAGGCAGTTGCTTTTGTCGAAGTTGCTTTCTGTTGCTTGATTATGGGGCAAATGTTCCAAAATTAAATTGAATTTTGGTGTAAAAATGCATGTAACTGAACTTTTAATTTCCCCCGTTAAAATCATTTGGGTTACAAACAGGCACGATATGCTGATTCATTCCATAAAAACATGTAAAAAAAGAACTCTTCAGCCAATGGACATTGCCACCCAATATACCACTTTGTGTTGATTGGTTAGTTTTGATTGACAATAGCCTGCAAGCACTATATAAACTCTGGCAATGTGAGTGTAAATCAGTACAACCTATTCATCCAGTTCATCAATACTTTTAGATTCGATCTCCAGCATATTTAATATTAAAAATAAAGATTTTTTTTTCTGTATAACTTTGTACATTTTATTTCTCGCGAGGAGTCAAAAATGGGGGTCGCGTTATACAAGAGGATAGGATTTTTGCCGATTTTTTTGGGCCGAAAAAGTGGAGTCGCATTATATAAGAAGTCGCGTTATAGTAGAATAAATACGGTATGTAAATATTTTTTTTATTGGAGTTAATTAATTTGGCACCAGTTACTATTAAAATATGGAACATGAGGAACAACAAAAAGTATTCCATAATTTTTTACCAAGGATTGTGTAGTTCATTAGAAAGTTAAACAAGTCAGCATGTGATAAAATGAAGTGAGATTAAATGTGATTAGAAGGATATGGCCAATAATATTCAAAAATTAACGAGTCAATTTTGATTAGCTGGTCAAAAAATCACGAGTCAATTTTTAGTAAAAATACCCATTTGACGCATAAATTGCGAGTAAGTGCGAACCCTGCATTTGTTATCTGTCATTCATAGTCAACAGTGGGTATTTGAAAGGATTTGATGTATTTTTAAATTTTACTATCATTTTATAACACGGTATGATGGGGTTAAATACTTCCATTTTCTTATCACATACTACAGTTGAACCAGACTAACTCAAAGTCTGATAACTCAAATCCCGGTTAACTTGAACGATACTCTAAGTCCCATCCCCCAGAGTATTTAATTAATAGAAATTTCACTCGTTAATTCAAACAAATTTTTAATGAATCCCAGATAACTCGAAGAAATTTTTGATTTTAGTGAATAGATATTCGTAAATTTAAAGCAAAAACTATTTTAAAATATTTCAAAAATTAAAACACTGCGGATCAAGTTCAGTTCTTCATCAACTTTCACGTTAGATCCAGGAGCGCTCGAGCGGCCCCCCTCCCCCATTTTCTCTCTCTCTTTACGTGCAATCAAATAAGCAGGCCAACTGTACATAAGAAAATCAAGAAATCATTATTTTTATAAATTATAAGATATTACAAAAACATTACAAGCCATTCGAAAGTAATAAGAAAAGTATTGAAGAATTAACATGAAAATAAAAGTTATGCAGTTTGACTAAAGAAATGGTCGATCTGGTGCTTTACAGGGTCTCTTCTCTTTTATTCCGAGCTATATCAAAGTGGGCCTATAATTTCAGGCAATCTCCTCGTAAAGTTTTGCCTGTTGGAACGTTCTTCATTTTTCAACTTTAATTTTACGTCCACATGACAAAAAAAACAAAACAGTGCAAGAATATTTCGCGGTCGCTGGTAGCCATTGTGGAAATCGAAACTTAACGTGAACACGAAATTGAGAATCGAACTTGATTGCCAGCTTTCAGTGGGAGAATTTTTAAATGAAGTAAACGATGACAGAAATTCGAGAATAAAGTGAATTCTCTATAAAGTTTCAAGCGTAAAACGGGTAAAAATATATCATAAACTGAAGATGTTTATCCCTAAAATGTTTTTATAATTCATTCCAATTTTGTTATCAACGTGCTACTGATCATCGGACTTTCATCTAGATTTTCTTCTCCTGTTTACTGTGTTTCTTTCTGTGTTTTCATGTAAAACTTCTTCCCAAGACCTTCTTTTCATCTGTGTTTCATCTACATAAGCTCCACAAGACCTTCATTTCATCTGTGTTTCTTCGTCTTCAATATTTGTATTTGTCCACATCGGGTGACTTTTTTAACTGTTTTTATTATTTATTTTATTTTGATTTCTTTGAATTAAAATGGAGTTATCATTTTTTTAAATTAATTACCATATATAGGCCGTGGCTCTAAACCCCAAAAAATCGAAAATTTTAGGGGTGCGGCCAAAAATGAGTGCGGCCTGAAAAAAAATTTTTTTTTTCTGAAAAAATCATTATCGGTAATTTTGGATAGAACAAAAAAAAAAGATCGAACTACTTCGTTTTAGCGTCCCATGGTATATTACATAGTAATTTAGATAGTAATTTTATTATTTATATAACTATCTAAATTATTTTTATATACTTAATGAAACTTTTATAAATTTATTAATTAACTGTGTAAATAATTATAGTAATCTCGTTTTTAATTTAGTTTAACTCTTCGACAGCAGCCATGGCTCTATCAACGAAGTGCCGACTAATAGCGCGATAGAGCATTCTATGACATCACAACACCTTGGAGTGTAGCCAATGAGAAAGACCTCAACCTTGGAGTAGAGTGGGCCAGCAGAAGGAATGAAATCACCGACAATAGCTTTAACAAGTGAATTTCAAAATAATTTATGAATGAAAATATATGTGACTGGTTAATTATTGTTCCGAAGGGTTAGAATATTAATTTCACTGTTAGAAAACGATTGAACAAATGCTGGATAATTTAAAGCCATGAACTCAAATCCACCGTCTTTTTATCGGATATTTTACCGATCAGCGATCAATTTGTCTTTTCAAAAAGTATAAAGTGTAACAGCATTTTCGTATAAAAAGATAGGAAGCAAATATAAGAGAAAATAGGTATAATATGTATGCATTGTATTGGCTATCGACCAAAGATTATTCCGCTATAAAAAAACATAAAATATATTGGCGATATATAACTGTGAAATCAGAAGCACTTTTTTTATTTTTATTTTTTTTTTTTGGTGGGGGGAAGGGCTAATCTTTATTAATAGAAGAAAGAAATTCAACTCTTATTTATCGTACGAGACAATTGTACTTAGTTTATACAAAATTTATAGTAAAATAGAGTCGAACAGTTGTTCATTTTTTTTTTTTAAATATTAATACTCCCCCCCTCTCCCTAACTGAAATGAGGAGTAGCATCAATAACGTCGTGAGTGTAATGATTTATGGTTGATAGACAGTACATATATTTGATCAGTACATGTTTTACATTTGCTTCCTGTTTTTTTTTAGGAAACTTCGGTTACACTTTATACTTTTTGAAAAGGTAAATCGATAGCAGAGCGGCAAAAATTATCCGATAAAAACACAGTAGATTTAAGTTCATGGCTTTAAATTAACCAGCCTTTGTTGAATCATTTTCTAACAATGAAATTAATATTCTAAGCGTTGAGAACAATAATTAACCAGTCACATATATTTTCTTTCATAAATTATTATGAAATTCACTTGTTAAAGCTATTGTCGGCGATTTCTTCAGCAGCTGGCCCACTCTACTCCACTCTAGATGTCATAGAATGATCTATTGCGCTATTGGTCAGCATTTCGTTGATAGAGCCATGGCCGCCACCAAAGAAATAAAGAGTTACACTCGTTCATTAAAATGAAATTACTATAAATATTTACACATTTTATTAATAAATTTATAAAGTTATAAGTTATAATCCTCAGGAGGATTAATTTCTTATTTTGTGTGGTGCTATGTGAAAGATGAATGAGTGTTTACGCCTCCTCTACCAACAAACCTATCAGAACTGAAAACTCGCATCAACATTGCTTTTCAAAAGATTGATAGGGACATGCTTCACAAAGTGTGGGATGAACTTAATTGTAGACTTGATGTCTGGAGAATCACTAGAGGGCACATATAGAGGACTTGTAATATGCCATAAAAAAACTTTTTGAGTTTTTCCATGTCTGCAAATTTTGGTGACAATACACTGAACGAACGAAATATAAGAGACACCTCTTATGGAAAATGGATCGGCCTCACAGTAACATCCAAACAATGGAACAGGCTGAAGCGGTGTATAAAAGGGATGCATTGGATCACAAGTTGCAGTCAGCAGCAGAAGTGGACTGAATATGGATAAATCCAAGGATTTGACCGACTTTGAACGAGGTATGATCGTTAGAGCTCGACGGTCGCAGTTGAGCATTTTGCAAACTGAACCTCTTCGGGTTTACCCGTGCAAACAGTGTCAAGGGTATTCCGTGAATGGCAGTTATGCCAGAAAACAACCTACAACAAACACAACTCCGGACAAAACAGGGCCGTGGATGAACGAGGCCAACTGCGACTGGCACGCATCATCCACAGCAACAGGACGGGAACAGCCCAACAAATTGCAGCGCAGTTCAGTGAGAGAGCATCCCAACCCATTTCAGAGCACACGGTGCACCGAGCTGGATTTAACAACAGGCAGCCAGTATGGGTACCGTCGCTGTTACCACAAAATAGGAAAGCACACCTGCTATGGAAACACAGGCATCGCCACTGGACGCTGGATGAGTGGAAGAAGGACGCCTGGTCCGAAGAATCGTGGTTCCTACTTCATCATGCGGATGGCAGACTGCGTACCTGGTGCAGACAGGACGAGGCCGTGGACCCATCCTGTCAGCAGGCGGTTGGAGGAGGAGCGCTGATCTGGGGTGTCTTCTCTTGGGACACACTGGATCCTCTGATATCCATAGACACATCCCTGAATGCAACACACAACCTGAACGTTGTTGCCGATCAGAAGGAATGATGACTGTTTTCCGTGGTGGTGACAGACAGTTTCAGCAGGACAATGTTCCCTGTCACTGTGCTCGAATGGTCTTGGACTGGTTCGAGGAACATGACGCGGACTTCCACCTGCTTCAGTGGCCAGCTCGGTTGCCTGATCACAACCTGATCGAGCATTTATGGGATGAAGTGGAGAGGACCATCTGACGCCTTCCCACATTACCGTCCAACCTGCACCAATTAAGGGATGCTATGAAGTCAGCCTGGGCTGCTGTTCCTCCACAACTGTTTCAACACCTTGTTGAATCCATGCCAGCATGTATTCAGGCAGTTCTCGCTGCTAAAGGAGGAGCCCATTACTCTTAATAAATTGGTCGTTCAGTGTATGTCAAAAAATAAAGCTACAGTGAATTTATGAAATCGGGTCAATCATTTGTAATAACCCTGTATATAGGCTGAGATATTATTTTTTTAGTGGGTTAATAGTTGCATGAAATAATTTTTCATGATTTGAGGTCGTTTGATTTAATGTTTAATTAAACGGAAGCTCGTGCACCACGGATGTTTAATGTGAATAATGAGCCTTGATAGAGAGAACATGGAATAAGACCAAATAAAAAATTTTTTTTTCTGTTCTGTCTTCTGCTGAACACGTTTTTCTTTAGACAGAACAGAAAAAAATTGATTTTCACAGGCAGTTATTCAGTTAATGTGCATCTTGTGTGTTTAGAGCACACACAAAACAAACTACTCAGCATAAAGAGTTTCTCATGTATTTAAGATAGCTTGATTGTTAAAGCTCCGTTCTTCTTGAGGCTGCATGAACTCCACGAATCACGCTGCATGACTCACAGTGATCACATGACTCAATCTCATGATAGTTAATTTTGTTTGTAATGGGGAATAAACGTTACTTACAGTTGTCTGGATATTAATGATTGAGTACTATGAAAAACACAAGACACAAAGGTTAAATTTATGTTTAACCTTTTAAAATTAGTTTAAAATTAGTCTTTCTAATTTATATCAAAAATTTGTATTCACTATATTTACTATTAATTTTCAAAAATCATTTTACAAATCTTAGTAAAATTAGGTGTTTATGATTTTTTTTTTTATGTGGAATAAAATTGCAAGTACAATTTACATAATTATAGTTTGTTTTATTTATTTATTTATTTATTTATTTATTTATTTATTTATTTATTTTCTTAATTTTTTATTTATTTATAGGATTTATTAGTGAGTGATATGTTTAGTTTAATTTCAAAAGAATCAGAACTTGCCCATCATTTTGTAAATCTAGTCAAATGCCAAGCAGAGTATCATAAAAAGGCTCTAAATATCTTGGATAGTTATACAAATTGCATGGAAGAAGAAATTAGTGAGTCATAACTGTTAAAAGTTTCTTAATTATTATTCCATTTTAAATGCATCATTAGTAAATAATTCTTTTATACATAATTATCTTTGTTAGATAGTCTTATCCTTAAATGTTCACTGAAAAGATTCGTGTAATAGAGAAGAGAAAACCCGTTACCTCATGTTTATAAGATAAAGATACAATTGCATATCAAGAGTAAAGTCGGCTCGAGGTCATTCAATCTTGTGTGTATCCATAGTAACGTTCATTTTTTTTAAAGGCTATCGAGGCTATTTAAATAACTGAATTAAATCACTATTAACCTGTTTTTTTATACCAAGACTGGACATAATACAGGGTGTTTCATAATTGGTGTATCGTCTTTAGGTCCAAATAACGACTCAAGGGGAACAGATTGGGGGAAAATGAATATTTGGTTTTAATGTCTCCTAATTCAAAATAAAAACATTTTGCATCCCTGGGGGTGAAGGGGTAAATTTTGAAAATTTTAATTTTGTAAGGGTAGGGGT
>JAHWFO010101631.1:364483-402130 GCA_023313115.1 Rhysida immarginata | reverse complement strand
AAATGTATACATATACATTTCGTATTAAAATGTATACATATACATTTCGTAATACATGGTGTATTAAAATGTTCTTGTGGACAAGTGGAGTCTCCTTTCTCTCTCTCATGTATTCTAGCATCCACAGATTCGTAAGATCAGTTTTTAATTTATTCTTTAGCTTAGCCATTATACATTGTTTTTGCACCGTTTAAAAAAATGGATGATTATGCTGATGCAAGTAGTGATGCCGAAGATCCTGATTTTGAAATAAATACTGATTCTGAAAAAGAAATATTCTTACAAAATTGTACATGATGAATGCATGTTCGTCATTGGTTTGGCAGACAGTACATAAAATCTGCTCCTAGGAGTATCCTTCAAAATTTAAGCTGGTCGTGAAGAGGTTAATGGTCTATTGGTCTCGACTGATCAGAATACTCGATGCCTGTTGGTGCAACATCGCAACGGTGAAGATATACAGGGTGCTTAAGGTATTTGAGGACAGATTCACATCAAGAAAGAAAACAGAGATATAAGTTGAGATAATAACTTTATTATCGAAACATATCATGAGCATACACAAGAAACCTTCTTGTTATATGGCTATTCAATGAATCCGCCTTCAGCTTCTATAACTGTTTCAGTGCGAGATCGAAACCGTCGACATGCACGAATCAAATGGTCATGGTTCATATTTGTCATTACTCGAACAATGGCAGCTTTCAATTCATCTTTGGTGTTACGGGGGTGTTCATTGATCTCTCTCCCCACAATGTTCCATACGTAGTAGTCCAACGGATTCAGGTCAGGGGAGTTAGGAGGCCAAATCCACAGCAAATCAGCTTCACACGGATTTTTCAGCTTGTTTAAAAGCCTTTTCGATCTGAGTAGGCAGTTTTCCCGTGTTTTGTCTGACATAAAGTGACCTCTTCGCATAACATACGAGTGATATCTGATGTTTTCATGGACAACGTTTCTGGTTGTTCCTTCCAACATATGGAGATCTTTGGCAAGTAATCTCATGGATGTTCTAGGATTGTCATCGATGGCCTGCTGCACTTGCTGAATAAATTCAGGCATTCTGATGATGTCAGAGCGTGAGGCATGCTTTTTACGCTTTGCTACTAGTGCAACATTGCCATCTTTGGTCTCCAAATCCTTCCGCACTTTGTGGACGAATGATCTTGCGACCTTTAGAAATCGTGATATCTCTAAATCGCTGTGCTCTGCCTTTATTGCCAAGATTACTGCATGTCTCTTCATGATTTGTGTTTCTTGATGGTCTGCCATTTTGCTTTCCGGAAACGGAAAGGACATACAATTTACTATGGTGCAGCAGTAGCCAAACGATGGTGTGTCCTCAAATACCTTACGCACCCTGTATAAGGGGCCGCTTTCGCTTGACAGCCTTATATTTGGAAGGACGATTGCCTCTTCATAAAGTAGTTTCTATTTTGTTGACGGTTGTGGAAGCAATTGAATCAGTGCCAGTTTCACCTAAACAAGTACTTATCCATGTAAAGCTAAAAGGTGTTCTTGATAAAAACCCAGGTTGGAGTGGAGTGCAATGCAATTAATTTCAAAAATATTATCCAGAGAACAGTGTCACATCACTGACCAAAACTACATGCAGAAGAAATTGCTGCATTTTCCAAAGCCCTTATTACTTCGTGTGAAATAGAAAGATCATTTTTACAGTACAAATCGACAGAGGGTCCCCCAGAAAACTAAAAGCTGTAAGTTTTTAGTCACTGTAAGGTTCGAAATTAATAAAATGGTGAAATTTCTAATTATTCATACCATTTGTTTATTAAGGAGTACTCAATTTTAAGAGACTATTTATGCATTTAAAGGGAATATTTCAGTAATTTTAAGGGAATATGAACCTACATATTTTACATGTTTTTGGGACCTAAGGTTCCTAATCCTAGTAATGACAAATCATTCTTCAGCTGAAATTATTTTATGGAAATTCATTTTCTCTCCCACTAGTTATCATTTTGGGACAGTCCGTTTGTAGTTTCTTTTTATTTCCCCTTCTCAGAAAATGGAATCTTCTTCAAAACATAATATATTACTTTATTTTAAGATTGTTAAACCATTTGTGAAATAAAATGTGATTCTGTTGATATTTTCTTTGCTATTTTCAAAAAAAAAAAAAAAAAAAAAAAAGCTACACCAGCTATCGTTTTGGGACAGTCTGTAATAATAAAAAGGAAGGTTTCTTATTATGTAGCCCTTGGGAAGGATACTTATTGTGTAGCCATTTACTAGATAAAATAAAAATAGCTAATGGGAAGAATTCTTACCAAGTACTCCATTCCCCCTCTAGTTTGTAATTTTTCCTAGCTTTAAGATTTTTTTTCTTGGGCTGCTTGAGGATGGAGACATCGTCTATGAACTACTTATCCGGTCTTTCTATTTCTCCTTGAGGATTAGAGGTTTTCATTTCATATTTAGTTCCATTCTATAGTTTTTCTTTATTATTTTGTTCAGACTAGGCAAAGCAAAAAAAAAAAAGCCGAGGGTGGATGGATGACATCATGGTAAATCTTCAAGAGAATGGAGGATTTTGAACTACATTAGAAGTAGTCTGAGAGACTTCTTTTTGGCTTTGAAAATTTTGATACTCTCTACAATAGCAAGGTTGATAAGGTCATCAGAGTGGATATCACTTCTTCTTTTTTTTTTTTTTGAGTGATTCTCCCCATTTCACTCTAATGATTTTCACTGCCTCATTTTTTTTGATATCACTAATACGTACTTCTTGAATGTAGACTTCTTTCTTTTTCCTTGCCCACTCCTGACACTATTAACCTTCTTACCACTCTTTCTGTCATCACCAGCCAGAAATATTTCTCCTTCAACAACTCCTTTTATTTCCTATTCTGGCCTCACCCTCAGTAGCACACTGCAATAAGCTCACACTTTGCATCCCCTCCCCTTTTCTTGCACCCCATTGGTGTCCTTACTTTTTTGTTGGCCCAGGTGTCCTTGAAATCCTTGAAAAGTTCTTAAAAAACTTTTTTTGTTTTCAAGGTCCTTAAAAGTACTTGAAAACAGAATAGAGTCATTGAAAAGTCCTTGAATTCTTTAAGAAAGAAAAGTGGTAATTCTTCCACGTGGTTTATCATGGACTACCTTTTATCTCAACAGACAGAAATACCAAGAAATGAGTCATCACATCTTTCCCATACTCGTTTGTGGGAGAATCCCCTTTAGTCCCCTTCCCCTCCGCTTTCTTGGGAAAAAAAATTATGTATACAATTCGTTAAATGAGTCCTTGAAAAACATTATTTAGTCCTTGAAAAATCCTTGAATAGTTCTTGAATTTTCTCTTCATAAATGCGTACGAACCATGCAGCCCTTATTTCCTATCACACCAATTCCGGCTATCATATTGCTTCCCACGTGTTTTCTAGCATGCTTTGAATGACTGTGGTGATTTTCCTCATTATATCGTCCATGCACAACACTCTTCGCCCAAAGACCTCACAGAAAGACCTGGCGAGATGAGGTCTGGAGAGTTGGGAGGCCAGACCAGTTGTCATTTAATACTGCATTCAGAAGGTGATACCTTCAGGAGCAGGGTCTTTGTTTTGTACATACAGGTTTAAATTCCATTTGTACAGCACTAACACTCTCAAATCCTGCATACCAGATAACGCTTTTTGTTTTCTGTTGCAGTGATACAGCTATTTTCTTTCACATGAATATAATTAACAACAATGCTCATACTGTTTGATGCCACTATCTATCAATGCATAATGAAAATTAACGAGTCTGAGAATAAGTCTGTAAAATGCCAATGCAATTGCACAATAAAAATCGGAATTATAACCAACCAAAATGCTGTCGTATATTTGTCGACACCCTGAATTATGATGTCACCAATCTTCCCTCATTGGCTGTTAGTTCTTTGGTATTTTTTTGCTTTGTCTATTTGATTATCTTTTATCCAATTGGTATCATTATTTTTTATCCAATCATTTGTAATAATTTTTTGTAAATCATATTAAGATGAAAAAAGAAAGAAAAATTCTGCAGTTTGGATTTGAACCATAGACCACTTGCTCGTCACGTGACGAAGTGGGGAATTCAGAGGTGATGAGCTAGATGCATGTGGTTCATGGTTTGAATCCAGGTTGGAGAATTTTTCCTTTTGTTTTTCATCTTAACATGTCTATCGTATGTTGGAGCTTTATCTTCAATATTTTTTTCATCTCCACATATATCTATTATAAAACTGTGAATATATGACAAAATTAGTTGGAAGCTCTGTTTTCCCTATTTTGCATTGTACCAGTTTCATTACTAAAAAGTCAGTTCTTCTTGGCCAAAATCTGCTGCTGCAAAAAAGTTTCCATTTTTCAAACTTACAAAGGCCATTAGCATTCCGAAAAATTTTGAGGAAAAAAATGGCTTTTATTAAATTTTAAATTATAAATATTGCCTAATTCAAAGATGGTATTTTTATAAAGATTTTTCTATTGAAAAATGGAAGGAAAAATTCTGCGACCTAGGTTCGAACCAGGAACCTCGGCTGTCATGGCCGACGCCTCTACCAGTTGGGCTATCACCGACACCTAGACAGCCATGCTGTCTCAAGGTGCCTAAAAGACAACCAAGTTGTCATGGTTGAAAGGCCAATGGGAGGTGGGCACCTGGCTCACAGATCCAACCATCAGAAAGTTTGTGGAACTCAGATAAATTAATAATAAATGATATTAGTAATGGTATTTTTATGATAGAACACCTGCATACAAACTGCATACTACTATTGTAAATGTAAAGTACTATTTGGATTGGTATCTCTCCTGTCATTCGTGGATTGTAGATGACTGAAAGGTTATTTTTTTAGAGTGATGAATTATGCTTCTCACTGATCAAAAAATATGGCAAACCTAGCATTATAGGGCATCTTTTCTCATTAGCAGTTGTTTGTCATCTTCATTCACTCATATGTCAGCTTAATTTGCCATCTAGGGTGAAATTAGAAAAAATGTACCATACAGTTTTAGCATGACAATTGCGAAATAATAATGTGCTTCAAGAGCAAATTTGACATCAAGACAGGGTGTGCTAAAATGTATTACGGCACAAAAAAAATTACAGCAGCTATGGGGCTCGACAAAATATTTTTGTATGGTAGTTTAGACAATTGGACAGTAACACAATTCAGTATCTGATAGTAATACAGTATTACGAAGTAGTGTTACCTCAAATAAAAACAAATTACCTATAGCCCAGTTATAGTGATGGCTGTTAAAAATGTCATTATGTGCAGTTGGAAAAGATCGGTCCACTAAACACAAGGGAATGTTGTAACACAAATTCTTGAACTCACACATTAACCTCCCGCTAGAGTAACTTTAATAACTGTCACATTTTTTCTGCTACTCTATTTCAAAAACCATCAGTCCTTTTTAGAAATTACTATAAAAAAACATTAATTATTGGAGACATGAGAGCTCAAAATGAGTAATTAGACGATGTTTTACTAATAATTTAATGTAATACTAGTTTAATGTCGAATCTTCTCAACATGTTTCACCTGACGGCATTATCAAGAAAATTGGAGCAAAATTCACTTTGCAGCCTTCATCTCTTCAGTGGGGAAGGCAAGCTGCTACCTTCTTTAATGCTTTTTTTGAAGTCCTTCCCCATTTAGCTAGATTGTCAGCTAGTTCATTTCCATTTATGCCTTTATGTCCCGGGATCCACATTAGGTGGATAGTGTAATTCCTTGAGGTGAGAATTATAAGATTTACTGTGTGTCCTTGTACTTTAATATATCTTTATGGTACCATTTCTCTACTAGTGTTTTGTTAATTTAAATAGTTAATAAATACAACTGAAAAATTAAATAATAATTAACTTATTTAATTTTTCAGTTGTATTTATTAACTATTTATTGCATTCCAGGGTTTTTGTGTCTCGTCCTTTTCTCTTATTAATATCCATTCATTGTTTTGTTAATTTGCATGATTGAACTTTTTGAGTCTCTAATAATTAAATAATGATCCACTGGTTTTAGGGTTATTAGGGAGATCGCTTTATGTAATGCTATCAAGGTCTATAGAAATATATGGTCATCGAGCTCCACTGAAATATGAAGCTAAAGTTTCTAGCTCCCGATAGGGCGGGAACTCCATTGAAAAATGGCGCTACATGTATAATCAGCCCAGCTGTGCATGCAGTGCTGCCCTACTGGGTGCTAGAAACTTTAGTTTCAATGGGGGTGGAATTGAATTGAGCCAGAATTTGATGACATGATACTGCCTAAATTAGTGTATTCTGTAATAATTTTAAATAAATAATTGATAAACCAACGTAACATGAATGCATTACATAGCTCACTCTTATTCTTGGGCATCAATTACATAAATAAAATAAAATAACTGTACAAGCTATTCCCTAGCTTCTCTAAAGAATGGAATATGGTGGACGCTCGGTGACCATTTATGTCTATAGATCATAATTGCTATTAATTCCAAAATGAAGGAGCTCATTGCAGGGTCGATCTTATTCGAGATAATGAGGTATTTTTGGAATAGTTCCCAATCCCTTCTGTAGGATTGCCAGGAGACAGAGAGGCATTTGTAAATATCTTTTTGTATTTGCCGAATTTATTCTGAAAGAGGTCCCAGTTACCATTTTGACTAATTTCCGTGGGTCATTTGCCTTTATGCTTGGTAGAGTGATTGTATTTTTGGGAGATAAGCTGTGCTTTCTTGAGTTTCCAATGATTTTAATGCCACATAGTGAAAATTGCTACATTGGAACTTATTGTCTATTTCCAGTATGAGGATTTTGACACTTTTTTTTTTTTGAGGTGAGGTTTATTTGGTAATTTTCAGATAGGGAGAGACTCTCAGCAAAGGTCAGAAGGTATTATGAAAGTTTCATGGGAATTAAATTAGTTTCTCATCTTAGTGGTTGGGAATCTAACCCTGATTCCACATAAAGAACCAAAATAGGTGAAGATTGTGTGATGGTATGGGGGATTTGCTGTTAGTCCCCTTGCTGTAATTAACTAAGAATAATACTCTTATAATTAATCATTACCTACCATCATTCATGCCGTCTTGCTGTTGGACAAGACGATAGTTTGTTATCCGTATAGTGAATTCTTACCTAAATGAGTAGTCTTATTTCTTGTTTGACTACTTCTAAGTCCTAGCAATAAACGGACCCCCCTCCACTTCCAAGAGAAGGTTCCACAAAATGAGATATAACCCTTCTTATTTTCCTATAAATATATTTTATTTAGTTGTGCCTGCAATACAAGAATAAGTAAGAGATGTCCCTTCTTAATTAATTCAATTGATTAAACCCATTAAGAATATCCACTGATAATTCTCTTTATTATTCCCAATGATTAATTTATTCTCAACGCATCAATTTGTAAAGTAAATGAACTAAGAGAATAAAGCAATGATTAATCTATTCTCAATGAAAGAGTATACGGTTTTAGAATATTAAATTAAAGCCTTTATTCAATGAATAATATTAATTAGTATATAAGTAAGATTTGAGATACAAATGAATAATGGATTGAATTACTGGATTATAAAATGAATTGCAAAATATTTAAATGATACTAAAGTCTGTTTGATAAAATGTGTTTTTCCTCTTAATTAAGATAAAATGTGTTTTTCCTCTTTGTTTGGGAAATGTTCTCCGTTCCCCAAATGAATTGTTGGTTAGATATGAATAACTTTTTAACTTATCTGTTGTTTCTGTTGTGATTGTTATCACGACTGTTCTATCACAAAAGAAGAGTTGGTTCAACACTAAGCGTTACCCAGCCAGTGTTGCCGTTATTGCCGTGATTTTCACTGCCGCTCCCTTCCGTCAGCCGATGCTGAATCCATTGAGTGCTCTCCGAGCACTGGTTGCTATCTCGATGTGGCTGCTGGCTCCAAGCCGCAGTACTTCCCACTGCTGCCCTGTGGATTCCGTGTGTTCGCCGTCAAGGTGCACCCATGACTGTTGTTGGCCTCGACTCTCATTGCTGCGTTTTGCCTTTATCGCTATTTGTGATGGCATACGCTTCCCAACCATACAGAGGACTGTTGTGAGAGACGTTCACTTTAAGAAAGGCTTAATTCACAGTTCATTTCTTTGCCTGCACTGTTCATGACAGTTCGCATTTATATAGTCACTGAAAGTTCATTTATACCCACTAACTTTCATCTGTTTCACATGTAGTTTACTCATTATCTAAACTGATAATGGGCATTTTAGATGATCATAGTTTATGAGCCTCATGCCCCTTCATGAGCAAATCAAAACCTTATGATCGCTTAAGTGGGTCTCAGTCTTTTGTGCACTGTCCATTCCTCCTTTTTATAGCTTTTATGAACGCAGCGCAGGAAAACAAAAACGCTAATCATCATTCACCATCTCCCTTCTGCTAAGTCGCTATTAACGAGCGAAACCATCAGGTTTGAGTGACCATGGATGGCAGCACACCACCTCCTACAGTTGTTGCTTAACAACAATTTTATTTTGGCTTCGCTGCTGCTTCTTTTGCACACGATCGTAATGGAAATTCAAACACAGAAGAGAGATAGTGTGACTGTGTCAGTGTGTGTTGTTCTGTGGTTTGGTTGTTGTAAGCGTGGTTTTGTGTTTGTTTATTTCGTTTGGAGCTCTCTTTATAAGATGTTGTATGGTGGGGTGTTATTGTTGCGTTGCGTGTATGGTAATTAGATGTGCAGGTGTTTGGTGTAAAAAAAAAAAAAAAAAGTGTGTTTGGTTATAGATTGTCTGGTTTTATTAAGAATAGGTTATTTTAGTTTGTAAGAGGTTAATTTAAATAATTAGGAAGTGTTTTTCTTGTAGCCTGGGAGAAGCTGTGACAATGATTTAAGAAGCAGAGCGCAAGCTCTTGTTGTTGTCGCAGTTTTTCCAGAAATTTTTGTAGCAACAATGGGATAACAATTGTTTGCTTCGTTTGTTGTAGAGCGTGTTTTTTTGTGTGTGTTGTAATGCAGAGAAGCCCTGGTAAGAACGAAAGTTGTGTCGTTATGAAAGACGCTCAGCAAAGTTAAATTAAATATGACAAAAAAGCTTTGTTTTGCTGAATTTGTGGCTACTCGTCGTTAAAGGCCCATAGGGACGTATGGGACCGGCCGTAGCGTAAATTTCGGGAGGAATCATTTGTTTGCGACTAGCGACTACCCCTCAAGGAATAAGGATCGCTGTGTGAACATCATGTATTGGAAAGGAATGTCGGCCGCCATCCAAGATAAGAAACTTAGTCAAGATCATCTTGTGATCGGTGAGATTGTTCTTTATTTGCTTTGTCCCCGATGAAGACAGTCTGGTGCACGGTTCAAGAAGGTTTGGTGCCGTTTAGCGAAATTTATTTTTAATTGAAACTACCCCGCCACAGCGGAACTTAGAGTTCGTCGTAGAGAGGAACCTATGTGTATCACTGCGCCATTACGTGATGCTAAGAACGCGAAGCGAAGCGTTCTTAATTAAGAGACGCTCATTTCAGTGCTTGTTTTATTTGTCAAAACGTTTAATGGTTTTGGACTAGTAATCATAACTGTAATAGTTAAGAATAAGTCCTAGTAATAGTTGCGTGAGAATTTATCACTCGATGTTTAAGCGGGTGGTTTTCGCACGCGGAGTTTGGCACATGAGAAACGGAAGGGAAATGTTTATGCATCTTTTTTGGGAGATGATTAAAATATGCGTGGCAACAGTGTGTGAAGTTCTTAATAATGATCTTGAGTGAGGGAAAAGCGTTATTGTATTGTTAGTATTTCACGGGGTTACGGCTTTCCTCCCCTCTCCTCTTCCGGATCTTATGGGCAAGAGTGATTAAAAAGGAGGACGTGACACGTTCATGTGTTGTTTTCCCTCACCAGGGTTGTTCGATACCGAGCTGGATATCTCATTACTTACAACACTGCGCATGACGGAGCTTTTGTTTGATGTTAAAGTTCCCGATCTCATGTGTTAAGCATTTGTTGAATTTGCAATATGGTTGTTAAATGTTGGGTTATTCATTAATTCCATTTTTGTCTTGTTTTAATATGCTTAAAGGGAGAGTTTAGAGTAAATGTTTGCATTTTTTTTATTAATTTTGCTGGAAAAAACTTGATCGGGGCCCCTATTTCTTTTTATGAATTGTAACAATTTTATGCTTATTAAACATTATTAACTAGAATGATTTGTTTTCATTACCCACCACACCTACCTTTCAGCTAAGCGTCACCTCCCCTCCGCGAGTCATTTTATACAACCCATCCCTATCGCGCGTGGTTCACTTTTACGAGTCGGGGACCTGTTGGCCTCCCCCTCCCACGCGTTCTGGGGCACACTAGAATGACCAAAGGAGTGATAAAAAAAAAACTATTAACCATTACAAGTTAATTATAGATATTATTCACAGACATGAATACTTATATGAGGGATAATAATTCAAAGAAGCATCATGCTGAGAATAAAGGAGAAATAATCAGAATAAATGAGTGAAAATATATTTATTCCCCTAATGAAGATTAAATAACACAGGTCTAAATGATTGATAGCAAATACAAATATTACAAATATGCCACAAGTGTGTGGCATGGATGCAGGTTCTGAAAATCTTCCTTTTCACATATAATAGTGGCTTCCTGATGGATTTTGGGTTCAGAAGGTGGAAGATGCTATTTATATCTGTCAGCTGGAACAAAGTAATTATGAGTGAGAGAGATTCAGCTCAAGGGGTCCTCATTGATGTTTGACTACATGCTTGATTCCGCTTAAGTACTTTATTAATTTGACTTTACATGAGCGGTGTAGGCATGCCATTTAAGTCGGTCATCTATTACTACTCCCAGAAAATTAAATAAATAAATAAATAAATAAATGATATGAATAAATATCCATAGGACATTGGAACCTTCACAACATGTACAGGGTGACAATAAATTATGGCAACAGAAATGGATGCGTCCAGGCGCGAATATATTAAAGCGCCACCAAATAATTTTTAATTCATTGCAATGACAGAATGTTCTTGGGCAAGTTGTCCGTGTTTCAACTTATTATGAGTTAATTGATGTGCGTTTTGAAATGTCAAGCAAAAACAGTGCAATTTTGGAGCTGTTTCGTCAAGGAAAGCGTCAATGTGAAATTGTTCGTTGCTCAATGTTGGCAGAGACATCATCTCCAAAGCGGTCAAATGGTTCAAAGAGCTTGGCCGTGAAGGCGACCGTCCAGGAAGAGGAAGAAAGCGTACCACCACCATGTCCAGAAACCGCAAAATCATCAAACAGCAAGTTCAGCGAAGTCCGAGGGTCTCAATGAGACAAATCACTCGTGAGACCGAAATCAACCGTGAATCAGTGCGGAAAATGGCAACAGAGGAACTTAAACTCAAGCCCTACAAGCTCCAAAACGTCCAGCTCCTCACAGATGAAAACAAGCACGTACGGCTCCACAGATGCTGCCAACTCGAACATCGGGCTGCAGGTGAGAAATGGAAGCACATCCTCTTCACAGACAAGAAGCTCTTTACTCTGGAGCAGGCACACAATCACCAAAACGACAGAGTGTGGTCAGCAGAGGCACCCAGCACTTCTGCAGTCATCGAACGTCGCCAAAATCCGCAGTCCATGATGGTCTGGGGCGGAATTTGCACCAGTGGCAAGGCACCCCACGTTTTCGTGGACCAAGGAGTCAAAATCAACCAGCAAGTTTACCGTCGTGACATTCTCGAGGCTGTGGTACTTCCTTGAGCTCGGCAGCATATCGGTAATGCGGATTGGACCTTTCAACAAGGCTCTGGATCAGCTCACTGAGTGAAAATGACGCAGGAGTGGTGCAAGAGCCATTTTCCGGGTTTCATCACGTCTCAGCAGTGGCCACCCTACTTGCCGGATCTCAATCCGATGGATTATAGCGTATGGTCGATCTTGGAAGCCAGAGTCGCTGAAGAAGTCCATGCCAAGAATGGGACCGATTGTCTCCCGACGACTTGCGGTCCATTGCTGGAAATTTCAAGGCACATTTGGGGCTTTGTATCACCGCCAAAGGAGCCCACTTCGAAACCGAATGAACATGTTATTACCAAGGGACCATGTTCTATTTATTAGTTGTCAATTGCTTTACTTTTCGTTTTTTTGGATTAAAAAGTTTGTACACAATGAGTTGCCATAATTTATTGTCACCTGTATAGATACTCCCATACATTTTAAAAGGAATTTGGAAGAAAAAAAATAAAGAAAAAAAAAAATTTGTGAGTCGGTCTTATGGGTAGTTTTATATTGTTCAATGAAATGGCTGGGATTAGAGGGGAGCCATTTTTTTACAATGCACCTGACTGTTTATCGGGGGAGAAAGGTGATGGAGTTTACTTCTCCCCATTCTGCTAAGGAGTTAGAAGTTAACTATGAGAGTCCTTGAACTTGGGTATTGATTTGTCGATAGACTAGATAGCAATGCCATCTGCAAAAATATTGATTCCGGTTTCCTTGGGTTGGTTATTTGAGACGTCAGTGTTAAAGATGTTAAACAATACAGGGCTTAAAGTTGGCCCTTGTGGGAGACCTCTGTATTGAGTTTGTCACACAGTCCCTCCCGGGTACTTCATACTGACTTGCCTCTTTTTTTTTTTTTTTTTTTTTTTTTTTAATAGATATAACATGAAATGCTTTGGGATTTGTAGTTTGGTTAGTTTGTTGGCGAGCATATTGTACTCTACAGAGTCGTACACTTTTTCTATGTCCAGGAAGACTTCTGCAGTTTCCGCCTTTTCCCGTGCCAAATACTAGTCCACAAGGCAGGCGGGCTTGCAGTCTGTGAAATTTGTTTTGAGAATCACAACCCTATACGTTGAAAATGTTCAGGCAATAGAAACTTATCCACTTCTGTCGAGGTATAAACAAAAAAGAATTGGTATAACCACAAAGGCATTGATTATATGACCATTAGATTTGGCTTACTATATTCTTGCTCACAGAAAAAATGCTGTCTAGTATATTCTACAGGGTATACATAATTAAAGGACCCTCTTGCAAAGCTGCCTCCTGGCGAAACCAGTCATCAGAAAAGTGTGAAATTTTGTGGAGGATGTAATAAAGGATAGGAATTTGTTTCAGCAGAAAAAAAAATTAGTTACAAATTTTGCCCACAGAGGGCATTTTATGTTGAATATCTATAGTAAAAATGTAAGTTTATGTGCCATTACACAGCACTGTTACCTACTGTATAAAATCGAGGAACATTCGCGGAGATCCTGTGTTCAATCTTTAAGCCGCTCACATTGAAGTTAAGTTTATGATATCGCGCGTTACAATGAAATCGTTTTACCAAAACAATAATTCCGCAGTAGCTACTCTACAGAAATTTCGGATGTTGAAGGGGGTGCATAAAGGTCCCATGAATGTGAAAAAACTTCAGAAAATGATTGCGAAATTTGAAGAAACAGGATCGTTGTCAGTTCGTCCTGGCAGAGGAAGAAAACCAGTGTCTGCAAACGCATTAGAGGAGGTTTCGCTTTAGGTGGAAGAGGACAAGTGTAACTTCCCATGGTAGCGCCAGTGTTCGGCGTGTAGCACAGGGCTTGAATAGGCCATATTCAGCTGTCCATAAGATCATGCGGAATATCCTCCAATATTATCCGTACAAGCTTGCACTTGTGCAGCAGGTGCTTGCACATGATTGTGACGATCTACTCCAGTTCTCACTTCAATTTCTTGCTCATGTTGAAGTTGATGCAGAATGGCCGTAGAATATCCTCTGGACAGACGAAGCGCATTTTCACTTGGACGACACAGTTAATACACATGACTGCAACATTTGGGAACCAGAAAATCTGTACGCTTTCTTAGACGTTCCGTTGCATTCCCTAAAAGTGATAGTATGGTGTGAATTCACGGCATCATTTATTCTCGACCTGTACTTCTTCGAGGAGTTAAGTTCTGGAGGTCGAGTGACATGCTCGATCACCGGGCAGCGATATGCTTCGCTAAATAGAAAGAAATTGTGCCGGCTCTGCAAGCCTGTGAGTACATTACACGCACAATCTTTATGAAAGACTGAGCTCCTCCACCCTGGCACTGTGTGTGAAGGATGTTCTGTGATACATTTTACAGAAGAACATGTCATCAGCCATAACTTTTGTCTTGTGTGCCATGCCCGATCCCCAGACTTCACTCCATGAGAGTTTTGACTTTGGGGACATTTGAAACATCTGGTGACAATCCAAGAACTTTACCTGATCTTAAAGGCAACATTTCACGCCATGTGCGTAACATTCCGCTGCACATATTTCGACCAAAAATTATTCATTTCTTCCTAATTCATACTTAGGAAATTGATGAAATGTTAAATTATTATAACTACCTCTATTCTAATAGGCAAATACTACATAAGAATGCAGCATGATGAATATGCGATTTACCATTCAGGAAGATTGGTCATAAATATCTACTCTGTATGGAACTTGCCATCTTGCATTTACAGATGGTATCTGAAAACGATGGCCATCATGTTGTAATTTCTGTTGTATTTCACACATGTTGAATTTGTTAAACTATTATACATGGTGTGGCTAAATGTGTAATTAGTTATTAAATCGCCCTCTGATGGCTAAATTTGTAAATTTTTTTTATTTGCTGAAACAAATTCCCATCCTTTCATTATGTCCTCCACAAAATTTCACACTTTACTGATGACTAGTTTCGCCTGTAGAAGGCAGCTTTGCAATAGGGTCCTTTAATTATGGACACCCTGTACATTTGAGCATCATTTCGTTTTTTCTAGAAATGTATGTCAATGTTAATTTGCAAATAGATACATGCAAATTTTCTTACAAAATTTCACGGAATACACAATTATAAATATAACTATTACGATCATTGGAGAATACTTTTCCATGCTTGGAACATGATCTGAACTGAAATCTAAAAGTCTGCTTTGTTTACCTGAGGCATGTGGTACATGAGGCATTGCAAACATTAGACTTCAGAGAAAGAAAGATATGGTATTCTGTTAGTTTTATAATGGGGATAATGTGGTTGGATCCCTTACAAAAACCCATGGTGAATGGAGGGAGAAGATTATGGGTTTCCAAGAACTGTTGTAATCTGTCATTGATTAATCTCTAGGATTTTTTGATAGGTCTGTAGTTTGGATGATTTGTTCAGTTTTAGGATGGGTTGAATGTAAGAATTCTTCCAAGCAGCCAGAATTATTCCTGTACCCATGATGACTTGTTGTCGTGGTCTAGTAGTATGTTTAGTTGACTATTTTGAGTTTATTGAAAGTGCCGTTAATTAAACCATCTGGGTCTTGGAGCACTCATCTAGTTTCTTATTGCCACCTTTAGTTCCTGTAGAGAGAAGGGTTATTCCCAGTGATTCATTAGTACCTTTGGCATCTAATAGGTCGGTAATAGATTTGGCCAGCTATGATGAATTCTTTTGAGGTTACCCATGGCGAGACTTAAGGTAGATGCAGCAGAGTCTTTTGGGTTAAGCATAGATCCATCTGTGTTCTTTATCGGGGGGAGGGGGGTGAGATTAGGACTCTTTAGGAACAGTTTGATGAATCATGCCCACAGAGGATGTCAAAAATTTTGGGACTTCTTATGAGAGAAGAAAGGAGCCTATATCTATAAACTTTATGCATCGTTCTGCTTGAGCCATGGATTAAACTTAACAAGGAATTTTCCAGATTGCACCTAATTTATGTTGGGGGAATATCTGACAACTGAGCTAGTAGTGAATGAAAATAAAATATAAGGAGAGAAATAAGGTAATCATGTTAATAGTGTTTGAACAAAACCTTTGTTTATAAGAAATTTTTTTCTCAAGCAAATAAAAAAGGTGGTTTTCTTTTAGGATATGAGAAGCATATGTTGACCTATTAACTTGAACTGCATCTCAATCCTTTGTTACACCATCCAAATCATTGTAAATTCATATCTCTTGTATAATTTCAAGATCGTAATCTTTTGTTCTGTATCAACCATCTTCAAATTTTGTTCCAGTTCTCTGATAATGCCATCAGGTGAAATATATTGAGAAAATACTCCAATTGATTCGATGGTAAATTAGTAGTACTAAAATTATTTAAATTCTGGTAATATAAAACAATTCTCCTTCAAAAACATCAAAACGAATATTGTTGTTTGACTTGATATAGCATTAATTTATCTAATTTAGTTTTTGAAAGCTTTTTTGCCCTAAAAATTTTATTCTTTTCAGTGGATTAAATTGTCAAAACTTTATTTCAGGGAATATTTAGAGTTGCAGGTAGTGCTTCCAAAATGAAAAAACTTAAGGTATACATATAAAGGTTTTATGTTTTGTTTTTTTTTCTTATTTTTCCTTCTATTTTTATTTTTTTTTTTTAAATTAACATGTTATTGTATATCTAGCTCATGAATTTAATAATGTCTCTGAATATTTGCAGACTGCTTTTGATGCCAACTTAATAAATATAATCTTTGAAACGGATGATTTTATTAAAGATCCCCATGCAGTAGCAGGTAGATTTTAAAACACACTGATCATCATTTACACTAATAAATATTTTTAAAAAAATATGAACTACGAGGGTTGTTCTGAAAGTAAGTTTTGTCATTTTTTTTCACACGGAAACTTTATTGCCAAAAAAAAAATACACCATGGCATTATGAGATATAAACTTTGCACTATTTTTCAACATAGTCGCCACTGATATTCAGACATTTGTCGTAGCGTGCAAACAGTTTGAAGAAAGAGTAGCAGCAGGCAGGCGTGCCTGAGGCTATCTGATCTTGTGTGAGCCTTGCTGCATGTGGTCTTGCATTGTCGTCAAAGAGCACAACACCTTCACTCAAGAGCCCTGCTCTCTTTCGTCGAATGGCGGATCCGAGTTTGGTGAGGGTGTCACAGTAGCATGCCGCATTGGTGGTCCCTTGATGGAGGAAATCACACTTTTCGCGTCCCAGAACATTATTGCCATAATCTTTCCTGCAGAGGGTGACACTTGGAATTTTTTCCTCACTGGTGAACTTGGATGCGACCACGTTGTCAGTATACGTCTGTCTGCCATCGTGATTTGTACTCGAATAGCCTCGGGCACGCCTGTCTGCTGCTTCTCTTTCTTCAAACTGATTGCATGCTACGACAAGTCGGTGGCAACTATGTTGAAAAATAGTGCAAGGGTGTATAGTTAATGATGCCATGCTGTATTTTTTTGGCAATAAAATTTCCTTGTGGAAAAACATGACGAAACTTACTTTCGGAACAATCCTCGTATATTTCGTTTTTTTAAGTTGCTCTAAAATCTTATGTACTATATTTCGTATTTTTTTTAAGGTGCTCTAAAATCTTATTTGAGGGAACTGCCAAATCCTCTCATGACTTATGAATTGTACAATGAATGGATACAAGCGGGCAGGTGAATTTCTTTCATATTGCTCTATTTGGCCATGAGTGCTAAAGCCAGACTAGTAAAAAAAAAAGAAAAAAAAAGCATGTTATTACTAGAACTAGACTACTGTAATTAAACTCTTGAATCTTGAACTGTTGAATATATAGAGCAATATTTAAAATTATGTGCATATGTGCATACCTCATGTCTTAAATGATTTTTATTGCCAGATGTTTCTTCAAGTGAACAATAACTGATTTTTTTATAGCATCTGCTCTCAGTCATGTTTAGCTATTTATCAAATCTACTGAAGCATGTTCATTTTTTTAAAGGGCAACTGACGTCAAAATTTTCGATACTATAAGATTAAGTAAATAATTAAATAAAACTGCATGATTGCATAATGTATAATTTCATTTCGAAAACTTTTATTATTTATTTAATAAAATGAACAGATATTCGCTATATACTGAACACCACAGAAAAAAAATCCTTTGAGACGTGAACTATAGGGGGAGTCGATGATGTCATATGAGCGAAAGGAGTTTCCAGTCTTGCAATTATTACTGCTAAAGCCTCATTCATTCAACTGAGGTCAATCTGAGATCAACTCGAAAAAAGTTCTCGAGAAAAATGTTTCAGCCTTGCAATCTTCTGCCTTACGATTATGAACCTTTTCTTGTCAACTAAATAGTTTCCCAAAACGGAGAGTGACATGGAATTCTGTGGGAGCATGCGCATTGTCAACTGAAAGATTACGGCAACTAAAAAGTTGCAACCAGACCTATTTTCAAGGCAACCCAATTGTTGCTCACTCGAATAGAATCGATAGGATATAGAAGGGGCGTGTACACTGGTGGTGATTTCGTTGCTCTGAGCTAAAAATTATCACCCCACCTGTTAAAACTTCCTATATGTACTACAAGTTCTACCATGCTATTTTTTCTGGGAATTTTTCAAACTAATTTTGCTGTAAACATCTTTTTTTAAAATCTCTCATAAAAATGTCAATAAAAATATCTCATAAAATATACGCTGTCATATCACTGAATTATGACCAGCCGCTTAGTAATGGGAGTAGCCACCCTTCGCCGCAATAACTGCTGCTAGGCGTCATGGCATGGACGCAAAAAGTGTGCGGTATGGCAGTCCATTCTGCTTGAAGCGCTGTCCACAGAGCTTTGAGAGTCATAGGTGGAGGGTCCAGCTGCCGTACGTGGCGATCAAGGTGCTCCCACAGATGTTCGATTGGATTGATGTCTGGCGAATTAGCGGGCCAAAGGAGCACTCGAAAGTCAGTAGAGTGTTCCTCGAACCAATCCAGAAGGAGACTTGCCTTGTGGCAGGGTGCATTGTCCTGCTGGGACACCCCATCACATTGGGGGAATATCATGAACATGTACGGGTGCAACTGGTCCGCTACGATTGACAGATAGCCACAGGCATTCAAATTGCCCTCTAGACAAATCAGTGGATTTAATTTGCTCCCAACAGAATATCGCCCACACATGCACACTCCCCCCACTAGCCTGTTTCTGGCCCACAATAGCCTCCTGCAGTCTCTTTTCATGGCGTTCACGACGCACTCGCCATCACCCCGTCAATGTTATGGAGCAAAAACCTTGACTTGTCGAAGAAGGCAACCTTAGCCCACTCATCTGTGGTCCAATGGTGGTGCTCACGTGCAAAGTCTAGGCGTCATTGACGATGACCCCTGGTCAACATGGGTGCAGCAACCATGCGTTGACTGTTCAGGCCCATCCGTAGCAGGGTGCGTTCAATGGTAATGTAGGATGCACATCTGTTGGCACCACTGTTGATTCTGGTGGTCAGTTGATGTACTGTGGCTCTCCTTTCACCTTTTACGAGTCGTCGTAGGCACCGCTCACCCTGTTGGTCGATGGCTCGTGACCCTTTACAGTGATGGTGTTGGGACGCGATTTCTGTCCCTGCTGTCCACTCTTTGTACACCTTCACTACAGCGGACCGTGAACAGTTCACAAATTGCGCCATTTCGGAGATGGTACCACCCTTGCTGCGATAGCCTATTATCATCCCTTTTTGGACGTCCGTTAAATCTGGACATTTACCCATCTTGAGGCTCATGCACTTGCCGTTTGATGCACCAGCTTTCTCAGCCTGTTATGCAAATTTTGCAATGTGTAATCGTTGTTGGGGCGAACCATGCATGTGCCTTGAAGGAGTGCTTGTCATAATTCATTGATTTGACAGTGTATATAGAGCTATTTATTAGTGAATTCGAAAAACGACCTGCTCTTTATTAATTTTAAGTGAAAAGGATATTCAGATAAGAATCTTAAAGACAAATTATGAAAAGAAATATGCAAATACTTTATCCAGGAATTGGAATAAGATAGGCTATATATACCTTTTTAATGTTATTTCGTTTCGTATATTTTAATTACAGGAAATTTGTTTCACAAATCTTTTCGCTAGCGCGTGTAGCCACTCATGCTCCAGCTGTTTTCACCTCCATGTCGGTCACGAACTTGTGGCCACCTAAGGAGTCCTTTATTAGCCAAAGATGTTGAAGTCTGAGAACGTGAGATCGGGAATGTAAGGAGGATGGGGGAGGCACTCCAGATGCAAGACCTGGATAGATGCCACAGTCGCATGAGCCATATGAGGTCGCACGTTATCATGTTGGATGAGAACGCCTGTTGAAAGGAGTCCACGGCGCTTGGTGCATATAGCAGGTTTCAGAATGTCACGCATCAATTCACTATAGGTGGCACTGGTCACCGTTTTGCCCTTATCCATGTATTGTTCCACTATGGGACCCTTGTGGTCTCAGAACATGGTCAGCATCACCTTTCCTTAGGATGGCTAGCTGTGGAACTTTTTCGGCTTTGGTGATGTTGAGTGCCGCCATCTCTTACTGGAGCATTTGGTCTGTGGTTGGTATTTGATGACCCAGGACTCGGTATCACCTTCAAGTTCGTAGCGGCACAGCAGCTCCTGGCAGGCATTGACTCACCTCCTTCATTTCGGGAGTCAGCCGACAAGAGACCCATCTCGCGGCCACTTTCCGGTATTTCACCTCATCAGGGACAATATGCTGAGCAGAGCCATGACTGACCTGTAATGCCAGGGCCGTAGCCAGGACGTTATCTTGAGGCGGTCGATTTTCAAAAATTCCACTTGAGTCGGACCTTTTTTCAAAAATTCCACTGATTCAGACCTTTTTCAATATTTGGGCTGCGGACCTTTTTCCATGATGGATTGGTCGTCGACCCCCCCCCCCCCCTGACTACGGGCCTGAATACCGTTGCAATGTCGTCAATGGTAACCCGTCTATCCTGCAGAATCATCTCCTCTGCTGCTGCAATCGCCTCGGCTCTCACAAGACTATGTGCCTCGCCTGGCCTCAGCGTGTTCGCCAAACTTGTTGTGCCGCTGCTGAATTTCTTACACCATTCGTACACCTGAGTCTGCGATACACATGCAGCATCATACCTTGGCAACATGCGTCGATGGATTTCTATCGATTTCGTGCCTTCACTGTGTAGGAAACGGATCACTCCATACTGCTCTTTTTAGGTGCATTCCAACAGAGGGGCCGCCATATTGGAAACTCCTGAATTGCTATGCTGGGTCATGTGAGGACATGGGACCAATGCCAATTGATGGCGGGAGAGTTCACACACATGCGTACCGGGTCTGATCGCAAAGGGAGTGGTTTTCGATTTTCTCCAGCAGTTTTCCGGTTTTCATTTGACTCAGCCTCGTATTTAAAAAAACTACCATAAATATTCTACTATAATGCAAAAAATTTTGACCTGAAAAACCACCTAAATTTGTAGGATCGCATTATACACGAGGGAAAAATTTGCGCTACAACAGCTGGAGAGGGGGGAGGGTCTGACGAGCTTCAAACGAATATAGTGCATAACATTGAATATATTGGTATATTATAGTGCATTATACAATATATATGGTACATTAATTCGCTTTTTATCTCAATTTCCTGTCCATTTTTACGTCACCAAAAGCTAACGGGGGGGGGGATAACTTCGATCTGATGAATTTCAAACGAAAACTAGCATAAAATATTTAATATACTTGTACATTACAGTACATATGTCTGATATCATACAATTTAAGCAATATACATTGCATTAAATTGCTTTTTTCTCAATTTCCCATCCACTTTTTCATCACCAAAAGTTAACATGGAGGAGGGGGGAGGTGATTTCAAACAAACTTCGATCTGATGAATTTCAAACGAAAACTAGCATAAAATATTTAATACGAGGGTTGGGGCAAAAGTCATGGCAACTATATTTTTTCTTGAAGATGCCAGTCTGGTTGGAAAATGTGACATATACAGATGAAAGGACAAGGTGTTAACTACATGTGTGGATAATGAAGAGCACTGAAATATATTAAAACACTAATTTATTACGGTAGTATACAGGGCAATATGGCCTTCACAGTTGCTCATCACTGGTTGACACACGTCCTTGCTGAAACTTTCCTACCCACCGTGCTACTGTACGGTATGGTAGGGCATTATTCCCAAGGGCTTCCACTAATTCACTGTGACATTCCATCGCATTTCTCCCTCGGAGAACTGCTATTTTGATGTAAGTGCGCTGCTCAACACGGGTTACCTCCATCTCGCATGACACTCACCAACTGACTGATTTCACAGCCCTTGCTGCGCTATTACCAGCTATCGCAGAGCCATCTGTTGTTCTGCATACACACTATGCCTGCAGAACTTCCACACGACACATACAACGTGTCCCAAAACTAAACGATAAGCTTGTACCTACGAATCAACCTCGTCATGATCATTCGGGAAAAAATAAGAAAAAAATTTTTTTTATTTTATTTTAAATATTAATTGACTTTTTATGAAAACTTTGAAATTTGACCCCCCTTGTACCTTATTTATTCTACTGTGACCACAAAATTATAGATATTCCACAAAATTATAGATATTATTGTTTTCATAAAAAGTCAATAATTATTTAAAATAAAATAAAAAAAATTTTTTTCTTATTTTTTCCCGAATGATCATGACGAGGTTGATTCGTAGGTACAAGCTTATCGTTGAGTTTTGGGACACGTTGTATATGTTTGTGATCCGTTCACATATCTACAAGAAATAAAATAGTCCCATGACTTATGCCCCAACCCTCGTATACAGGTACATTACAGTATAGATGTATGATACCATACAGTTTAAACAATATGCATTGCATTCATTTGCTCTTTTTCTGAATTTCCCATCCGCTTTTCCATCACCAAAATTAACTTGGAGGAGGGGGGAGGTGATTTCAAACGAACTTCGATTTGATGAATTTCAAACGAAAACTAGCACATAATATTTAATATACTGGCATATTATAGTATATTATGCAGTATATAGGATAATGCAAAAGAGAATTCTTAAAAACAAGATGGCGGCCATTCGGCGAAAAAAACACTGATCACGTTTTATTTACAGTATTATAATAATAATTTCTCTTGCTGCCATTTATTGATAATAATTGAACAATATAGGCATGACTTTGAATACGAAGGGCGATTGATAAATAAGGTCTCCATGGCTGTAACTTTTTTTATTTGTTAACTGATTTTCAAAATTCTTTTTGTATCTTATACTCACATTTGTCCTCTATGTAATGCACTATTCACTTTTCGACATAGTCCCCATCCCTTTCCACGCATTGCGCCAACGCGTGACTAGTTGGGTGAACCCGTCGAGAGGAATTCCGGAGTTGTTGTCGACACCAGGATTGAATGGCAGCTTTGGACCCTCTTCTGGAGTACGATAACGTCCGCCCGCACACGAGTCACCACACATCAGAGGCGTTGCAGCACCTACAGTTCAAAGATGAAAAATTGCATTTCAAAAATGAAAGACTTTGCACATTGTGACTTTCACCACTTCCTAAAGAAGAAAGAGCCCCTTAAGGGACATGATTTGGTTCTGACGGCGAGGTAAACGCTGCCATTCAATCCTGGTGTCGACAGCAACTCGGCAATGCCACTCCGACGGGTTCACCCAACTAGTCATGCATTGGCACAACGCTTGGAAGGGAATGGGGACTATGTCGAAAAGTGAATAGTGCATTACATAGAAGACAAATGTGAGTATAAGATACAAAAAAAATTTTGAAAATTTGTTAACAAATAAAAAAGTTACAGCCATGGAGACCTTATTTATCAATCAAGAAACAGCTTAACTATGTTGGCATAAGGAAGAATTCGAACCTTGTGATCCTTAAGAGCAGAAGGCAGATCCGTGACAAACATGTTAAACAGCAGTGGACCAAGGAGTGAGCCTTTTGACGGAGAAAGCCACATCAGAATGCTTAGGATGGCAAAGATTAAAGCTGCAACTGCTCAACACAGAACGGAACCAGTCAAGAGACGTATCCGATAATCCTGCAAATTTTAATTTCTCAAGCAGCAATGATACCTTGTCAAACGCTTTAGAAAAATCTAAGAACAAAGCATCCACTTGGACCCACTCGTCTAGCTTACAAGTCAAAAAATGCGTAAAGATAGCTAAGTTGGATTGAGTACTTCTGTTGGATCTGAAGCCATGCTCTTCATCGGGTAAAAAAAGGTTCGACATAGCCTGAGAGTTGATCAAAAACTAGGGATTCGAGAAGCTTGGCAGGAAATGAAATGATCGTAATAGGTCTAAAAGAAGCCTGACTAGACGAGCCACTCTTTTCAGGGATAGGCAGAATGAGAACCTTGGACCAACTAGAAGGGAACGACCAGTGCTCAACGTAATGGAAAACAGGTGCATAAACTGAATGATCAAGCCAGGCAGGCAACCTTTGAAAATATAGTCCGGTATGTTAGGGACAGTGCAAATCTTGGACGGAGAAAGTCTTTTGGCACGTTCCAGAATTTGTCGTTCGGACGGTGCCTGGAGAGAAAACTTCGAGTTGACCCGATGCACGCTTGCAGATTGGGGATATTAACAGGAAGAATGGAATCATTGTTCATGGAATCAGCAAAAGAAGCGGTGATTTTAACATGATCTTCTTCATCAATCGAGGAGGTCTTGCACCTACTCAAACTGAGCAACTTCCTTGACATAGCCCAGAACGCTTTAGGATTAGAACAGATATGTGATTACAATGATATAAAATACGCCCATTAATCTGCATGCCTGGAAGCTTTAAACAGGTGCCTAGCCTCTGAATACTTCACATAATCCAAGGATCTAAAGAAAATTTAAACCTTTTATGAAAAAGGTGTTTATTATGCCAGGCTTCTATAGTACACACCGAGACCCAAGACTGGAAGAATAGATGAAGGAATGATGTACAGCACGAAATCTACGGTCATCTCTCCGCTTGTATCTTTGGAAGGTATTAGATATCGCACCATTAATGATAGAAGTGATCCCATTCCAGATAGTATCAATGTCATTCGAAAGAAGAACGCCGCTCCAATCAGAGTTCATGATAGTCTGATAAAACGTTTTAAAGTCTCCGCAACGAAAGTTAATATCCGAATCATTATACTGATAAGATATAGCTAAAGGTTTCGGAAAGCGGACGAGAAGAGGTGGGTGATAAACATCAGGGTGACCACTACATCGTCGGCCAGCGACACAGTTAATTCCATCTTAGTGAAAACTTTGTCTAGATTTCCACCAAACTTGTTACAGACACTATATTAGTCCGCCAATCCAAGCTCAGCAAACCAGCTGGAGACAATACGATTTCTTTGCTTGTGTTGAGAAGAGTGTACATTTGTGCCATCACAATCGGAGTAGTTAAAGTCCCCTACAGTGACAACCTTCGACATGGTGTGGAGAAAAAAATCGGACAGTTCTTCCAAAAAGAACTCAAAATCGCAATTACATGCAACAGGTGGAATATATACGTTGCAAATAATAGTAGAGTCAGGTCGCCCTGAAGGTTGCGGGAAAAAAAAACTCAATCACAATGAGGTCGATCTGGCTAATGCTGGTGAACAGAGGACATTCAATGACCCTCGGACGGTTAGGAACTGCGATCAACACTCCACCGCCTCATCGATTAGACGACCTTTCTATTCTAAAAATCCTAAAAGCATTGCCAAATAAAGCGAAATCTGCAAAGTTCTCGTTTAAGCAAGTTTCCATGAAGCAATAAATGAAATCAGCCTGCTCAGAAACGAAATCAAGGACCTGCAAAATCTTAGTGCGGAACCCACGCACATTTTGATAATAAATCACGTCAGTCATGGCTAGGAGAGTCAGTCCCCTGCCGACTGAGATGAGCGACATGATTATCCATACGTGAGATAACAGATTCGCGATGAACTCCATCTGGCTGAATAGTTTGAGAGTTGTGTAACTTGCCCACGAATACTGAAAGAAAGACTCCTTCAGGCCATTGGTCAGCATCAAAAAGCAAATCAAAGTCCTGTTGGTTTAGATAAAGGACAAAGGAAGAATAGCTTTGATACTTGGTTTTGATTTTCACACACATATTCAAAACCAGGGAGGGGAATAGGCCTACGACAAACTCAAAAATATTCCTAGCGGAAATGCTCCGTTGCAAACAGGAGATAAATAATCTTTTCAGTTTGGCATTAGACCTGGCCACTTTAATTAATCTATTGCCGGATGCACTAGACCAGATTAAATTCGGTTGTTTGGATCTCAGGCTATTCCTAACATTGTCGGTCGAATTAGAGGCTAAGGCTCTAGGGCCATGAGCAGAAAAATTAGGCTTCCCAACATTTAGAGGCTTCTAATAATTTATATTTTTTATTTTTTTTTTTCATTTGTATTTAATCTCAGAAAATGAGATGAATTAGGCTAAATGAACGTTTAGCCTCTCTTGCTGATATATATATCATATATACTATTACATGAATTACCAAATTTTTTTCCAATATAGGCCACGGCTCTAAGCCCAAAAAAATGGAAAATTTTAAGAGTATGGCCTAAAAAAAATTTTTTTTTTTCGAAATAACAAAATATTATTGGTAATTGAATAGAACAAAAAAAACCGAATTACTTCGTTTTCGCGTCCCATAGTATCTTAAATATTAATTTAGAAAGTAATTCTATTACTTACATAACCATCTAAATTATTTTTATATATTTAATGAAAATTATATAAATTTATTAATGAGATGTGTAAATAATTATAGTAATTTTATTTTAATGAGCAAGTGTAACTTTTATTTCATTGGCGGCAGCCATGGTTCTCTCAATGAACTGCTGACCAATAGCGATAGGGAGCATTCTGTGATATCACACCAACACAACATCTTGGAAGGAGTAGGCTGATAAATCGCCGACAGTAATAGCTTTAACACGTGAATTTCATAATAATACATGAATGAAAATATATGTGACTGGTTACCGTAATTATTGTTCTGAAGGGTTAGAATATTAATTTCACTGTTAGAAAACAATTGAACAAAGACTGGTTAATTTAAAGCCATGAACTCAAATCCACTATGTTTTTATTGGAAAATTTTTGCTGATCTGTGATTGATCTACCCTTTCAGAATGTATAAAATGTAGCAGAATTTTCCTAAAAAAAAGATAGGAACTAAATACAGAGCGAGTCAAAAGTCCCCGAACTCAAAATTTAAAAAATGTTTGCTGCAAAACAATAAAAGATATCAGAGTATTGCTTGTTGTGTTGTTGTATGTGACCTGGGGAAAGCGTTCCACAATGTCAGAGTACCACGTGACACGATGCTTGCGCACGCGAGAAATGACATTATGTCAGTCATTTTTCTCACGCAAGAACAGAGATTTGTTTTGTTAGAAGCTTATTTTGCAGAAAAATTGTACAAACGAGGCATTCAGCACTTTCAAAGGAAGTTTCCTGATGCTCCTATGCTAAAGAAAACAACTGTGTATGGTATTGTAAACCGGTTTCGCTAAACAAGCTGTGTGTATGATAGGTCTAAAAGTGGCTGATGGGGCGTGAAGTTCATCTTCATGCATTAACAATCTTGTGCATAAAATTCTTGCGTGTAAAACTCCTGCACTTAACATCTTAAACCGTTTGCATTAAACAATGTGCTATTCCAAATACAAAAAATGAAGCTCTTGCACTACCTGAATTTTGTACTTTACTTAGATGTTTATTAGCCCTCTGGCAGGCTAAATATGATCCAAAGTGACTTCTGCAACTTAAATTTTCTTCTGAAACGTAGTCAATTTTGGTCACTTGTATATCTGTTTTCTTTTATATTTCCTTCCTATCTTTTTATAGGAAAATTCTGTTACATTTTATACTTTTTGAAAGGGTAAATCGATCACAGATCACAAAAATTATCCGATAAAAACACGGTGGGTTTGAGTTCATGGCTTTAAATTAACAAGTCTTTGTTCAATCATTTACTAACAGTGAAATTAATACTCTAACCCTTTGGAACAATAATTAACCAGTCACATATATTTTCATTCATAAATTATTTTGAAATTCACTTGTTAAAGCTATTGTCGGTGATTTCATTCCTTCTGCTGGCCCACTCTACTCCAAGGTCGAGGTCTTTCTCATTGGCTACACTCCAAGGTGTTGTGATGTCAAAGAATGCTTTATCGCGCTATTGGTCGGCACTTCATTGATAAGAGCCATGGCTGCTGTCGAAGAGTTAAACTAAATTAAAAACGAGATTACTATAATCATTTGCACAGTTAATTAATAAATTTATAAAAGTTTCATTAAGTATATAAAAATAATTTAGATAGTTATATAAATAATAAAATTACTATCTAAATTATTATGTAATATACCATGGGACGCTAAGACGAAGTAGTTCGATCTTTTTTTTTTTTGTTCTATCCAAAATTACTGATAATAATTTTTTCAGAAAAAAATTTTTTTTTTTCAGGCCACACTCACTTTTGGCCACACCCCTATAATTTTCGATTTTTTGGGGTTTAGAGCCGCGGCCTATATTCGAAAAAGTACGGTAATTAATTTAAAAAAATGATAACTCCATTTTAATTCAAAGAAATCAAAATAAAATAAATAATAAAAACAGTTAAAAAATTCACCCGATGTAGAGAAATACAAATATTGAAGACGAAGAAACACAAATGAAACGAAGGTCTTGTGGAGCTTATGTAGATGAAACACAGATGAAAAGAAGGTCTTGGGAAGAAATTTTACATGAAAACACAGAAAGAAACACAGTACACAAGAGAAGAAAATCTAGATGAAAGTCCGATGATCAGTAGCACGTTGATAACAAAATTGGAATAATTTATAAAAACATTTTAGGGATTTTTATCCCATGTTCAGTTTATGATATATTTTTACCCGTTTTACGCTTGAAACTTTATAGAGAATTCACTTTTTTCTCGAATTTCTGTCATCGTTTACTACATTTAAAAATTCTCCCACTGAACGTTGGCAATCAAGTTCGATTCTCAATTTTGTGTTCACGTTAAGTTTCGATTTCCACAATGGCTACCAGCGGCTGCGAAATATTCTTTCGTTGTTTTTTTTTTTTTGTCATGTGGATGTAAAATTAAAGTTGAAAAATTAAGAATGTTTCAACAGGCAAAACTTTACGAGGAGATTGCCTGAAATTATAGGCCCACTTTGATATAGCTCACTGAAGCTCTCGATGGCGTGGGACGAAAGCAATTAAAGTTGTCACTTACCAAGTTTGTAGTCGTTTACATGGGCTCTATTTATTTTACCGGTTAACATTACTCAGCTACAGTGAAACTCGACGGTGAAAACAGTCCACTTGTGTTGATGGTTCGATACACCTCAGCAAATTCGAACTGGAGTCCGCCATTACACATTGCGTGACGTTGTCTTCTCTGCCATACTCGTACGTTTATTTTATTCTAATGTCAACTCAAATAGTAACTTAATAACATTAACCCAAGTAATTAACGCAGTTTCAATATAATTCGTTAATAGCATTTCTGAGTGGTAGGCGAAATTAATTTTAAACGCCAGAAAAACGGCACAAAAAAAAAACAAACGGCCGAACGCCTCGGAACCAACTCAGAGAGTGAAAAAAATGACATATTTAAATTCATAAAACAATACCCATTTCTCTCAAATGATTAACAACAGTTGTTTGCTAGAGGCTGAGCACATCTTCCAAGAAAATCTAGCAACAATGTTAGCCTCCAACAAACAAAACAAAACAACAAGAAAACAAAAACCGCCTTACGATCGACTCTACCCAGCTTGCAGATCGCTCGCAATAGAGCGACCGCGGCAACAATTACGTGCAACAAATAAAACAAAGCATTTATAAAACAACACACTAAACCTCCTAAAACGTATTCCCAACTAAAAACACTACACAAACCCCCATTCCACTCACACAACAAACCATTCCCCTACTTAGACAACAAACAAAAGAGCAGCAGAAAGACGAACACTTGTGACATAATATACAGCGCTCGTGCAAACCCCCATTTCGTTTCCCGTTCCTCGTTCCCATCGGACATATGTAACACACTAAACTGACATGGAATGTCACAATATAAATAATAAAACTACTGTCTAAATTACTATTTAAGATACTGTGGGATGCTAAAACGAAGTAGTTCGATCTTTTTGTAGACCCTAAAAGTTTGCGGCCAATATTCGAAAAATTACGGTACGGTAATTTATATTTATGTTCAAAATAATATCAGTTATGTCATATTATGTCTTTAGCATTATTGAATATGAAACATAAAAAATAAATAAAATCAAAAAATATTTAGAATTTCTTTATTATAAAAAAATTATAAAACAACACTACTAAAATACTTAAATATAAAAGTACTTAGATAATTAAAAAAAAAAAGATATTTTTGTCTGTGAGCATAATCACAGAAAAAATAAAATCTGAATTTTATTTAAATTATTATTTGTGTTAATTTTCAGTTTATTTTTCTTATCTAAAAATTAATAAAGATTTATTTTTAGATAAGAAAATAAACTGAAAATTAACACAAATAATAATTTAAATAATTATAATAATAAAAACTGCCACTACACACTTTCACACTTAATCTACATGGACGACATAAAAATCTACGCCTCCACACAAACACAATTGCACCAGTTACTCGACATTTAACAAACTTTTTCAAAAGACATACACATGCAATTTGGGTTGGACAAATGCAAAACCATTCACACTGAAAATAGAGTACTCAGGGAAGGGGGCTTCACATTAGAAGAACCAGGTCACACTGATGCTATGAAAAATGACGAATTTTATAAATATCTAGGATTTAAACAAGCCTAGCTTCTGGAGAATAAACATATAAAGAATACACTCACTAAACAATATCTTCATAGGCTAGAGGCAATACTTAAAACACATTTAAATTCCAGAAATTTAATCAAGGCTATCAATACTTATGCCACACCAATACTCTCGTACTCCTTTGGGGTCATACAGTGGACACACACAAATCTTGAGGTACTTGAAAGGAAGCGACGTAAACTGCTTACACAGCACAGAAAGCACCTTCCACACAGCTATTGAAAGACTCACCCTGCCTCATTCAGAGGGAGGCAGAGATCTTATTGATATAATGGATCTACCCCAAAAACAGACTAGTCACTCAGAGAATTCTTTTACTCTAAACAACACACATCACCATTACACAAAGCAGTCTGCATGGTTGATACAAAATACACACCTTTTTATCCTTTAATCAGTCAGTTGACTAATCCTTTTATTATGTTTTTTTAATTATTTTTAATATACAGAATAAAAAATTACTGTGCATATATTTGAAAACTATTTGTTTGAAATTTTATAAATTCATCATATTCATCACATGTTAACTGAAATAGATTTAAAAAAAAACATTTTTTGTTTTTAAATTGATGGTAGGGTATAGGACCTTTTTATCCAGAATGTTCGAGAGTTGGGATAATTTGGATAAGGGGTTTTTCCTGTAAATTAGAGTAGTCTTATAATCAGTTGAGCTGCATTTATATGGTGCAGTTAAGTTGTACTCTTACAAGAAGACTCACATATTCTGATTCACCAAATTTGATTTAAAAAAAAAAAAAAAGAATTCTATGAGTAGCCATCACCCAATTAAATACTCATATAAAGCCATTCAATGCACTTCTCATTTTCCGAGAAAAAAATTCATAAAGTGTATCACCAATCTGTCCTTTTTATATATATCTAAATTGTAGAGTAGGATTCTAGTAAGTTGTAATGGTTCAGAGATAAGGTATTTGGCTTTTATTTTGCAGGAAAAAGTCCAAATCCCATCTGTTTCAAATGATTTTACGCAGATGATATCCCTCCAAATGAAAGCCCAACACCTTACTGCTGGACCACTACAACTTATTAGTCCTGCTCTACAATTCTGGTATTTATAAACTGTACACATGGAAATAAACTTTGTGAATTTTTTTTTTTTGGAAAATTTTGAAAAGTGCATCGAATGGCTTTCCTGAGTAGTTAATTAGGTAAAGCTACTCATAGATTTTTTTTTATCAAATTCGGTGAGTCAGAATTCGTTAAGTTGTGATATTCCATGTCAGTTTGGGTGTCGCATGTGTCCGGCGAAAATAGAGCGCAAAATACCGTTGTTCGGCTGTCACCAATGAGCATTGCATGGGTGCTGGCGGTCTTGTGATCAGTGTGTTTTGTTATTGCTGTTATGCTTGTGTTGTGTAATTTAATGTGTTATTATAAGTTTTTGAGTTAAAAGGATAATGTTTACCTGTAAGAGTGGTTATCTTGTGATTTTATTATTGTCGTTGCATCGCTTTTATATTGTCAAAAAGAACATTTTGTTGAGTTCTTTGTTGGAGGCTGGTATTGTTTCATTAATAAGATATCCTAGAAGATCAGACCAGCTTCCAACAAAGTATTGTTATGAATGGATTCGTGGAAAATAATGTGCATGTCAAGTTTAAATATTGTTTTTGTTTCTGTTTTTTCGGGCATTCTAGCTTAAACTCCCGAGCCGCATGGTTATGACCGCGGTCGCCGTATGTTTAATTTTCGAACACAAGGCACAAGGGAGTTTTGGCGTGGATGTTACGCTGTGCATAAGTCTTTAATGTTTTACATTCATTTATTGAGAGATTCTTTTGCTAAAAGTAACAGTTTATAAACCAGTAAGTAAGTTATTCCGATGAGCGAGGAGCAACAGTTTTCCCCTGGATAGCGCCGCTGATGAGATGGAGCCGTGAACTGTTGTCGATGTCTGCCGTGCTGTGGTTTCGAGACGCAGCATTCGAGTGAGCTTTCCTATGGAACACAGGTGATAGTGTTTCGAAACCGTGTGGGTGACAGTTTTCCTAATTTCTGCAGGGAACAGTCGTTGTAAAGAATCGTACTTCCCCATCGTTGAAGCACCTGGATTCTTAGTCCCTCCCACCCAAATCGTCGGAACCCACACGTGCTTGTGCGTCGCCTTTGATCTGTCCATGCAGACATTCGAGTGCACCACTGTGAGAAGAAACTAAACTGTTGGCTGAATGCCACCTTATGTGGAGACAATTTTGTACCTAGTTTTAGTCGTAGACGTTAAGTTAGTGGAACCCGTCACATTGTTCATGGCAGGGCCTTGCCTGGTGCACAGGAGAGTGGTGTGAGGCAGGGAACATACATCAGTGGGGATCTGTATATGGTGTTTATGTTTTGTGCACGTGATTCGACAGCACAACACACCAACCGTGGTAGCGACACAGATGTTTTCCAGTGGTCATTGGATCTGTGGTATCTGAAACCTGCCATGAAGGGGTTACAGTGCCTCCCCCCTTTTTCTTCAGACCTAAAAGAAGACAGCGTGCGCTGGTAAGTGCAGTAGTGAGGAATGCTTATTCGGAAGTTTTAGATGCACTCATAGACCGCGGCGAAGTTGCGCAGCATCTCCTGTCTCCCATGCCCCCATGAGGGTAAATTCTCGTGCATGACCAGGAGGTGACCCATGGGCATGTGCATCTGGGTTTCGTCACTGTGTAAGAGAAACTGAGCGCCACTCAACGCATGTTAATAAGTTCTGTGTATTCTCCATGACCGCGAGGGGCCCCTCAGTCATTAGGCGCACTGTAAATTGTGTTTTTTTTCTTGTAAATGTTGAGTGATTTGAGATTTTGTGAATAAACTAGGTAGCACGCCACGCATTTAGTGTCCGAGTCAACTTTTTCTTTTGGGTCCCGAACCCTTGACGTATTCCCTCCCTGACCCTAACCACACAGCTGGTAGTGGAAGCTTTCTGAACGGGGAGTACTGTCTCAAAGTCTCCTCATAAGACTTAGTGCTCAAATTACATAAAAATTCTTTCGCCAGAATATCTCAAGTCTGGAACATTCCGGATAAAAAGTCCCACACTGAATTTGTTGTTGTTTCTATGAAAATAGAGGCAGATGGAAGTCCAAAAGCTGTATGTTCAAGAATTACTTGCATTTTCGAAGAGATCTATTTTAGCACTCATAAAATAGTTTTATAATTACACTTGACAACAGACCACATTCTTATATCTTTTTGCTATCTTTCCTAATTTTTTTTTTTTTTTTTTAATTCTGTTTAGAATAACAGATACCGATACAAGATTACAGTCATTATGGGCTATTGTTCAGAAATTACCAGTGCCATATTTTAATAATTTGAGGTAAGTATACGAGTATCTTATATTCTCGTACATGTATCAGAATTTTCTCAGTTTGTATCAACTTTATATATCTTCTTAACTTAGAAAAATATTAAGAGATTTTCTTCTATCATATCAAACTATGTTCAATGATGATTTCGCAATATATTCTGGAATGAACTGCCATTGGATATTAGATGCCTTTCACTTGAGTGTACAGCAGAAGTATGTCTGTTGTCATGTCGGCATTTTAAAGCACAAGTGTGTAGTTACTTTATTGACAACATTGTTTAGAACTACATTAGTCATTTGTGGCTTCTTTTTACTTACCCTATTTTGAGGTGCTATTAATAGTAGAATAATAATAATAATAATAATAATAATAATAATAATAATTATAATAATAATAATAATAATATAAGAAAACATGCAGAGTTGAAGAAACTGTGACAGTAAACAATATCTATTTTTTTTTTTTTTTTATAGAATATATTGCAAGTTTCATTTAAGTGATTGATTAAGCACTTAGTTTTTTCTCAATCATTATGGACTGGCTTTCTCTGTGTTTCTATAGGCATTGTTTTATGTTCAAGATCTGGATACTTAAACCTCATTCGCTGCCTAGAACGACCACATAATGGTCTTTGTAGTTGGTTGATTTAATTTCGAGCATCTCAATGCAAGCATACGTAATATTGGAATATAAAATGTATTATATGTCTATTGAGAGTTATATTAATCCATAAATTTCTGGAACTTGTTAAAAATTTAATTAATCTTTTTCAAATTGTCCAAGGTTCTAATGAACTCCTTTCAAAATGGACTATATTATTATGCAATTAGAGATGCACACTCCTTCATGACATAAAGAATGTGATATACCCGCCCAATCGTGGGGCCCATTTATGCAGTCATGATTGGCAGCGAATGCAATCTGGTGATTATATGTCCTTTGTAAATTGTCTATCGGGAATTGAAATATCAATTAGGTTGCTCATTAAATCATTATGATGTCTGATCTGTTATGAGGGATAGTTTCATCAATTATTACACAGGTCTACAAAAAAAATTTTTTTAGTTGGTGCGTGGAATATTAGAACTGATTTTGATTATATTTGATGTGTTGATTCCAAATATAAAAACAGTTTCTCTCTATCGGCTATAGTTTTTGAGTCACTGTGTCACTAACTTAATGTGCTTTTACTATTTGTTATGGTACAGAGGTGCAACGTTGATATACCGTAATATGTTTGGGAAAAAGTTCGTGGTGTTTTTTCCCGATAGATGGCCACGAATTTTACTAAAAAAAAAAAAAAAGCCATGATTATCAGCACGATAATTATCTAAAAAGAGCATACCTTGGATACTTTGGCGTTAAGCTTGGTGACCAAGACAAAACATGGGCACCACATGTTGTGTGTAAAATTTGTATGGAACACTTACAGCAATGGACTAATGGAGAAAGGAGAAGTCTGAAATTTGGTGTGCCAATGGTTTGGAGGGAACCCAGAAACCACATTGATGACTGCTATTTCTGTATTGTGCGACGTTGCGACGTTGATATCTTGAAAACTATACCTGAAAGAACAAATATGAAGTTATTTTTGAATTCTACACCCTAAAGTTACCTAAGAACACTTGATGAAAAATCGCTGGCACCAAAATGTGTGTTGACCTGTGTTATAGCTCTGTCAAAAAATGACTTATGTGTTGTGCTCAATGATAAATAGTGTTTGGTCAAATTAATAGATAAATTAGAATAAATTTGAAAATTATTATGCATAGATTGCACTTGGCATTTTGGTGCAGAGATACACTACTAATACTAAATACACTACTAATCTTACTTTTTTTTTTTCTTAAGAATGTATTGTAAGTTTCATTTAAATGATTAAGCACTTAACGTAATTTACGGTAATAACGCCACGGCTTATGCATTAAAAAGTTATAAAAAATGCTTTGCGGCTTAACTATCGCTGCAGCGTAACTACTGTTTTGTTTTTTTTTCTAACAGCTTGACAGCACCGACTTTCTGAAAACTAATTCTGCTTCAATGTGAAGAAGTTGCATTTTGTCCTGATGAACTTCAAACAAAATTAGCGTATAATATACATCACAGAACTTTAATTACCGTGTATATACAATGTACAATTCATTATATAGTACATTTTTTATTTGAATTTCTCGTCACCAAAAACAAATACGAAAGTAACTTCTCAAAACAATGGGAACTTGAAAGCTGCTTCGTTCAACGAAGTTTTGAGCTGCTTGTTTACCATATAAAACTATTGCTGACGATAATGATAAAAAAAAAAAAGAAAATGAAGAAGAATGTTTGAATTTTCAAGAAGAATATTTGACTTTTGTTTTTCATTTCGATTTTAAAGGTTTTGAATAGGGTAGTGATTTTCATTTATCTGTTGTGGCATCACCAATATTGCAACCATTCTCGAAAGTGCAAAAACATTCTTGAAGTTTAATTTTTATGTATTTGATTAATTCTGCACGTATTAAAACATGTATTGCTATTAAATTAAGCCAATTCGTATTACTTTTGCACGTCTATCATAAAGGGGGAGGGGGGTGCAGCATAACTATCGTTGCAGTGAATCTTTTTTTTTTTTTTTTTTTTTTTTGAAAAACATGAATTTCAGCCCTGCGGCCTATCCATTGCTGCAGCTTTATTACTGTAAATTACAGTAGTTCTTTCTCGATCATTATGGACTGGGTTTCTATAGTCTGGCCCTACTATCTATGAACTAAAAACAAAGCGTGCATGTACAAGCTGGTATAAATCTGCTTGAAAATGAAACTGAAACTATTCTAAGGCCTCAGACTGAGACGGGTTCTTTATCTTAGCTGGATGAGCAATCTGTCAGCTGCTAAGTTAGAAAACGCTTAACTGATAGCGAATTCCACTCGTTGCTCTAGAGCACTTTTTTTTTTACTCCAAAGACCGAAAATTGAAACTTTTATGAATATTATGGGAATGTATTGAGAGTTTGAAGTCGAACTTTGCTAATTGAAATTGAAGCTCGTCATAACTCGCCGTCCTTGTTACTCTCGTCTGGAGCAATGTGGTTGTTCCACTTATCGAGCAATTTTGCTTCCTCTCGAAGAGAGCAGTCACGTGATTTGTGCTACTCTTGCTCTCCCCCAGAGCGCTGAGTGGAATTCGCCATGAGTTGCGCTGGCTTAACCACTTGGCCAGCCGGCTGGAGTAGATGCTTAGCGTTAAAAAAGGTCGCGGGACACATGAATAATCGTATGCATGTGCAGACGATGCATATCAGTAGCGTGGGGGTCTTTACAATTTGATGTGGATAAAGATGCGTATGAATTATTGCTAGATGGTAATATGTTAATATACAACCTGTGACAGTAAAGTTTGGATTACAAGAAGAATCTTGTTGTGATGTGACAATGGGCATACATGTAGAATAGTTGTGGGTGACCACATTTACTCATTTGACACACATATAACAGTTTATAACATTTAATTTAATATTATACAGCCCTGTATTAAACATTCCACCATCTTTGCTATCCTATTATTTCAGCCTAGCGTTCTTCTTGATTTTCCATCCTATAACGTCATCACTGAGTTACTCTGCCAGCCAGCTGTTGAAGTCGGCTGGGATAAAGAACCCGCCTCTGGTTGCTTGTATTTGAAACCTCCAGCTAATGAAAAAATAAAAACGACACAATTTTTAGTAAAAAAAAAAAAAAAAAAAAAAAAA
>JAHWFO010101631.1:304666-354576 GCA_023313115.1 Rhysida immarginata | reverse complement strand
TGATAAAGGATAGGCTCTATCCGAAACGTCAGCTTTTTATTTTGATTTAGATTAATTATTTTTGTTTATTATGCCTTATTTTTTATCTAATTTGTATTTTTAATTAATATTTATTATTTATTGTATTCCAGGGTTCTTGTGTCTCGTCCTTCTCTTAATATATATCCGTATATCTATATTTATGAGACTTTATGATGATGTTTATTTGTGCCACATAGTGGTTGTTGAGTTTGATGTATGCTGGGATACGTTGGATTTTATTTCGTTGAAAAATAAAATAAATTACGTTTTCTGTAATATTGGTCTTTTAATTTCAGTTAGAGATAGTTTCATTGTCTAGATTTAAAGTGTGTACTGTTATCCCTCTGAAGTGCAACAATGATGTGTATGACGATGTTGTGGCTTTTGTTGCAAGTTTTTCGAGGAAGGGATGCTGGAATTGCTGCGCCATCCCTTCCGAGAAATCACTGTTTTTTCAATTCTTGAAGTGGGGCAGGAAACCTCGAGTACGGAGCAAGGGATTGGTTTTTGTTGTCGTTTTTTTAGTTGCTCTGAGCGCCCAATGCCAGCAGTTATGACTGTTGATTGCTGTTCATATTGTGTTCTATGAGCTGTTCAGGAGCAGCGACGGGAATATAGAATGTTAGCTTGTCTTGGCCACGAATGACTTGGGCCATGATTGAGTTTGCTGTTGTTGTTTAAATTAAATAAGTACATTTTTATAAGCCCTACTTATCCCCAATGAAGAATTGCTTGTTCACCTGCGATTTATTTTGTTATTTGACCAAGATAAGAAGAGATGGTATATAAACCATTGTCGGTTTGTTCGATTGTGCAACACTCAATGGAAAATATGGATTTCTAAGAGGGTGAGGTGAACGTTTGCTTTTATTTCCCCCACAATCCTTGCTCTGGACAAAAGTTCGTAATAAACATCAGCCCATCGAACTCATGGTTGCTATTTGACCCATTGACCCTCAAGTGTTCGACGAATGGCTGCAAGCCTGTGCCAGGAATTAAGGGTCTTGCTCGAATGACCGTTCACGAGTAATGGCTACGTGATTTAGGAAATCTGAGCTTCTATTAGTCTGGTTCTGGGCATTGCTCAGGAGCCATTGAAACATCATTGAGGTCGATTCACGATGACACTGTTCTGTTATGAGAAGCGGAGCATGTGGAATGTATACGATATGAGCCTAATAGGCCATAAATTCTGTAAAGCTGAGCATTCTCGATCATACTCAGGGGTTAAGAGAGCTTAAGCCGGTTAATGGTTAGGGCATGGGGTTCAGTCGTGCATGCATGGGCCATGTAGTGATGTGCCTTGGTGACCCATCAGCAATCCGGTGGGGATCTCTAAGTTTTGACGACCTGCTACGGGATTGACTGAGTGAAGGGCATTCCAGGTGCTGTTGTGTGACTTGGAAATGAAAGTCGCAGGGTACAATTGGGGTTATTGTGCTCCTCGCTGTGACTATAAAAGGGGCAGACAGCACATTGAGTGTCGTGGCAGGCCATAAGGTCGTTGCTGTGAGTAGAGGTTTTGTCAGAACCTAGTGGCTTGCATGTTTTGCAGTAGTAAAAGGCCCAACTGTTCGATAGGACTTGAAATAGCCCCCACCTCCTTGATATGGGTGCGGAATGCGACAAGCCTGCAAGGTACACTGAAGCATGATGTTATTAATGAGTGTGGAGATCTGGGTTGTGCAGGCTTTTCATGGTAAAGTGAAGCTTGATGTGCAATCTTAGTCATGAGTACCATGTAGTTAGTAGTTATAGTATTGATTTAGTAATATTGCGAAAAAAGCATGACAAGAAATGCATTAAGCATTATAAATAGGAGTATAGCACACAAGTTTAGCAGGTCAAGTGCTGCATGATTGAGTTTTCTGTTAATTTTATATTGTTATTATAACTTATTGATTACTGATGTTTGTGTTGTGTTAATTGATATTCATTGACCCCCCTCCCATTTATAATTTAATGTACTGTGTCTAATTTAATTTTGTTCTAATCTATTAAACAGGTAACATTCACTCTAATACACGGCAACCAACTGTAACCTCCATATGTCGCTAGCATATCGCCTGTATGTTGCTGGCAACCATTTTCATTCCACAAGCGACCATTCTATTCAACCAATTCAGTCGCCGTTGCCTGATTGTTGCCCCATTTGCACCTGGCCTGTGTGGTGTTTGATCTCTTACCCAAATAGCATGTCCAACTACCCCATAGTCTGTTATGCATGGGCGGTCTTATTGGACACGAGCGGAGTCGGCTCGGCCCGCGCGGCTCCCAAACAGAGACCGCTAATCCGGAACCCGCTGGATTTTCGGGGGTCATCGCCTGAGGCTCTGTGTGTTGAGTGGATGTTACGGTTTTTTTATGATTCTTTTGAATTTAACTTAATGGGAATTTTGAATTTGGTAGTGTAGGATATTTTGACTAAGTGAATACTGGTGATAATTGGATAAATAAGTATAGCTTTGGTGGGTTGTGTAGTGTGATAACCTTTATTGTTGTATTAGAGGGGTGGTGCAAGGTGTGTTCCAGTTAATATTACAGGAGGGGTGAACAATCCAAGAGAAAGGAAAGGGATGCCACATCCTAGTTATTGTTGGGATCCAGTGGGCCCAAGGAGAAAATTAGAGGAGGAGAAATCAGATCCGAGGATCGGAAGTTGTGGTTGCTAATTTTGGTGAGCTGGTAATGTGCTGTGGTTTCCGGGTTGGGATCTTGTAAGTATGTGATCCAATTGAAGGGTTACAAATTGGATGAATTGGCGTAGAGAAGGAGGGGGCAATCATATGTGCCATTTACGAACACGCTGATTGTTTCAGGAATGATGAGGTTTGTGTGCGGGGGTGAAAGATTTCAAAGCTGAGTATGTCATCAATAAAGCACATCCGGTATTTGTATGCTAATACGGGATTTCTTATTTGTACAAAGATGCATACAATTGTTGGAATTGGAACAGGCCGGATAATTGAAGCCAGTAACAGCCCCTGGAATTCTCCTGTTCACATGGTGCCCAAAAAGAACGCAGAGGTCCGTATTACTTTAGATTTGTGACAAGTTAACTTGCACACCAGCTCAGTGGACTTCCCTGCACCAATCATCAAGGACATTTTGGAGGAGTTGTGGGGTCATCGATATTTCTCAGTGCTAGACCTGAATAATGGATATTTCCAAATTCCATTGGCCGAGTCACTGAAGGCATATTTGCTATGCCTTCCAAAACTCTTGGGGCAAATTTCAGCTAACTCGTTTCCCCCAGGGAGGCAAGAAATCCTCCCACTTCTTCCAATAATATGTGGTGTCCACATTGCATGAGAAGATTGGTGGGGTGGTCCAGTCATTCCTGGATGATATTGATTTCAACCTCCACCTTTGATGGGTTTTTAGCAGGTTCCGAGAGAAAGGTTGTCATCCATCTGGCAACTGAGAAAGGTTGTCATCCATTCTGTTTGCCGTGCGTGAAAAATCTAGGGCAACTTTTCACTGATTGTCGCAGCAATCCAACAGCTGCGGGCCCGATGTAATGTCTGCGAAGTCCGTGGAATAATCAGGTCCCTGAACTTTTACCGCTCTTTCATTTGGGTCTTGTCAGAGATACTATTGCCCATTACCAATCTAATTAAAAAGGGTGTGAAATTTTTGTGGAAGCCAGAATGTCAAATGATCTCGACCTGATTAAGGTCATACTGACAGTAAATGTCTGAGGGCCCAGTGCTCATAACACCGGACTTTCACAAACGGTTTATACTAGCCACGGACACATCTGCAAAAGCCACAGGAGCAGCGTGGCAGCAGGAGGTGGCTGGTGTCTTACACCCTATCACATATTTCAGTCAGAAACTGAAGGGGGCTCAACTACATTATGTGGTAGGGGAAAAGGAAGCACTGGCCATCATAGTAACAGATCATAAGCTGCTGGTTTTCATCCACCAAATGAAGGATGAAAACACAAACACTTGACTTTCCTGACACAAGCACACAAAGGCAAAGCGTGTACCATCGCCATCTACGATTTGATGAATTGCCTGCCTCCTTCGTGGTATATCTGACAGATCTGATAAAATAGGAAATAAAAAGATTCCTTTGTTTCAAAAACAAAAAAGAAATAACCCCTTTTTAATTGATAAAGTTTATATAAAAATTATTTTTTATATCTTAACAACAAAAAATGAGACAAATAAATAATTAAAAGTTTTATTTTTCTTAAAGGATCAACTACAGTATTTTGCAAATTTAAAAGTTTAAAATTCAATACTCTAAACTGTTTGTTGTTGTTATGTTCCATCGAGTTGTGGCCGACTCCAGGTGACGTTGTGAACGTAAGACCTCCACCCAGTTCTGTCTTCGCTGAGCTTTTGGAGCTTCTCCAAATTCCTTCCAGTGATCTCCCTGACCCCATCCAGCTACCTGGTTCTCTGCCTTCCTCTTCTGCTGTCTACCTTGCCCAACATGATCATTTTCTCCAGTCCATCTGGTCTTCGCATTACGTGACCAAAATAGGATAATCTCTATCTGCAATTTTTGATTCCAATGTGCAAAGAGGCTGAATTTGGTCGAGAATTGACTGATTTGTCCTCTTTGCTGTCCATGGAACTCTTAGCAGTCATCTCCAAGTGCAGAATCAATTGATTAAATACATTAATCTTTTTCCTTTCTTTTTTTCTTGTGGTCCAGCTCTCACATCCATAGATCGCCACCGGGAATACCAGAGCCTCCACTAATCTTATTTTCGTTGAGATGGAAATATCTCTGTATTTCATAATCTTCTCAAGATTTTTCATTGCTTTTCTTCCCAGAGTCACTCTTCTTGAAATTTCACCATTACATTGGCCATTGCTCTCAATAATGAACCCTAAGTAATTGTATTTTTCAACAATATCTATACTTTCTTCAACAATTGTAAGATTGTCCAAATTACTTGTTGTAATTACCTTGGTTTTATTAATGTTTAGGAAAAGCCAAAATTTTTCACTTTCTACTTTTAGTTTTATAATGAGAGCTTTGAGGTCTTCTTGACTTTCTGCAAGTAGTGTGGTATTTGGCATATCTCAGATTATTAAATGGTGCATCCGCCAATTCTAATTCCAGCTTTGATATGTTCCAACCCAGCTTTCCTCAAAATATATTAACTATAAAATTTGAACAGGTATGGAGACAAAATGCACCCTTGTCTCACTCCCCTTTTAATCTTGAAGCATTCAGTTTCCCCAAAAATTGTTCTTACAGCTGCTTCTTGTTCCACATAAAGATTTCGTATTAACAGGATCAAGTGTTCTGGTACCCCCATTATATATAGAATCTTCCATAGCTTTTCATGGTCCATGCAGTCAAATGCTTTGCTGCAATCAATGAAGCAAAGATAGACATCTTTATTGAATTCCTTGCATCTCTCCATGATCCATCTAAGGTTGGATATTTGCTCTCGAGTTCCCCTCCCTCTTCTGAATCTTGCCTGTTCTCTTGTTCCCCTCCATGTATGGCTCAATTCTTCTTTGAATTACTTTCAGAAGCACTAACTTGCATGTGAGAGTAGTGTTATAGTGCTGTAATTTCCGCATTCTTTGGGATTCCCTTTCTTATATATTGGTAAAAAGACCGACCTTTTCCAATCTCTGGGCCAAATTCCAGTCATCCAGATTAGATGGAAGAAGGTACTTAGTACTGGTATGGCCTGCTCTCCAAGTTCTTTGAACAATTCTATAGGAATTCATCATTTCCTGGAGCCTTTCCATTACTCAAATCTTGTAGTGCTAATCTGATTTCATCGTCTAGGGGTGGTGGTTCGATGGTACAGTCAGTTTTGTTAAACTTCTCTGTTTCTATATCATTTTGAGCATAAAGTGCTTCAGTATATTTTTTCCAACTTTTCTTGATGTGTGTTGTTTCCATAAGACAGTTTCCTTGTCCATCAGCAATCATTCCCTATTTTGATATAAACTTTTTGTGTAATTTCCTTAATTTTATTGAAAATATCTCTCGTTTTACCATTTTTATTATTTGCTTCTATTTCTTTGCATTTTAGTTCAGGTACTGTTCTTTATCCTTTCTTTCTTGTCTTTGAAATTCAGACTTCAATCGTCGCACTTCAATTCTGTTACCAAGCGCTTTCATTTTTCTTCTTTCTGCTGCATCATCTGATATCCATTTAAATTTCTTTTTCTTTTCAATTCTTAGTATATTCTTTCTAGCTTCAGCATTGATAATATCCTTTACTTCAACCCAAAGTCCTTCTGGCTCTCTCTCACAAAGATTCAGAGCATTGAATCTGTTCTCACATTAGTTTTAAAATCATTGTGAATATTCTTAAAATCAAATCTTGCTGGCATACAGTTTTCTTTCCTCTTTTCGAGCTTTATCTGGATTGCAGCCACTAGCAGCTGATGATCTATTCCACAATCAGCGATGGCAAAGTTTTGGCAGATTGAACTGTGCTTTTCCATCTTCTATTGTCTATTACATAATCGATCTGATTTTATGGTTCCCATCTGGTGAGGTGCAGGTGTAGATTCTTTGCTTATGTAAAATAAGTGTTTGAAATGAACAAAAGATTTTCTTCACAAAAATCAACTAACCTATTTCCAGCGTTATTCTGCAAACCCAATCTGAATTTTCCAATTACATGCAGAACAGGTCCATTTTCCACTTTTGCATTGAGGTCTCCCATAATCTAAAGGATTTCCTTTTGGGGTACCGTATCAATTAGGTCTTGTGACCTTCCATAGAATTCATCTATATCATCTATTGAAGCATTTGTAGTTGGTGCATACATTTATATGATGTTCATTTTAACAGGCTTACCGTCTATTTTGACATGAATAATTCTGTCATTCACTGGGTTGTATCCTATAACTACTTGTGCAAGGTCTTTTTCAACAATCAAGGCTCTACACCGTTTCTTCGTTGTGTCTCATGTCCAGAGTAGTAAATTGTGCTATTATCAGTACTGCAGTGTCCTATTTCTGTCCATCTGAGTTCCCCAGTTGTTCATGGAGTGCTTTCAGACCCGTGGTTCCCATCTTCCGGCACTATAGCTCCTTTAACTGACAGAGGTATGTTCATGTTGTTTTCATAGCAAGATTGCAGAAGTGGTTTGCCATTTCTTAACTAAACTGCTAAGAAATATCAAAAACAGATTCTTCTCCTAAAATATCTATATGTTATCTATGAAATATACTTACTATCTACCCAAAGTAATCTGACACTTTCAATTTTAGACGTTTTGTCGAATATCTAGAAAAATACTTGATGAATTATCCTGAAACTTAAGGGGTGTAAAGAGCATATTACAACTCATATATTTCAATGAAGATTTTGTTCTGAAGGCAAACAGGGGACCAGCAATAAAGTGAATCAAAAGAATAATGTTTGGGTTCACCCTGTAAAAAATAATGCTTGTAATGCGTTGCAGCTGTAGTATACAGTGTGATTCAAATTGTGTGTAAAACCATTTAAGGGGGTATTATAGAGGTCAAGGTAAACACAAAAAGTTCTATGAACATGGGTCCGAATTTGAACGATAACTGAGATATGAACAGAAATAAAAATGCTGCCACCAAGATCAGCAAGTTAATAAATCAGGTTCTGTAATGGAATTTGGAGGAATAACAGGGTACATAAAACTGTGTATACCGTTAAAATTTGATCGAATTCCAACAAGTTTCCGAGTTACTCATTCAACATCATAACAAGTGTTCACTTGTGAGTACTAACCCCAGCACTTGCTACAATTTTGACTGTGTAACTCGGAAACTTCTTGTTGGAATTCGATTAATCTTATGTACCCTGTTATTCCTCCAAATTTCATTAATCTAGACTTTACAGAACCTGAGTTATTAACTTGTTGATCTTGATGGCAGCATTTTTATTTCTGTTCATGTCTCAGTTATCGTTCAAATTCTGAGCCATGTTCATAGGACTTTTTGTGTTTACCTTGACCTCTATAATACCCCCTTAAATTGTGACTGGTGTCAGTGTGTGTTTAGTGTAGCATGTATGCTTTATTTGTTTGTTGGTTTTTTTTTGGTGTTTTGTGGTCTGTTGTTTTGTTGAGGATCGTTTTTATTTAGTTTGTGGTGAGTGGTTGTGGTCGCTATGGTGCGTGGAGTTTTGCGTGTGGTTGTTGGCGTTTGTTTTGTTTATTTTAAATGTGTTGTGGGGTTTTGTAAAGAACGGTATTGTTTATCTCTTGAACTTTGACCTATATAGCTGTTACTTTGTTGGGAAGCTGCAACAATTGCAAGCAAAGATCTCCTCTGAGCTTTGTTGTTGCAGCTTTTCGCTGAAAATGTGCTCTCAACAAAGGTGGCGATTGAGCGCTTTTGTCGACAGAACGATGTGTGCGGCAACGGTGTGTTGTGCAGGGAAGCAAAAAATAACAAAGACGTCATTCGTTCCATCTCCCTCGTTGCAGCGATGTCTGTTTCTTTTATGCCGATTTTTGCCTACGATTAAAAAGGCAAAGTTTTTGAAGCCCCTGTAAAAGTGTAAGCCGATGTTTCTGTGAATAGATTCGACGATTTAGAAGGTGATCTGCTGGCTCTGCGATTTAAGAGAAAAAACTCTGTTTGCGCCATTGTTTGAGAGACAAAAAATTGGAATGCTCTTCTGTTTGCCCTGTGGGAAAGCAGCTCTTCAAAGTTAAGAAAATCAGCGGTGTGTCTTCCTGTTTATCTCGTTTCAAACATTCATTTTAAAATCGACGAGTGTATCTTGGTTTAGCATTTTGCTATTTTCATAATAAAAGGATTTGATCGCCGCATATGAACAGCAAACTTTTATGGAACTATTTTGTTTGTTCGTGAGCTTCAGTAGTGCAGCATATGAAAAATGTTATGCAGTTAGTCCGCTGTTTTAACTTCGTTGCGCCCCCTCAAACGCTTGTTGTTAAGTTCTTTTTGTTTAGCTAATTGTAATTCTATGCTAGCTATCTCTGTATGTCTAAAGATAGGTCCCGACTGAGCACATGGGCTGGTAACGAGAACTGGAGGCATTTGATTTAGAATAAGTAGTTCCTTTGAACAGAGAGACCGCTTTTATGTGCTATATTGAATAGTGCTGCATCGCGAGTAGGAGGAGAGTTGTTGTTCGAGTGTTGGCGTCGTTGCGTCAGTTTTCATTGTGTGGGGGTTACTGCTCTCTCCCCCGTTCCCAGTACCTGGTGTGCTGTAATTTAGGCGCCAGCGTTCTTGGATGATCCAAAGGAGAGCGTGACGCATACTGGTTGCTCCCCTGCTCGCCGGATGTATGAGAGCGCTGTTTAGCGGGTCTTAAGTGGTCGTCTGCTGTGTTGTGGACATAATGAGTACTGCGTATTTTTCTCTGGCGGTTCCAGCGTTTCACCCATGTGTCAGTCGTGGTAGAAGGTGGGGGGGGGGGTAAGGTGTAAAATGTTGAAGTCACTGAAGTTATTTATTGTCATTTAGTTTGTGATCTATTATGTCAATTTTCTTTGAATCTTATATTCTTTGTTATTGATTTAAGGATGAGTGATTCGGGGCCCGAGGTCAGTTGGTTTCTCAACTAATCATTTTCTTGTTTAATTTAAACTATTGGCAAATAAAATGTTTATTGTTAGGCGCATTCATTTATTCGTACGATCTGCACGATGATGACGTCGATAATGCGCCCCGTGCAATTACCGTTTAGTGCGTTCAGTGCGGTCTCTGTGTCAGTGCACGATATTTTACAGAACGGTCCGTGCGTTTTGAGCCAAACCAACAACATGGCGATGGTTCAACGACTCCTTTTTCATCACCCCCTAAAGTCTAAATTTCAAATTTTTAAAGTCTTTTTCACTTGCGAACTTTTTTTTTTAATCTGTATAAACTCTCTTCATTCACTTGAATGCAAAATTTCGACCATCATCGACAGTAATCGAAATCTGGAGCTTCGCTGGATTGGAGGCCGCCATTTGCCATTGTAAAACGCACGAAACGACCCTGCTTCTACCTTCGTACGCTTAGTACACGCACAGACTACACGAAGCGCACGGGAACGAAGTGCACAGAAATCTCCGAACACCTCTCATGGGCCGCACGAGAGCTACTTCGAACGGCTAGTGCATGCACTCAGTGCAAAAAAATCACATAGAACGAATAAACGAATGCGCCTGTTATGTGCATAAAAGCCTGCTCTTTGGGTTAGTTTCATCCTGTTCCTCCTGTTGCAAGTTCTAACAACCCACTCCTGTCGCTTGTGTGTGTGCATTTTAATTGGGGGCACCTCCTGCCCCCCCCCCCCTTCCACCCACGTGCTCAGGGCACAAAATTGTTTTACACACGATTTGAATCACCCTGTATAATTATGAGGCTTCTTTTACTTCTGTGTTCATTTGTATGACAATAGCACGTATATTCATAGAGATATAAGGTTTTCTTTCAAAAAATAGAAATGTTTTCGTAAGTTTTTTGTTTCTGACATGCAGGGTTTTCAACCCAATGCAATGCCATTTTCAGGAAACTTGACAAACTACAGTAGAGACAACACCCTGCAATCAGAATATAAAAAAATATTAAATATTTGATGAAATATGAGCATTTTTTACTAAATAATGTTTAGCTATGCGTGCGTTACCAAAATGCCTTTTGTATAATTTATTAGCCAAATGTAAAGAGCTACTCTTAGAAACAGCCCAGGCAAATAGCGTGAAAATTCAGAAAGATATTGTCGATAGAATGAGTTGAATTTCAGTTGATCTCAAAAATAAACAAAACGTTAAGGGGTTTTTTCCAAATTTTTATTTTTGGATCAGACACTAGTATCAATTTCTTCTCCTTTTGTTGATATGAAGTTAATATGCCTATATGAAATCAATTGTATATGTGCTATATTCATAGAAATGAACACATGTAAGTAAAAGAAGCCTCATAATCATATACTACAGCTACAATGCATTTCAAGCATTATTTTTTACAGGGTGATCCAAATATTATTTTAACTTGATAATGTTTTAAGGTTGGACATCATTCTACAAAAAACGTGATGCAAAAAACGACACCAAAAAAGCTTTACAGAAACAGTTTTGCAGTGTTTTAGCACATCTAAGCATTGGCGCCGGGTTGAAATGCACGCAGAAACTGAAAAGTCACCTGACCATTGTTGTGTGAGCAACAATCCTATATATTAAAACACAAAACATTTTTTTAAGAGCAAAATTGGCACTTCTGCACATATGCATCTGAAGCCAACAAAGAAAGTACGATTATCTGTCCGAAGCCAGGGATTGTTGTGATAAGACAATATTCAGTCATTGTGTGAATTATATGCTGCCAACGAAAGTTGACTGGGCGAGTCCAATTAAATTTCAGATTTCTGTTGTTAGACATCTGAAGTTGGAAATTTGATTTGAACACGTTCAGTCAACTTTCGTTGGACAGAGTATAAATAAATTGAATATTTGCATTAAGAAAATCCTATCCTATATATTTGTGCCCTGTGGCGGGTGGGTGGCGGACCAGAAAGGGACCTACCAACAATGAACACCCACGTGCGATAGGGACGGGTTTTGTTAGACTCGTGAGGCGAGGTGTATCTTGAACAAGGAGTGGGTGTAGTGTAAGGTTGCAACAAACGTTTTAATTACAATATTAAATTTTATACAGATTAACGTAACTGATAAATCTGGGGACCCACAACAATTATTAATTTTAACAATACATGTAAATAACATTTAAATTAACAAGATAATGACCTACTATTATCATAACACTTATTTGCTTTGCTCACCTTCTGGTGCTTGTGTGCTGTCACTAACACATGGGCTGCACGAATAGAGCAAACTAGATCACGCTTCAAAACACCCAGCGCAATGCCACCAGAGGGTCCTGTTATACCTGCAATAACAATCTGAGTCAGTGTCCGCATAGGAGTGTCGCTAGAAGACGCCACGCCCTCCTTTATTGAGACCCCAACCTTCGTAGTTTTCAGTGACCAAACGCATCATCCTGGGATAGGGGAGGAGAGCCGTAACCCCTGAGAAACGCACAGACGCACTAGTATCGAACCAGAATAACAAATCACTCCATATGCGCCTCTCAGAGCAACAACCAACATAGACTGCACAGCAGTTATCTCCATCTTGACAACAGGTTAATTAGAATCACACAAGTGGATCCTGACACTGGTCTGAATGAACCGGTAAACAGCCTCATGTGCTAAGCTCCACCTTACAAAGCCCCGTACATATAGCCGGGTAGCATCATGGGAATTTTAAGCGAGCGATACGATTCTGAAATCTAAAATCTGCTAGGTGAACCAGGTGAACGTTCAATATCACCTTATAGTCATACAACAGCTGACATGGTCCATTCCAGATACAATAAACTGGCACTGTTATTCACTCGTGTCAAAAACACGGAATTACTCTAATACAAATGCAACTATGCGGCAATTAAGAGCATTAACAGCAAACATCGGGCAGTACACAAAATCGTGGACAAACTGTTCCGTTCTACGTTTGAGCTAACCTGTTTTTTATATAAAAAAACTACCAATATCGGGTTTAAGTAAAATAAAAAGAACTGTCTCACCAACTAGCACAACGAATGCTTTTTGATGTTTTCTCAACTCGGACGATCGTCTTTGTTCGATTTTCCAGAACAGAAGAACATCGGGGAGTCACAACTCCTTTTGTAAAGCATTCGATCAGGTCGTGTTTCTAGTGAATTTCAACTGTACAATCACTCTACAGGACGGAATCACCTGTATTTGCAACTGAACATAATTGGTTGCAACAGAAAACTGCAACTTCCATTTTTCCTTTTAGCCAAAAAAACTATTCATCGAACTCGTCTTGGGCAAAAAAACAAAAAACAAAACATCTCCAACGAACGGGTGAGCGGCTTCCCTGCTTGACACATAGCAACAAGATCTTTCTCTCTCTCTCTCTCTCTCTCTCTCTCTCTCTCTCTCTCTCTCTCTCAACAAACGACAAGATTCCTTGCCTTTGTTGCTCATAGAGTTGTGTGATAAGCTGCTGAAACAAATGCTTTGAGGGCAGATCAAAAGCAAGCATTGTTACAGCTTCCCTACTTTCTACAATTACTGAAGGCCGCTTAAAACTAAGACATTAACGAAAGGCAATAAAAACTAACGACTCAGCATAAAAAATCAAAGCACAGTACTCACAAAACGCAAAACGCCATACAACGCAAACAAAAACGCTCACACAAGGGACCATGGCCCCACAATTTATTCCAACAAGAAACAAGCAGTAAAACGAGGATCACTCATAATACAACAGTGTATCACACACAAAAAAAAAAAAACACACTGGCACCAGTCACATATTTAAACACAAAGCACTTTTTTAAGAGCAAAATCGGCACTTCTGCACATGTTATTGATCACTGTTATTGTCGTTAATTGTTGTATGTAATTGTTGTTAATTTGATCATCAATGCTAGCAAAATTCTTGATTGTGGTGTCTTTGTGGAGAAGATTGTTTATGAAACCATACGGTTGTTTGCCATCAAATTTTGGCAGGTTCCATCTAGTTTTTATTTAAATCTTTACTACAGAGAGACTAAACAATCTTATTATATTAGAATAAACTCTTTCACATTACGATAAATATATTTTATTACTCACAGTTTAATTCTTAATTTATTATTTTGTAACATTGAAGAATCAATTAAATGTTCATTTAGATCATTGAAGAATCAGTTAAAATAAATGTTTATTTCGTAAATAAATTTTATTACTCACAATCAATATTCATTTTACTTCTTTTGCTGCTTTTTGAAGTCTTCGTCTTATTTTTAATTTATGCGCTTGTTGAATTTCTGTGTGGTTTGAGGTGCTTAATTTATTTTTAAAGATTCCTTCCTCTGTATAGTTAAGAATAATGTTCCAACCTAAAAAAGCATTATGGATGATGCAATAATTTTAAGTTTCTTCATAGAAAATATACTCATTTTGTGATTTTAAGAGGGGAGTTCAATAAGTAATGCAACGCATTTTTTTCTGAAAAAGGGGGTTGTTTTATTCATCATTCGAATACACCATGTTATTCCCCAATCTTTTAGCTACACAACACTATTTTTCAACGTAATCTCCATGTAATGCTACGGCTTTACGCCACTTTGAAGTGAGGGCCTGTATACCTGTACGGTACCATTCCACTGGTTGATGTCGGAGCCAACGTCCTGCTGCATCAATAACTACTTCATCATCCGCGTAGTGCATCCCACGGATTGCGTTCTTCATTGGGCCAAACAAATGAAAATCCGTCGATCTGCTTGAATGAGAGTGTTTGCATGTTCCGACATTGCAGGAGTCAGAGCTGTGCACGGCCGGCCAGCTCGCGGGAGATCAGACAGTTTTGCTTGACCTTGCGGCGATGATGACATACGTTTTGCCCAACGACTCACCGTGCTTTTGTCCACTGCCAGATCACCGTAGACATTCTGCAAGCGCTTATGAATATCCGAGATGCCCTGGTTTTCCGCCAAAAGAAATTCAATCACTGCCCAGTGTTTGGAACGCACCTCCATTGTAGACTCCACTTTAACAGCTCACTATAGCGCTGTCACATATCGGACGGCAATGAAACTTTACAAGACGAAGCGGAAATGTTTGAAAATGTTCCACAAGAAATGTCCAGTTTTTTCAACCAAACTTGGCAGAGAAAAAAAATGTGATGCATTACTTATTGAACTCCCCTCGTAGATACTGCCAATAGCTTGCATGTGCCGTGCTTGTGGTCCGACATTCATTTGATTGTGTGCGCAGACGCAAGTAAGGAGATGGTGTGTTTACTCGATATATTGAGAGACTCGATACCCGTGCTTATATTTCATACTTAAATTATTATAAGCCTTTATTCTGTAAACTTGTCCATTGATAAATAAATAAATTAATAAATAAATAAATAAAAGGTTTGTGCACTGTATAAAATATTTATTTGTTTGTTGCATCTAAAAAAATTATCATATTCAATGCTTCAAACTGCAGATTCGAAACTAAGTCACCTCTTTTTTTTTTTTTTTGTTCACTTCGTTGCTGGTCCCCTATTTGTCTTCGGGACAAAACCTTCGCTGAAATAAATGAGGTTTAACATGCTCTTTACACCCCTGCTTTCAGGATAATTTGTCAAGTATTTTTCTGGATATTCGACAAAACGTCTAAAATTGAAGTGTCCAATTACGTTTGAGTAGATAGTGTACTTCTAAAATATCTATAACAGATAACATCTTATATTAGAGATACATTTCATTTCAACCTGGCTCATAAAGTCTTCTTCAGATCGAACGTCACGCAATATAAACTGATACCTCCCATGACTGTATCTGCTAGGGTAAGCACGTTTTTCCGCAAAATACTGTTAACTTTTGGAACCGATTTCCTGAGCAGCTAAGATTTAGCATAATGGAGTGTAAATTTACAGACTGTAGCAATCAGAAGTTACATGCTAGACTTTTAAATTCTCATTACTTAATGCACTGCCAAATGATGTGCCAAATTAACTTGCTTGCATTTTATTTATTTGGAAAAGTATTAATAATAATATTTGGAATGAACAAAAGATTCATATATAATCTTAAAATGTGTAATCAAAATATAAAAAAATCAATTTTGGTGTTTTTTAAAAAAAATTTAGAATATTGAAATTTAAATCTGTAATTTTGAGAAATGACAGTCCTAAGTCATCAATGAAAAGACAGAGCGGGTGCAGTTATTTCTTCATATATTTTCACTGTAAATGGTAAATTAGGGGTCTGGGGATACAATCCCTCATTTTTGAAAAACTTATATTGCTAATATTATACAATGCAGAAATGAGTAGAAACCGCTGTGAACATTTCATAACTTGTATAAAAATTACAGGCAGTTTTAATACAGAAACTTTTATTACATAAAAATATCCTCTCATTTACAAAATATTTCTATTTTTCCAATATCAATTAACACTTGATAATAAAATAGTCTGTTCTACACTGGTGCTCAAAATTAACAGGACAAACGCATTTTCGTGGATTTCTCTAAAACTACTGGACCGATTCCATTGAAATTTGGGGGTTGAAGCAAGTTAACAATGCGGATTACTACTAACTAATAATAATCGTTCCAAGTCCTTCTTTGCATATGTAAATTAAGCTACTTTGAAATAACCGTCTTTGTGACATCACTTTAAAAGGCTGCTGCGTGTAAGTTTTGGACATTCTAGCCATTTTACGGAAAGATGGAACATCACCGAAGGTTAGAAGATTCCGAAAGATGGAGAGCAGTGGGACGATTGGAGGTTGAACAGACCCAAGCAGAAGTTGAGAGGTTTTTTTCATGTTTTAAGAAATGTCATCTCGAATTATGGAGACAGTTCCAAGAGACAAGGACGATATGCAGACGACCAGGGCAAGGTCGCCCTAGGGCTACCTCAAGGCAAGAAGACAGGTATCTTGCTCTAACAGCCAGGTGCCATAGGGAGATCACGGCCACTCAGCTCGCAAACGAGCTCTCGTCTGCTACTGGAACCTCTGTTTCGAGGCATACTATTTACCGGAGGCTTCATGAGAGAGGGCTGTATGCCAGGAGACCAGTGGTCTGCATCCCACTCACTCTAGGGCACAGGAGAGCCCGGCTGACTTGGTGCAGACACACCAGCCCTGGACCCAAGCACAATGGGCCTGTGTTTTATTCAGTGATGAGTCGAAATTCAGTCTAAGCATGGATTCCCGGTGGGTTTTCATCTGGAGAAAACCAGGAGCACGCCATAATCCCTCTAACATCACGGAAGTTGACCACTATAGTGTCATGGTCTGGGGGGGCATCATGTTGGACGGACGCACAGACCTCCACGTTTTTGAGAGGCTCTCTGACTGCTCAGAAGTACAGGGACGGCATCTTAGCACCTTATGTAAGGCTCTTCAGGGGTGCCTTTGGTCCCCATTTCATTTTTATGGATGACAATGCTCGTCCACATAGGGCAAGGCTGGTCAACGAATACCTCGAAGAGGAGGATATTCAAAGGATGGAATGGCCAGCAAGATCTCCAGACCTAAACCCGATAGAGCATGTTTGGGATGCACTGGGCAGGAGAATTGCAGTTCGCCAGGTTTCTCCCAGAACCCTCCAGGAGCTACGAACTGCCCTGGTGGAGGAGTGGGGTTCCTTGCCCCAACACCTCATTAACAGCCTCATAAACAGCATGAGGAATCGCTGTGAGAGCTGTATTGCTGTTAGAGGTGATCATACACCCTCATTAGTCTCCTAAAAAGACCCTTAATGCAATCTTGTTTTTGACATTCCATAGTTTCATGAGCATGGTTTGAAAGTTATGTTCAATAATTATTCGTGATAGCTTATTCTTTTACCCTACCAAATTGTGATAGCTTATTCTATTATCCTACCAAATTTCAATGGAATCGGTCCAGTAGTTTTAGAGAAACCCAAAAAAATGTGTTTGTCCTGTTAATTTTGAGCACCAGTGTATTTGTAATTAACAATTTTTTTATATCTCAGGTAAAATTTTAAAAAAAAAACCATCTTGAACATCCTTATGATTTGCACACAATTTGTTTGGATGACAAAGAACTTTATTTTTAGAACAATTACATTACATTTGTTATCAGTAAAATGTGTCTGTTCACTGTAACCCAACTACTGTAGTTTATAGCGCTTACTGTAATTAGCATCAGTGAGAAATTAACTGTACTAAAATACTATGAATGGAATTCTGAGGCAAAAATGTATAAAGTTACAGTAAGAATTTACATAATACAGCACTGTGCAGCATCAATACTGATATACAGCAATAACAAGTAGAATAACAGAGGTGAGTAAACGAGAGAAATTACAGGTTATTTGTAGTTGTACAATGCATGAAATGCACAGGAATCACTGTACACTTTTCATGAATTGTGTAAAATTCTGCACATTTCACGAACTATGCAAGGATATTGTACAATTCATGAAATGAGCAAAAAGTTCCACATTTTGAATTGTACTATTTCATGATCTGCGTGTAACATTTATATTAAATTCCACCTCGACGTTTTTCAATATGGTTAAGTGGTTATCTGTTTCTTTACTATAGCCCATCCAGCCTTAGTTTGCGCGAAATGTGATGGCCATTTTAATTGTTGCACATTGTTACAAACAATGCATAACAATTGAAATGTCCATCACGTTTCGCACAAACTAAGGCTGGATAAACTATAGCACCTCTCCTCTTTTTTCGGCCTATGCCAAGCATGCCTTTATGTACATCCTATGTATCTCCTCGAAAAAGTTTGCTTGTTGGTGTTATATTTCATTTTTAATTAACCCCTTGTGCTCTGATTTGAACTTGAGTTAGCAGGGAGGAAATATTCTTCGATAGACAGTGCAATAAACAACATGAAAAAAAAAACACTATTTATTCAGATATTTATATGAAATTTTTACAGGATATTAGTTTACATTTTTAGTAGTCAGAATAAGTATTATAACGTTTATATAATCGTCATATGTTTTCTGTTTATACGGTTGGCTATCGAAACATTGTTTGGCGTATTTATTAGTTTCGGAAGAAATCATTTCCCAAAATGTATCTGGTAAAATTACAGAAAACATATCTAAAGGTCGGGGATTTGATCCCAATCCATTTCTGAATCATTACTTTCGCATAAATATCTTTCAATCTCAGACAAAGACACTTACTACCGATTGCACATGGCGAAGTTCGAATGACAAGCATTAAATTCTTTACGATTTTTGTGCCACCTATTGAAGATTTTTAAAAACTATAAAGTGTATATGAAAGAGAAAGAGATACAGAATGGTAAACAATCGCCATCTCATGTTAAAATAAAAAAAGAAAATTGCAGTGGAAACTGAAACTTCAGAACGAGTCAGACTCATGGTCTAGCGATAAGGCACTTGAACCAGACAAGGAGTCAGACTCGTGATTAGTAGCCAAGGGGTTAACATCTTATTATAAAGAGAACGTGCCAGCAATCTTTTAGGGCAAAGCAAAAGATTTGGGGGGGGGGGTAAAACTAACTTCGATCTGATGAATTTCAAATGAAACCTAGCATAAAATATTTAATATACTGGTACATTAAAGCACAACATACCAGTTTATAAAATATACATTAATTAATTTGCTTTTTTTCTCAATTTCCCATCCACTTTTCTGTCACCAAAAGCTAACTTGGAGGAGGAGGGGGTGATTTCAAATGAACTCCGATCTGATGAATTTCAAACGAAACTAGCATATAATATTTAAAATACTGGCATATTACAGTACATAACAGTGTTCTCCCTAGAAATTTTTATCAGGTGGGTGGTAAGATAAAATAACCAGGCGGACAAATTTAAAAACAAATAAAATATTATGCAATGTTGTGTAGTTTTTCGTGTATTCAGCCGGGCGGCGCATCCCTTCAAAAGGGCCTGGGGAGGACCCTGCATAATATAGTACAGTATTTACAATTTGCAGTACATCAATTCCCTTTTTTTTTTTTTAACTGACTTCAAAAAGGAGGAGTTCTATGTTCATCTGTATGTATTTTTTTTTTTAATGTATGTTCATCGATATTTCTGTCATTTATAAACCGATTTTAAGAATTCTTTTTACATTGGATTTGATTTAGCACCAAGATGATCCCATATTAATTCCATTGTTGAAGTCTGTTTAGTTTTTTTTCTTTGTTTTTTTTTTAATTCATTAACTTATTTTCTCAATTTTTCATCTCTAAAAGCTAATGCAAAAGTGAATTCTCAAAAACAAGATGTCGACGCCATTGGTGAAAAAATCATTGTGGTCATGTTTTATTTATTCATGTCCCCTTCTACTGGTCTGCTTATTAGCTCGCTGCCTATGGGAAAATGCGTTCTGCCCTAATTCTCCACATTGTCGCAAGGAGCGCTGATAGATTGCTACAAAACATCATTGATATCATTGCAGACGTTTGCTTTTTCCCCCCGTTTTCCCTACCGTTAACACTAATATTTTAGCTTTTCTATGACAGATTGTTGTATTTACACTTAATAAGTTCGTTGAAACTTAAGCTGACCAAAAAAAAAAGTTTAAAGAAAGTATAAATCGGTTAAAATTCTTATAATTTGAAGTAATAAATGAGCCATATGAATACGCTTTAGTAAATAAATAAACTAAAAATTTACATTTTTAATGTTTAAATTAATAATGCACTAAAAAGTAGAAAGCAACTTTTTTTTTGCTTAATGTGATTTTATAAATAAAATAAAAACCGTTGGGGTGCTCATATAAATCATTAATTAAATTTATTGATTTTCAAATGATTCCCAATTAATGAAGACATAGAATATATTTTGCAGTGATTATAAATTTAATGGCATTTAAATTTTAATGTTAATGAAATAGGGCCATGTTGCTTATTATAATGATTGAACTGATGGTTCACGCGGACTGTGAATTAATTCTGAAGAGACAGCCTAACGTCTACCTCGGATGAAAATTAAAGGAAAATTAGTAATAACCCTTTTTAAGTATTCAAGTTTAAAAAAAAATTATACTGCATTGTATTGTCATGGAAATTTAATTACTAGGCCAAATTTAAAAATTTTAGTGTTTCAAGAAGTGGCTCAAAATCCAAAATAACTAACATGTGAAATTAAGTAAATTTATTGAGTGAATAATACCGTATATACCCGCGTATAAGCCGAATTTTTTTTTCCAAAAAATGACCCCTAAAAACCGCATTCGGCCTATGCGCGGGTTAGAGTTGATGAAAACTCTTATAAGTGGAGTTTACAAAAAACTAAGCAATAATTTTATTTCTTAATCCGTTTAGATTTCATTTATTAACCCTTTCACTGCATAAATAAATTTCTGATAAGATAAAAGTATTCTCTCTCTTTGCAGCATAATGAGAATGTCTAAAAGGCTGTGGTGGCCATATTGGAGAAAGTATGAGAGGGGAAGGGGCTTCAAACGAAACCAGCGCATCTTTACGCGTTCTCTCATTGCAATACATACAGTAAATACATTAATCTAAACAGTATTCAAAATGGAACATCGAAGATTCAAGAAGACTAAAAAATTCGATTTCGAAACTTTTTGAACATCGATACATGAGCTACCATTGACACTATCGCCAAGCACTAGCATATGAAATTTAATAGACCTTAACAGCACATTGTACAATTATAAACAATATACAGTGCAGTATTTCACGTCTTTTTCCTCAATTTTCCATCCACTTATCATTGTTAAAAGCAAATGCTCTGGGGTCCGGTGATGATAATAATAAAAATACGTTAGGCCTACTGAAAGATGATCGATACAAAATTGAAACCATGATCGAAAAATGGTTTATAAAATAGAATACTTCAAATAATTTTTTTGTATCTGTTACGCATTGTAATTTTAAAGATTATATACGGTGATTCAAATCGTGTGTAAAACAATTTAAGGGGGTATTATAGATGTCAAGGTAAACATTGGTTCGAATTTGAACGCCAACTGGGATAGGCCTATGAACAGAAATAAAAAAGCCGCCACCAAGATATCAACGAGTTAATAACTCAGGTTCTGTAAAGCCTAGATTAATGCAATTTGTAGGAATAACAGGGTACATAAGACTCTATATACCTTTAAAATTTGATTGAATTCCAACAAGAAGTTTTCGAGTTAATCATTCAACATCATAACACGTTTACTTTTGAGTACTAACCAGCACTTGTTACAATTTTCACTGCATAACTCGGAAACTTCTCGTTGAAATTTGATCAAATTTTAAAGGTATACACAGTCTTATTTACCCTGTTATTCCTCCAAATTTCATTAATCTAGGCTTTACATAACCTGAGTTATTATTTGGAGTTAGGTCCCAATTTGCCCCAAACTGCCGCATGCCTTTTGAATATCGATAGCCTATTATCGCAAAGCGCATAAAATTTAATATATCTTACAGCACATTGTACAAATACATACAATATATGTCAAACAATACATACAAATACATTAATTAGTGCATCATGTCGCATCTTTTTCCTCATTTTCCATTGTAAAAAGCAAATGCAAAGTCAAATCCCGAAAACAAGATGGAGATGACCATGTTAAACTGTCACTGTGTTCTTGCCAAGTGTGTCTTGAAAATCGTCCAATAATGTTTTAATAAATAAAGCTAATATGGTTATAATTAAAATATATTCTTACATTCACAAAAAAGATCAGGAATCGATTTCCACAACCAAAAATCAAAAATACAGAAATAAAAATGCGTTAGGTATACTGAAAACTGATCGAACCAAAATTGAAACCATTATCGTAAAATGGTTTATAAAATATAAAATTCTTCAAATAATTTTTTTGTATCTGTTAAGCGTTGTAATTTTAAAGATTATATATGGTGATTCAAATTGTGTGTAAAACAATTTAAGGGGGTCAAGGTAAACATGGGTTCGAATTTGAACGCAAACTGAGATAGGCCTAGGGGCGGAAGTTTGCCCCAAACTTGAAAATCGTCCAAGAATGTTTTAATAAAGAAAGTTAATATGGTTATAATTAAAATATATTATTACATACACAAAAAAAGATCAGGAATCGATTTCCACAACCAAAAATATATCCCTCAAGCCTTGCATTTTTTTTTTCTTTTTTGCCTCGGCTTATGCGCGGGTCAAGGCGTTTTTCAACATTCAAAGCTCAAAAACAGGGGTTCGGCCTATGCGCGGGTCGTCTTATACGTGAGTATATACGGTAATAATAATAATAATAATAATAATAATAATAATAATAATCAATCAATCAATCAATCAATCAGTCATTAACTTTATTCTGTGATGTGCCACCCCCTTCCCTCTATGTTAAGATAGTTGCTAAGACAGTTAGCGTTGGGCGCAGCATGTCAGGGGATCGGGACCTGGATTAGTTTAAAATAAGGAACTAAAGCTGGGACAGGTAGGTACAGATATGCACATTTATTCGCAACGTATAGGAAATTACAATCAGTTGACAAGCGCTGCTTATAATATCAGTTACAGCTCAGAAGAGCCCCTCAGAGTAACTATGAATAGATTAGACTTTATCAGCGAATTACCCTTATACGCTGTGCTACAATCGGCCAAAGATGGATTGCTTTATATGGAAAAAATCGGATCGGTCAGTTTCTTCAGCTATTCCTGGAATTCACTCCCTCACTATTAAAAAAAAAAAAAAAAAGAGGTCATTGCTGAATAGAGCAGCGGCAACCCAAAATGAGTCATGCCAGAAAAAAGTAACACATCAAAAGTTCTTCATTCCACATGCGAAGAATAGATACAGAACAACTGGGAACTAAATCGGACGCCAAAACAACAATCAGTCAGCAAGATTGGACATCTCATCCTTGCCCATATTGTGGTGTTGAGGCACAGGTCTAGTCACAGGGGTCTCAGGAACAGTAAGCAGGTCCACATATGGAGCTCCCATATAGGTATTCCATCAAAAATAAGGTATGTCCCAAAATGATAGAAACACCTTCAAATTTCTATTTTTTCACTTTTCTCAGAAAATAAAAGACTAATTCAACTTAAAATCATCATGTAATCATATATTGTATAAAAAAGTGGTTGTTTATTATGGTGCAAATGTTCTTGCTGTAGTTTTAAACTAAAATACAAATAGTCACTGTCCCAAAATGATAGAAACACCCCTACAAATTCAATAAAAAATAGCCTACTCTTTCCTACACACCTTTAGTGGTAGGTAATAATGGAAAGATCCAAAAATGCAAATTATCTGGAAAAGAAATTTCCATGTGAAAAGAAATTAAACCAGCCTTAATAACAGCAAATTTTATCTTCACCAAAATGGGAAGAGGAGTCGCACTGACAGAATTTGAAAAAGGAAGAATCACTATTTGCTACTGAAATTCCCATAAGAGAAATTGCAAGACTGTTGAAACGATCACCACATGTAATTTTAAATTTCTTACGATTAAAAGAAGAATATGGGGGGGAAAGTCAAGTGGCTGTCCATCAACTCTCACTGCACGCCAGAAACTGAGTAATTCCATGACAAGTCTTCGTCAAATCGCAGCTCAACCTGACATCAACACATCTAAATATACAATTTACCGTGTTGTGCAATCAGCAGGATATCTTGTGTCTAAAAAAAATGAAGACAATGCCTCCACTCAACAAACAACACAAGGAGAAGCAGGTCAACTGGGCCAAGTTTCACATGAACTGGATTGACAACTGGAGAAAAGTTATCTGGAGCGATGAGAAAAAATTCATTTGGATGGGCCAGATGGTTTTGCATATTATTGGCATGACATACGGAAGCAGGATGTGACTTTCTCAAAGCGGCAACAAGGCGGTGGAAGTGTAATGGTGTGGGGTGGATTTGGATGGGCGGGCAAAACTTCCTTAGCGTTTGTTTCTGGCAGAATGAAGGCTTGTGATTATCAGCAAGTTCTGGAGGTACATTTTTTACCATTTGCTGAAAACATTGGTGGTTCTTTTTCCAATTTCAGCAAGACAACGCACCTCTACACTTTGCAACATCGACATGGAAGTGGTTCCTTGATCAGGGGGTGCATGTGATGGACTGGCCAGTACGGTCACCTGACCTTAATCGAACAGAAAATCCGTGGGGTATGTTAGTGAGAAAAGAGAAATTGTACAAGTCGTCAGTTTTCTCGTGTACAAGAACTGAAAACCGCAGTCCAAAAAGCATGGGATGAGATTAACTGTATGAGCTTCAAGCACTTGTTAATTCAATACCTGACAGAGTATTCAAGGTTATTAATAAGAATGGGGGCTTAGTGGGTTATTAATTTCATTTGTAAGTAAATGTTTCCTTTGATTTTTGTTATTTTGGCATGTGTTTCTATCATTTTGGGACAGTGATATTTTTGTATTTTAGTTTAAAACTACAGCAAGAACATTTGCACCATAATAAACCACCACTTTTTTATACAATGTATGATTACATGATGATTTTAAGTTGACGTATTCTTTTATTTTCTGAGAAAAGTGAAAAGATAGAAATTTGAAGGTGTTTCTATCATTTTGGGACAGACCTTATGCTCGTAAGCGCAGTGTGCTTCTTTTAGTACCGCTCGTGAGGGGAGGAGCACCCCCCCCCCCTGGTCAGCCCTGAGATGTTTCACAACGTGTTTCCGTGGAGTTGTTGCGTTAGCATATTGTTGGGAGTGTTGCTTAGCGCTTGGGTTGTGCATGCCAGTTCCCTCAACTCGACACCTAACCAATCAAAATCTATGTATCGCCTTGCACCTGTTGCCCCACAATGCCAGCAAGTCTAATTTTCCTATGATTGGCGACGAGTGGTTCACTAGATTCTCTTAAAACTAAGGGGACTACAAGCTTCTTCCTTTGTACAACGACATTAGGGAAACATATTTAGTTCATAGCTCTCCAGGGTGTAACCCGAAGCAATTAACGACCAGAACAGTGTCGGCTCGTAGTAGTTCATCACTGTTCGTTTAGAAAATCGGTGCAATAAGTCTCATGCTGGTCACTGCACAAAAAAGGAAAATGAATGAGCAGACCGGCAATAATTTCAGCAGCTGAGGATCCACAATGGGAGGGGGGGGGTGCAACTCGTCAGCGCAGAACAGTAAAATAAATCTTCACTCACCAATTGCTGTCCGTTAACACTTTTGTTTACCCAACTGGTTTCGCTATGCCATGCTGTCTTCGTGCGTAGGAAAGCCACCCGAACTCAGAGCAACTCGTGGCGCGTTCGAACAAATGTCCACCATTATCACACTACTGGAGGTAGGCTTGGCTGCGGTACACATGATACGAAATTTGTTTGCAAAACAAAAACTTACATTTGCACGAGATCAACTTTTAAATTCACATTAACAGATGCTTTACGATAAGGAAATTTGCACATAAAGCACAAGCTGGATTGATTATGGGTTGCTTATCAATGCACATAGCATTTGAAATTGTTTGTTCTGGCACAGCCTACTATATTGGTAACAACCTGTTCAATCGACATGATTTCCATTGAAATCTTAAAACCGCCTTAGTTCAACGACTTCTCACGTAGGACGCTTTTAGAATTGGGAAACCTTGGTAACAACTGTGTTTACTTATGCACAGAGCTACAGCTGATCAAGTCTTTTTAAGTGTCAAAATGAAACAGTATTCCTAGATATTAATTAATATGCAGAATTAACAAGCCAAAGAACGTTACTTTTCAAAAAAAAAAGCGACATGTTATTTTCAGGCATTTATTTTTGTAATCAGCAATAGTAATACACTGACACCAAATCAAAAAAGACAAACCAGAAAAAAAGTTTTTTAACAAATATATAAGATTAAATATGCAGCCTTTTTGTAGGCTAACCAGTAGAACACAATAGCTTACAAAAATGTACAATAAAATTAAAAAAATTGAAATCACAGTCTTTGTTGCTTCCTGCCTAATGGGGGGAAGGTTCTAGAAATTTAGGAGTCGACTACTAAGGTCATTTTGTGTCTTTTACACAAGTTATATCTGTACGCAGCCCGGGACAAACACAAACATCCCATGCCCACGGCGGGATTCGAACCCACGGCCAGGCGGACTCGAGAACTAGAAAGTTTATGCCCTAGCCCTCTCTGCCACCTGGCCGGCTCCTGCCTAATGTTTTGGAATAGAATTTTTTTGACTGTACTTTATCTGTTAAATTGTTGGCATAATTGGTGATTAGTGGCTTAACAAACTTTTCAAAAACAACAAAACAAAGAGTTTCTTTATGTTCCAAATTTGTAAAACGACAACTTAATCCAGGACATTTCATCAAATTTTTTAAAGCAGGATCTTTCAAGAAATTCATTACTTTTAAATTGTTTGGTAGCTTTCTTCACCCTACCTAATGGCACCCTCCTCCTTTGCTGCGATGAAACTTGGAAACTGTTGATTGAACAGGCTGTTACCAATATAGTAGTCTGTGGTTCTGGATACCTAGGCAGCCGCCTGCTTTGCCCAAAATCAACTCCGAGACTAAAAACTTAACAACATAACACGAGACAAGCATAAAAATATTTAAATTTAAAGAACATATTCATTTTCTAAGAAGCAAAACGCAACAATATTTTGCTGGATGCTGGCCTGAACCTCCAAGAAAATTCTCTGTGTAAACAATGCCAGCTCAACATTAGCAACTGGTACACACACAAAACGACGACAAAAAAAAAAACTGGCCACAACACAAACATCATACAACACCCATACTAATGTGCGAAAACAAAAGAACAACAAAACAAAAGAGCATCACTCCAAACGAAAATCACACCATGTTCAAATATTATCTTAATTCATGAAAACTCTTCATAAACCGAGATTCACCATAAAAAAAAATACAAAAACCAACAGAGACCCGCTCTCGAGAGCACCAAAACTCCATACACAAACACACACATGTCCCACACATTCCTACTCTTTCATCTTGCCAACTCCATATCTCGTAACCACCACTACACAGGGTGTCCCATAAGTCGTGGTCATAAATTTAATGGTATGCGTATTCAATAGCAAGGAACATAGGTCGAACTTCCTATGAACATAGATCAAACAACGCACTGTTTCCGAGAAATGATGATAATATGTAAAGAAACTAAACTTCTTCCCTTTGCCATGTAAATGGAATGCCCTATTTCTGTAAATGGAAGGAAGTAGACCTGGCTTTACTGACATGGATGAAGTAGAATGGGAAGCGAAGCTCGTAGCAGTGCTACAGCTTCGCTTCCCATTCTACTTCTTCCATGGTACTGATTTGTTGCCTGGACTGTGTTTGAGTGAGACTGCCTGGCTGTAGCAGGTTACAGCAATGCGGAGTTGGTAGATATGCATTTCATATACAGGTGAGGCTAATGGGATTGCAGCAGATGCGGTGCGTCTTTACAGAGACACGTACCCAAACCGACGACACCCTGATCATCGCCTTGTGCATCTGGGGCTATCTAAAAGAGCACGTGTTATGCGCAACAAGTGGACACCGTGGACATCCTGCACCATCGTGTGGAGAACGCCTTTGAGAACATGCAAGAGAATGCTGTTTTTTGCGAATGTTTGCATGCCTCTTTGAGGAGAAGAGCTGAAGCATGCTGTTCATGGTGGACATTTTGAGCATTTCCTATGAGTTCAAGGTACACGAGAAACTATCAGAGGACCTGTACGGGTTGTTGCTCAATTTGTCAATAAAGTCATACTTTGTATAATTATATTAAAAAAATGATAACTCCAATTTAATTCAAAAAAAAAATAGAAATAAATTTTAAAAACAGTTGAAAAAGTCACCCGATGTGGAGAAATACAAATATCAAAGGAGACGAAACACAGATGACAAAGGTCTTGTGGAGCTGATGTAGACGAAACGGTGTGTTGTTTGACTTATGTTCATAGGGAGTTTTTTTGTTTCGTGCTATTGAATATGCATACCATTAAATTTATGACCACAACATGTTGGAAAAGTTACGAAAGTTTTCTTTCGAAAGACTTATTTCTACAGACGTTGGCTGTATTTTATCAGGAAACCTTGTTAGCTTGATTTTCCAAGAATGGGAATTAGGTAAGACATAATAAGTTGCAGCGACTTAATATAATTAAAACATCAACTTTACTGCACGAGAAAAATTAGAATGTACAAAGAGGAAGACTTATTTCAATTTATGCATGCACAGAAAATTATTTTACTATAAGTCTACAAATCCAACCCCCTTTTTGTGCTATACTTAAACTATTTACAATAATATTTAGAGATTATAAAATATTAATTTGACTTCAACAAGATTCAATATAAACAAAATAAATACATATAATTAAACTGACAGCAAATCCTATCGTACAAAAACTGTTTAAAAATAGGAAATTTAAAACTCAAATAATTAAGCCAATTCATACAATTATAAAACCTTCCATCCCCTGATATAAAATTCCTATATACAGTTATCTACATTTAAAATAAGAACCATCCCTATTATTTAAAAACCCTTGAGCAGCACTTTAAAATATAAATATACATTTAGAATCAAACCACAAAAATATAAGCTGCACAGTCTAAAAACCTTGACAATTTTCACACTTGACTAAAATTGTGATACTTGACTTGAGAAGAAATTCCTTTACATGGCTTGAAAAACAGCGACAAACCTTGCAAGTGAGAATATCTGTTAGTACGATAGCAAGTGTCCTAAGTCCAAGATCATATTCCAGTGTCATACTCCAATGTCATCTTTGAAGTCAGTTGAATCAAAAACATTAAAATAAAAGTTTCATCATATACACAATTTTATAATCTCTATATATAATCACACTCTTCAACGTTAAATATACTTAATACTTACAATAATAACTTATTACGAAAAAATTCAAAGTTTTCTTTAACTAGAATTTTCGTGAAGAAATCCGCAATGTTGTTCTTATTATTAACTCAATCTAGGACGAAATTGCTATTTTCTAGTTCCTCTTGCACAAAACGATAGCGGAGATTAATATGCTTAGATCGGAAACGTTCAGTTCCATTATGGGCAAATTGGGTAGCTGACTCGTTGTCGCAAAAGAGTTTCACAGTGCCCAGAGGTGGAAACAGCCCTTCACATTCTTCTAGAATTCGACGCAGCCATCGGAGTTCCTTAACTGTGTTGGACATAGCTAGGAACTCGGCTTCCATTACTGGAATTCCAAAAACGAAACCAATAAAACCACTAATTGACTTGCAATCATCCAAATCTGCTGCCCTATTCGAGTCCGTATAGAACTGTAAGGCGTTCTTGCTGTTCGGCGTTAATTTTATATGTAGATTCTTTGTAGTGGCAACATAATCCAGGACCTGCTGTAAACAGTTCCAATGCTTGATTCCTGGACTACTGTTGAACTGGGACAATAATATAATTGAATGCAGAATGTCCGGTCATGTCTGTTGTGCCAAATACATCAGGGAGCCTATTAACGAACAATAGGGTACCTGATTCATCTTACTAGTGCTGGCATCATCTGTTGGACAATCTCGCCGACTAAACTCCATTCCAGCCTTCAATGGGATGTAGACTGGAATCCCTTTTGCTGACGGGAACTTATTTAAGAGTTTCTCAAGGTATTGATGTTGGTGCATCCAGTATACACCGTCTTCTATAAACTCAACAGATGGGAAATTCCTCAAACGTCCAAGATTTTTGATTTCGTAGGCACTAGCAATTCGATCAACTACAGTCTCTAATCCGTTTCAGATTCTGCGAATACAGCACAATCATCGACATATACCATCACAACTGCTTGGCTTCCATACATGTATACACAATTAGTTGCTTGTAGTTTCTCAAAGCCTAACTTTCTAAAAGTTGAATCCAGTTCTCTGTACCATTGACGACCAGACTGATAGAGACCATAAAGTGCTTTCTTCAATTTTCCACACAGTAGAGGGTTGTTGTTGAACATATCCAGGGGCTGGCTGCAAATAGATATCAACATCCAAGTCGCCGTACAAATATGCACACTTGATATCCGCATGAATGCGGCGGCACCCCTTCAGGACTACTAGTACGATGAAGAATACAACCACCAAGGTGAAATTGACTACAGGGCTGTAGGTCTCGTAGAAACTTATTCCTGGTCGTTGACTGAAACCTTGCACCACCAGACGCACTCGATATCTTGCAATTTTCTTTGGCTGTTCACTGAAGTATTTCAAGGCAAACACCCAGCGAGATCCAACTAGTTTCACATCTTCTGGTTGCGTGACTTCTTCAAAGACTCCCTGCTGTTTCAAAGCTTCAGTTTCTTCACTCATGGCTGATTGTGGAGCTTCAAGAGCATCCTTGTAAGAAGACGGTATTTTAACTTCTACACAATTTGCTTCTGGTCGTTCATTATTTGATGAGTTCTCGGAGCCAATCGTTTTTCTACCTCGACTGAACGCAACAGTCCCAGTCAAATTCTTTTTACTGAAGTCAAACTGCGATGAATGATAAAATATGTTGTTGGATCGGCAGTAATTTTCAACTTCCCGTTTCGATCGTAACATGTCGCTGGATCTGCAAACATAATAATGTCATGGCGTCCTTCATATGCACCAGACTTTCGTTCAACAACAATTCTTTCCCATTCATCAATTGGCTTTTTATTTGAACTACAGGGTGATTCAGTCAATTTCTGACCATTTCAGTACTATGATTTATTGACCCTTTAATGTTACCAACCTAGCATTTCAGTCTGATATTTTAGGCAGTTCGGAGTTTTTATTCCCGTGGAAAAGTCTTGATGATATGCTCAATGTGGCCACCACGAACGTTTTGAACTGCTCGCAGCCGAATGGTGAAGTTGTTCATAACTCTATCCAGGATTTCTGCATCCACAAGGGTGCAGCAGTCGACGATGCTTTGTCGCAGCTGGTCTAGGGTTTATAGTGCTGTAGTGAACACACTGTCTTTAAGGAACCCCTAGAGATCAAAATCACATGGGTTTAGGTCAGGACTCGTAGGGGGCCAAAGAAAGTTACCCCCGAATCGATCTGGAAACCTGTTTGAAATGACACGATTTCCGAATTTCTGATTGAGAAAGTCTAGCACTTCATTAGTGGTGTGAGGCCTAGCCCCATTCTGTTGAAACCATTGATGTCGAAGCGGTATATGCCTCCTTCGCAGCTCGGGGATGAAGAAGGTTTCCAACATGTTAAGGTAAGCTTGTGATGTTACGGTGCCCTCAAAAAAGAACGGGCCAGTGATGCCTCTTTTGGAAATCGCGCACCAAGCCATAACCTTTCGTGGATGAAGAGGTGACTTATGGATCTCATGAGGGTGCTGGGAACCCCAAAAACAAACGTTGTGTTTATTGACGTCACCTGACAGATGGAAGAAGGCCTCATCTGACACCCACAGGTTGTCCACAATGTCCTCATTGGCTTCCATTTCTGCTCCAAACTCCATCGCAAATTGTTGTCGCTTCTGTCTTCCAGTGTCTGTTAACTCCTGATAAACATGGATCTTATACAGGAACAGGTGTAAATCCTTTCTCAAAATTCGCCATGTCGTGGTATACGACAGCCCTTCTTCAATGGATAGGCGGTGGACGGATTTTTTGGTAGGGGAATCGACCAACCTTGTGCGAACATTTTCGACAACTTCGGCCGTTCGAACACGAGCTTCGCTCCTGCCTTTTTTCTTGCCTTTAACACATCCAGTGGCACGAAATTGCTTGACAAAATCCATGATTGCTTGCCTGCCTGGTGCGTCTCGACACTTACACTTCTTCCGGAACTTTCTTTGCACAGTTACAGGTGATTTTGTCTCGAAATACCATTCGACAACCTTGCATTTCTACTCTGTTGATAAAGCGGGCGCCATTTTTCAACAATACGATTTTCATGCAGCGCCGTTGCAGCAATACAAACTCCAACTATTTAGAAATTCGATATGGCGCTCATATTCTTTCAATTGTTTATCCCTAATGCACGTCATTCGAGTGAAATGGTCAGAAATTGACTGAATCACCCTGTATGATCAGATTTGGAATGCGCATACAAAATTTCCAATGTAGATAATTTCACGACAACAGTTTATCGAATGCGAATCCGTTAATCGAGCCGGCCGACATTGATGAAAGTTCCACGTTTTTAATCGTTTTACAATTCGTAAAACCGAAGAAAACAAGCAGTATTAGTTTCGAGACTAAAATACACAATTCACTATTAAAAGATCGCCAAATATTTCGCCCATCTGGTTCCATGCTAGTCTGGCATGAAAGCACATAGGCCTACTGCAGTTAGGCTTACTGGGCCCATAACCATGTTGGAAAAGTTACGAAAGCTTTCTTTTGAAAGACTTACTTCGGTTGGTTTGAACTATCTGACCACGGCTTTGCTTTTATCGCGTTTGTTCAATTCAATTGTTGCTCCTGCGTTTTTTCCTCCTTTCAAATTCAATTGTTGGGTGATTTTATGGCTTGGTGTTTCTTATGTTTGGCGCGAAGTGATATCACATACTTGGTGTTTCTGGTAGCGGACTTTTATTGTCTTTGGTTGTGAAGTGGTTTGTTGGTAAAAGTTTGTTAAATTTAAAGGTAGTTTTTTCCACAGATTAAGGAGAAAACATTAAAAATTTGTTTTTCTCCTTAATCTGTGGTTTTTTCCTTAGATAACCTCTCTCAATATACGGTGGGTCGTTCATCACTGGAACTACTTTTAGACTTGGTCACGTAATCTGAAAAAAAAAGCAGCTTCCTGAACAATCGACGAGAAAGAAAACGCGCGCCAACAATTGAAATGAACAAACGCGAAAAAAGCAAAACGCCGTGGTCAGATAGTTCAATTTAACCCTTACTTCTACAGACGTTGGCAGTATTTTATCAGGAAACTTTGTTAGCTTGATTTTCCAAGAATGTGAATTAGGTAAGACATAATAAGTTGCAATGATTTAATATAATAAAACATCAACTTAACTGGATAAGAGAAATTCGAACGTACAAGGAGGAAGACTTATTTCAATTTATGCATGCAACAATCTTACTAATACATTGTTTTGAACAATTGATGTAATTTTCATTATTATCTATAGATGTAATTTTCTTACATCTATTGATTGCATTATTAACTAAGCTAATACCAATGTTTAATAAAGTTAGCATAGAAAATTATTTTACTATAATTCTACAGGACACCCTTTATTTAATTCTCTACCATTTTAAATCACAGAACCCTGGACGCCTCTTACTAAACAGCGCCGAAATCACTTCAAAATCTGTGCGATCATTCCTCCACCTACTTTCTTCGCTACGTTTACTTGACCCTACCATTTTATCATGCTTCCCAACCGGGATTCCCACAGCGACCACTACCTCGGCAGATGATTTTCCATTACCCCTGCCAGGCTGTCCTGCTTGAGGTACACCCCCCTTACTCGTGCTCACTGACGCCGAACTCCCACTCTTTCTAATTGAAGAGCCAATATCAACTCCACCTCTCAGTTCCTTCTCCGACTGGGTGCTCTTTCTCTTCCTCATAGCTCCCCAAAATAGTTGCCATGTTAAAAGGTTCCCCTGGGTGCTCCTTTTGTCAGGCCCAAAATGCAGCATTCCCGTTCACAACTTTTCTCTTAACTGTGTTACGAGGCTCTGCAATCCGTGCTTCCCCCAGCGTACTCCCTCACACACACTCACTAACTGTGCTTTCACCTCTTCCAGCGATTGTTCCTACTCTCGTGCCATGTGGGGGCTCACCTAATTTCCCCCGTTTCCCCTTACCTTTCTCCCAATCTGGACCTCAGACACTCCCTGGACTGTCCATCACTTACGTCACAGCTATTAATGGCGGTCCCCAACTGTATCCACAATCGATCTTTAATTTTATGAAAAACTTTCAATCTGGTCCTCCACTCTAGTTCCACTTCCAGTGGTTCCTTTCCAGGAGCGCTCACCACCCTCGCCTCACAACACTCGACTCTTGCACCTTCAACGTTGCCCTCCGACAACAAATCCTCCCAGGAATCAGCCACCGGCTCGCATAGGCCACTACAGGTGTCAACTACCCCTTCGTGAGTCGTTTGATCCACGCACGGCTCAACCCCAACCACGCTAACTCCTAACTGATTCTCCTCCTCGTGGGCATTGAATGAAACCCCTTCTACTCCTTGTCCTTCAACCGGAGCACTCAAAGGTGGCGGTTGCTGCTGCCTTTCCTCCTCCCGCTGTGCCTCGCTTACAACACTAACAACCACCTCCTCTTCAACTACAGCACTATAGAACTCTCCTGAGGAACCTTTCCCCACAACTGTTGCTGCTAATTCCGCTTCCTTCACGCTCTTACACACATCGCCCTCGCGTGTGCTCTCCCCAGCCACCGTGCTAAGTGGGACAAATCGGTCGCCATTCTGCTCTGTTTCCAAGCTGACGTTTACGGCGTCCACGCCGACAAGGTATTTCTGCATCCCCGGACCCATTAATGCCACCCTTGGGCATGACACTGACGCATCGACACCTATCGCGGACTCCTCATGAGCATCACTCGAATGCCCCTATAACCCACTTCCTTCCATATTCCTAACCACCCCTAACGTCTCAGCACCTGATTCACATTGCGCTACTCGAATGCCTGTGCTCACTGGCTGATCGGCTCTGGCCAGGTGCGCATCACCTGTTCGACAGCCATTGTGCGTCTCACAACCTTTTGCGGGTCGTTTCCCTTTCCAGTCTGCCCATGCCTTTACTGGACGCACCCATTTCAGATCCCTGTGATGCAACTCCTTGACATGCACCTATCCATTACCATCACCAGCTAACACCTTTTTATTAGTATTAATCAAATATTCTGAACCCTAATTAGTATTTTATAAACGAAATAGTCCTTTTTTGGTTTGTTTTTTTCTCTATTTACCAGTTCTAAAGCTCAAAACAATTTTCGTTTCGTTCACTCTTCCCTACTGTAATGTACATAATTTATTGGCATCTACATAATTTATAGGAAAATTCCTTCAGCCTATCATATATTAGATCTCTAGGATAACTATATTAACTAATTTACTGTTCAATGAATGAAGCCAATGAAGTTTATAATTTTTCATTATTTCAGGTTGAACATGTCACTTGCAAATACTTACAGTCTAATAGTGGATAACCTTATTTCTAAAGCTGATTGGTTCTTCCCTGGTGGTAAGGGACATTTTTTTATATTTCATACATTATTTATTATTTTTATTCCAGGGTTTCTTGTGTGTCATCCTTCATTTTTCCACATCCATCATTAAATGTAATTTACATATATAACTGGAAAATAGATCGAGGAGAATTTATTTTAATGTGGATACTTCGCATATTACTCAATTTACCCGAACATTAGCTAAGGTCTTTTTCCAAAATCTGACTTAAAAAAAATGTGACCTTGGTTTAAATTTGCGTGCATTGGGAAACAATTTTTTAACAATCGGTGCCATTTCTGATCCTGTGCAAAAGCCCAGCTTTAGTTTGCAAATCACTTTTGTATTGTGGGAGAGCATTATATTTTCCACTTTCATGTCAAATGCTATAAAAAAAGCATTTTACAATATTTTAGGAGGTGAAACTATAGATGTGGATAGCAAAATGTTGGCAAAAAAAGAATCTCTGTAGATCGGAATGGGTAGGAAGTATCGATGCATTAGGTCTCTACCTGGTGATGAAAGTAGACTATGTTGACACAAAATATAGCTGTCTAATTAATAGATTTAAATAACTAACAATTATTGTTTATGATATTCAGTTTTGAAATTAATACGGTTTGTATCACTTGATTACAATTACCCTCTAAACAGTGGCATAGCCATGTCTCTTCATTGATTTAAATAATCTTAACTACACTGGGGGGGGGGGGGGGATGATGCAAGGTTAGGTTGAGAGTATTTGAGTCTTTTGTGAATGATAACAAGTGTATATCCTTTAGTCAAGAACTCTGTGATTATTGTTTGTTTCTATGTCATATTAAAGTTACAGAAAAAATTGTGAAACCATAAAATCTAAAAGGCAAACTGAATATTTTTCCTGCTACATACATGGTATATTGTTTTATCATTCAGGAATCTCCCGTGGGTTTGTGTTTTTGACGCACTCTGGTTTTGCACCCTGAGAGAAAGCCTGCACACAAAAAAATCATACATTGTTACATCACCTACGGTAGGGTAAGTTTCGAGTTTATTATTTAGAAATATGATTAACAATATCCTATCATAGGTGATGTAACAATGTATGACGTTTCCATGCACAGGCTTTCTCTCTAGGTGGTACTGCCTTAATAGAGTCATGATTTACTTAGTTTTATTCTCTTCCTCTTGCTAATTATATTTGTATTGATACAGTGTCTGAATGTATGAAAACATTATCACACTTTTTTCTTTTGAAAAAGAAAAAACTCCTTTCCACAATAAAATATTTGCATATGGATGCGCATTTTGAACGACCTTTCTTTTATTTGTTTAATTATATAGAAATTGTATTTTCTGTTGTTAAATGATCAAATGTATTTTTATTTTATCTTTAACACAGATATCGATTTTTGTTTACCATCACCTGTTTTGCGTAGTCCTCATGATCTTCACCAAAGTTCTCCTTCATCAACAATCCACTCTTCAGATGCTGATATGTATCAAATCAATGGGGAAATGGAAGTGCATCCAAGTTTACTGACAGTTGAAAGCAACAACATTAACTACAATCAGCAAAGGTAAAAAGCAAATTACAAGGGGAGGTCCAGATTTCCATCCCAGCAATTTTGATCAGCTTTAACATACAGGTTTGGGGGCCTTCAAAAAATAACTTGTGTGAAAAGGTTTAGGTCAACAACACTCTTTTGTTTTTAAGAAAATTGAGGTCAGAGGTCATGGTTTTGAGTCAAAGGAGTCTGTCGAGCCATGGTTTTGAGTCAAAGGAATCCGCAACAATGGTACTCGTGCCATCAATCCTCTGGAAATCAAACGGCGTCGTACAGTGCTAGCAGACATTGTCCTGCCTACTGTAGCACCCCACTGTTGTGCTGTACGATCTGCTACACACTTGCGATAGAGGTGTCTGTCATCTCGCGGTGTCGTCGTGCTGGGTCTTCCTGAGCCTGGTCTTCGGTGTGCCCTGTTCTCTTCGCTCCACTGCCTCCATGCACGCATAATTGTCGTTGCATTACGTCCTACACGAGCAGCAATGTCACGATACGACCATCCCGCTTCACGCAGACCAATTATGCGTCCTCTTTCAAAGTCTGTCAGCTGTTGATATGGTACCCTTCGTCGTCGTCGAGGCATGGTGTTCTTTCAAGCAATTACTCTGAAAATCTAATCATTTATACTCTGACCCATTGTACTCGTATGCAAATATTGCAAATTGCATATGGATTAGACCATTCCATCAGGGTGTTGCGATTTTTATAAACAGTAGTATATATGAAATGATTTGCACTTCCTTCAACTGACGTGGTGGCTTAATGGTTAAAGCACTTGACTGAAGAAACGAACATTGCGAGTTCAAATCTCGCTTACGTCAATTTTTATTTTAATGAACACATTAAAATTAAAATGCATGTATTACTATAGCTATAAAACTTTACAGTCAGATAAAATCTAATTTTTTTTTTCTACTTACAACGTTTGACAAAATAAAAATAAATAAATAAACCGCTTTATTTCATTCATTACAGCAAGAATTTACCGGAAAAAATTCAACATAAAGTAATAAAATTTACATAAAATTCCCAATTAACAATTTACATTTTGATGCTTGACACTTTATTTGTCATTGAAACAGATATCAATTTGAACATAGCAAACATTACAGAAATAGAACACTTTTTGGTTTATCATTTTATATTATAGAGAAGATTTAATATTGTAATACAGGGTGATTACAAAAGGTCTCTGGGATTAAAAACTTTTATTGTCTACAAAATGCAACTTGAGGCGTTTCTTTGCATAAATTTGCAATTTGTAGATAAGCCAAGAAGTGTTCTGTTTCTGTAACATTTGCTATATTCAAATTTATATCTTTCTATGACAAAGTGTCAAGTATCAAAATGTAAATTGTTAATCGGAAATTTTATGTAAATATTTTTACTTTTATGTTAAAATTTTACCGATAAAAATTGTTGCTGATAATGAATGAAATAAAGCAATTTATTTATTTATTTATTTATTTATTTATTTATTTATTTATTTATTTATTTATTTATTTATTTTTATTTTGTCAAACATTGTAAGTGGAAAAAAATAAAAAAACAAAACAAACAGATTTTTTGACTGAAGTGTTTATAGTTACAGTAATATTTTAATTTTAACGTATTCATTAAAAAAAAAAAATTGACATAATCGAGATTCGAACTTGCAACGTTTGTTTCTTCAGGTAAGCGCTTTAACCATTAAGCCACCGTGTCAGTTGAAATAAGTGCAAATCTTTACGTATATAAGTGGAGCACCATGACCTTTTGATCTAAACCCTTTTACACAAGTTATTTTTTGAAGGCCCCAACCTGTATGTTAAAGCTGATCAAAATCGGTGGGACGGAAATCTGGACCTCCTCTTGTTAGATAAATAAATTTTACAGTAAGGCTTTTTTATTTATAATATAGTAAACAATTCTGTTACAACATCCTGCAAAAAATGAAGGCATCATTTCAGATTGTAACTACAGTCAAATCCCGTTAAATGAATGCCATTGTAACGAAGTTTTCACTGTAACGAAGCAAATTTTTGGTCCCCATGACCTTATAATTTCATTATAACGAAATTTCATTTGGAAGTTATGCATTAGATAAGTGACAAATTGAATCTGTAAAAATCAGCAAATTAAAAATAGTAACTCTTGTTATTAAGACACAAATTATTTTAGTATAGGCTATAAACAAAATGATTTGAAGATCACGTTTTTATTCAAACAAATATTTTTAAGAAATACAGTATTGTTTTGAAACATCTTATTCATCACTATTTTCAATACTGTTTACATGTAGTATATATATGTACATGTATTGTTATCAATACTTTGTTGGAATTTTGAATCAATAAACAGTAGTACAGAGGGTTGATTCAGATAAAATGAGACGACTTTAAACGCCGTGTATGACCTTGACGGAATGTGATTTGCATGACTCGTCCACTATTCATGGGGATTAGCTTTGTATACACTTGTTGCTGTTATTTGGGACATTTTGTGCTGAAACATGGCTTCCAAAATCACAGCTTTTTGAGAAGTTTGGCCTTTCCGACGCTAACTTCAGTCTTTCGTGCATTGTGGAATTATGCAAATGAAATGGTATTGTGGTATCCAAAGCTGCTGTGGGTTGAATAATCAAAAAGAACAAATTGCGACCATCTAATGAACATGGACGAGCAGAGAAGCAGACCAGAAACAAGCCCCAACACGCCGAGCTCAGGTGGTGCGAGAAATCCGGTCTGAAGTGCTGAAAGAAAATCCTCCCCACACAGAGAAGTCTAGCCCAAAGGAAAGGTATTTCACAGGCAACAGTCTCCAGAATAATTCATGACAAGAACGAGCTGTGCATCTCTTTTATGACACCGGAAAAACCTTACACGTTGTTTACTATCAGCAGCTTTAGGATTGAGTTGGGAAGGGATGCTGTAACCTCGAACAAAACACACAAGCGCCCAGCGCTTGAACCTAAACACAGCATTCTGCTCCGAGATCTATTTACCCACAATGCTTTTTATCTTCTACTTTTTTCACCCCTTTTTATTCCCCACTTTTCACCTCCACTTTATCCTATTTTTGTTCAATTTTAAGGGGTGAATTTCCTTAAATATGGGGGATAAAAACTGGGAGTTTAAAATGGGTGTAATAGCTGGAGATAAGTTATTAAAAAAAAAAAAGATAAAAAGTGATGCCAAACAAGTAGGGATATGGTTGGGGATAAAAGTGAGGGTATAAAAGTGGGGCGTAGAAAGTGAGGATATGTAGACTGTGAGAAGTCGATTTCTGGGCCTTGGAATATATTATTAAGAATAAGTAGGTGGGGATAAAAAAAAAAATGGGTTAAGAGGTATCCCCTCCCTTCAACTTTTTATTCTTTATATCCACTTTAGTAATCTCCTATATTCTAAGGCCCTCTGCACACTAAGCAACTAAGAAGAAACAAGTTACAAACTTAAATCGCCAATCAGTTGCTAAATAGTTGTCGCATATGTTTTTCAATTAGCATCCGCACACAGCGCTAATTGGTAACCAATTTGTAATGCGTCGGTGATCAATCAGCCGCAAGTCGACATGCAGTCACTTGATGATTTATTTCTAGTTTGTTTTGTAAACGGCCACGCGAAACAGCAAAAATGGTAGAACAATCCATGAATTTAATCTAGAATCCTTGAATTTAGACTAAACAACTTGTGGAGCAACAAACGCTCTGCATTTTATATATATATATTTTTTTTCAATGTAGAGGTGAACCCAGTACCTCCTTTATTTCTGCCGGTTTTGCCTTTTTCTATTTTAATAATAAAGGATAATATCTTCATCACTTGAATCACTAGACATTTATAACACAATAATAACAATAGCTTTATTCACAATAATAAAATTATAATTTAAACACAATGTTGTAATAAAGCCGCGGTAATACAGAAATGACTTCGCATGTGTCCCGCAGGCAAACGAAAGCACAAAAGTCACTGGATTTTATAAACTTTCATTAGGGTTGTGTTCGATTCGTATTGGTAATTAGTTGATGATTTGAGTTACTAATTTGTTTGGTTTCTTTTTAGTCGCTTAGTGTGCGGAGGACCTAACACAATTTTAGTTTACTCGCGTGATTTGAAAATTCCATAAGCTGTTTTTTTATTTTATTTTATTTTATTTTTTTATTTTGCTAAATTTTTTTTAATTCTGCAAAATAATTTTTATCTTAAAATAATTTTATCAGATCTGCTTACATGTTAAATGAGGGCCAAATGTAAATTAATTGAATTAATTAAAAATGATCAAATTTAAATGAATAATTGTTGATAAAATTATTTTTATTGCTTAACAATTAAACCGATTAAAGATGAAATGGCTGTCTTTTTGTCATTTGAACATAGTCCTATCTGTCAATAGAAAAACAGAAAACTTGCTATATCATGACTCAGTTTTATCACAGATGGTGAACTCTTCACTCCCAAAATTAGTGACATAATGGGGCAGCACTATATATTCAATGAAAGTAAGAGTTCTTCAATTTATACAAATGAAAGCCGCTGCAATTAATTATTATGATGAGTCTGTTACATACTGTCTACTAAAATAGGAAACAGAAATTTTATATTTTTTGTTTTCTTTTTCTTGATCACATTCAGATATTACAATAAATAAATTTGCTGGTTTAATTATTTATTATGAGTATAAATTAATAAAATTCATTTATTTGCCCTACTCTCTTAGCGTTTTCTTTATTTTTTGAGTGGCCCTTAAGAAAATATACGGCGTGTCTCAAAACTCCACATAAAAATTTTGAGGCTAGGTAGAGAACATCACATTAAATCATATTCATATAAGAAGCATCACCTGAAAGAGATAGGTAGCACTGGACCGGACTTTAGGGGATTGATGGATTAGGCATGATGGACCCGTCGCATGGCTACCACATTCATCTGAATTATCAAACATCGATTTCTTTCTGTAGAGTATCTTCAATGCAAAACCTGAATTGTATACAAACTCCAGTATCTTTGAAAATATTCAGCAATCTATGCAGCATTGCTGTCAGGCATACATCACTGTGAATGGTGGGAATTTTGAACATGTCTTATAAAACTGTAGTGTCTACAGTTGTACTGCTAATTTCACCTAATAAAGTGTTTTACCCTGCTTCCGGTATTGTGTTCTTGTTAAGAGCTTTAGCAAAAAGCTACTTATAAGAATGCCTGTTGGTCTGTACGTTTATCTGGCCGGCTGCCATTTGCACGATAACTTGAAAACTGATTAACTTTTTCAAATTCTGTTTTCAGAAATATAACCATCAAAGTCTTAGCTTGGCCGTATCAACTTTTCCAAATTTTTCGTGGACCCCTTCAAGTCGAATTCACGTGCTAAAACAGTGACTGTAAAGAATACCAAGATAATGGCATGTCATATAACAATCGATTTGACGAGAGTGAATATATTGTTATTTTCTGTTCATCTTTTAGGCATTATTGACATCTGCACACGCACGTGAAATCGTTTTGTCGACACACGATTGCTCAAATTAGATTATATTGTGACATTCCATGTCAGTCGGGGTGCCACATGGGCCCGGCGAGAACCTTCACACTTTTTTCATAATTTTAAAAATAGTGTTTTATTTTGTAATAATTGGTTTTGCTCTCTTTATAGCAGTTTCTTGTTATATTACGTATTTTCTCATTTTTTTTAATTTGATTAAGTTACTTTTACAAATATTGTTTTTTTTTGCTCATATATTTTAAAATATTTTTTGTTTTTAAGTTTTGTTGTTGATCACTGTGCGTTGATTGTCATCGTGCAACAAGGTTCGTCATTGTTGGGGGCCTGATATTGTTTTCTCGGATGAAATTCCGAGAAGATCTTGTCAGTCTCCCAGTGATGTATTGTTAGAGCTTGGAGCGATTTCACGTGCCTTTTTTTTTTTTTAATTCTTTTTTCTTCTGTTTTTTTAACTCTCAGTGATGTATGTGCTGCGGAGAGGCTCTTGTGTTTATACTTGAGCATAGTAAGCCTTGTGCGTATTCGAAATGTTCGAATGTCAAAAGTTTGTTTACTGAACTGGTAAATGTTGAGTATTTTGTGCTCACGATCTGCTGCCTTGCACTTATCGTGATGATACTAATTTTCCTTTGGAAACGTTTGTTTCCGAGTTTGTTGAAAAGTTCCATCGCTCTGTCCCAGTAAACATTCGATATCTGTACGCCGTTCGTGGGAAGCCGCCAGCAAGAGTCTGCTGAGCAATATAGATGACATAATGGATGAGTTCATTCTTTGTTGTTTTCTAAGATCTTTCGTCAAACTGAAATAAGCTGCTACGAATTAAAAAAAAAACAAAAACTTCAGTGACGTGATTTGAGTTGTGCCCCCTTGCAAAAGTAGTGCAAGCGAAGCCGCGAATACGTTGAAACTGACCTTGCCGTGTCGACTTAATGCTCTCGAATGAGAGCGCCTTAGAAGATTCCAGCCTGGTGTTTGTTCCTACGGTGTTCTGTTTTCTCACGGCATTTCTCGCTGTTGTATAATATCTTACGTATTTTTAAGGAGAAGGTTCTATGGCACGCTTTGGTGCAGCAGTCCTTCGTAAGAGGATACGTAGCTCATGCATGGTGTACTGAGCGCTCCCTTGCATTCATTCTGCCGGCACAACATCCTTACAGTTTCGCTATTGACTATTAAAAGAGCCACACGATGTGTATGCATGTTGTAAATCGGTAATAGGGAGTTTCCTAATGTCATTGCAGAATCACTAATGCTGCGCAACGGAGCACGGTCCTCCTTTTAAGCATCAGGGCGAAGCCTGATGGATTCTGCATGCCCAAAGTGCATACGGCAGAGCCCACTCACAAATGCATGTTTTATTGTGAATTGGCATGATTAAGAGCGTATCTAACAATCAGCTGTTCAATATTTAAGAGTTATTGTCGAGGGGCCCCTCTCAATTAGTATCTAGAACTGCTGTTGATGCTCATTTTAATTAACGTTAAATATTGTGTCATTATTAGAAGATAGATATTTTCTTTAAGAATGTTAAACTGTGGTGTTATTTAAGCTGAAATAAAGAGAGCATTTGAAGTGTTTGCTGCTATGGGTATTTTATTTTGAAATTTCACTCCCGATTATCAGTCCCAAACCCTTGGCACACATTCTACCCAACAGTAATCTGTTGTCACATCTTAAATTAGGGGGAGGGGCGTCACAGTATCATTAAGTAGCGGGAGATTGGAGCTAGTTATTGGTTTTATTTTGTCCGTCCCCTTCAAAATTTCTATTTTTTGAAGTAGAAGGTTGAAATTCGGAATGTACTTTACTATGGGCATGTCCAACTTCACAGTTTAGTTTGGTTTTGATGGGTGCACTGGGGTCGGAATTACGAGGGTGGGATTCAGAGAGGACAAAAGATCTATGTGCTATTTAGGCACGTAAAGGAGTGAAATTCAGTATACAGATTCCTCTACGCAAGATCTATATTACTATGCAGTTTAGACCCAATTGTTCCAGTGGGGTCGGAATTGCAGGGGTAGCAGTCACTTGGTTGTTAGAACAATGGCAACAAATGGAATGTGATGTCATCCCATGGAAAATGACGGGAAAGGAAAGAAGATACGAGCTTTTTTACATTTTCTACACACATGTTCGAGAAAATCAATTTTTTTGATTAAAAAAAACTTGAGGGGAGGTAAAAAGTGCAGATAAAGGGGTAAAAATAGTTGACCGCAGGGTCTGCTACTTGCCTTACCGTACTCAGGGGGAGTAATTTCTTGTTAATAAATGTATTTCTGCTTCACTGCTAAAGCTCCTCCTTGGAATGTTTACAAGATTTTATTGTGTCTTTGTGTTTCATCTATCTCCTGCAGGTTAAGTTTCCAGTGATGCTTTCCTATGGGAATATGGTTCAGCATGATATTGTGACATGCCATGTCAGTGGGTGTCACATGCGCCCTGCAGGAACCAATTTTTAATTCCTTGTTAATTTTCTTTTAATAGCTTAAGCCCATATAAGTTGACATTTTCTTAGCTTTTAATATATTTTGTAGTTTGCTTGAAAGTTTTACATCCCTCTATTATTATTGTGGTATTTTATGTTTTTGTTTCTTTATTGTTAATAGCTTTTTATTCACTTTCATTGATCACTTTTGCGTCAAAGCACTGAAGCAACAGGGACCGCGATTGTTGTGAAGTGGCTTTATTTTCTCGGATAAGATTTTCGAGATGTCAGGCTCCCAACGATCAATTATTGTCATGATTTTGCTTAGTTACGAGAATTTTCGATGGAGAAAAAAGGAACAAATTGTCGAGATTGTTTTTGAAGATGGAGTTGGCATGAGGTAAGCTGTAGTCTTGGCGGGCATTCGATTGAGATACCCATAAGCCTTTTTCTTCTTCGTCAGTTTGTTCTTTGCAAGATGTTTAAAAGTTGAAGTATCTAAGCTTTTATTATGAAGTTTTGTTTGATTTTGCTAAACTAATTTTCTTAAGTCGCTACCGCCCAAGCATTTTGCTGACGCTATTTGGCATCAATCTGTCGTAACTTTCGAACAGATTGAACTCTGTTGCTGTGTGTCATCCCACATGAAGTTGTGCTTGTCAAGCGTAATTAGTTCCAGACCACGTAGATGACTGCCTGGTGAGTGTTGCCTTTATTTCCTTGTGTTCCTGCGCTGAACTGTGATAGTCAAAGGTGAACCTTAAGATGCCCCTATTTTTGTCGTCAACAGAAGTATCCTGCTAAAAACAGGCCTTAGTGAAACTGGTGTTTGGAGATTATACAGTCATAGACCCCTTCGTACAGTGCAATGTTGAGACACTCGCGCTTAGAGTGAAGTGCAGAGACATCGCTATAGACATTCTATGTACCTAGAAATAAGCTGTTACTAGAAGTAGCTTTTGATTCTTTCGTGGTGAGTTTTGAGTCTCAGGAAGGCATTGATCGCGCTGATTTAACTCCTGCCAAAGGGTTGAGTTTGTTCAGTCATGTTGGCTGTGCGGCTATCTCACGCATGAAATACTGACATAATAGCAAAGCGCTGCACGTGGGCAGGTGAATATCTTGTTGCGTTTAGTGGGCATATGAGTATAGTAATGCGAGCATGTGATTGGACGGAGTCTGTTCTTTTGGGCTTGTGGTGTCCCTCGCCTGTCTCTATTGTTAATGTGTGAAAAGGGTCACGTGACGTGTTGCTGTGTTACGTTTTTGGCTGTTATGTGCACTTTCTCCATGTGGTAAATCACATTGCAAGCAACATGGTGCTGAACCCCACCTTCCCTATTATGAGGACAGGTAGAGCATCAGTGTGTGCTTAAGAGTTAAAATTCTGAAGATTATCTCAGACCTTCCAAACCCAATGTAGTTTAAAGTGTTATGTGTATGAGTTGATATGTAATTGATTGCTGGATTTAAGATTATTTTAATTTGTTGTTTTGCTAGTGATCTAAATTGTGTTTTACTAGGGGCCCCTATTAGATTTAGAGCAAGCAGTTCGTTAACAATATGTGAGCAAAGAAACTACCTATGTGACGCTTGCATGTAGCACTTTTAGTGAATTAGATGTTGAATAAAGTGTTTTTATTTAATTATAGTTTTGCCTTGTCTCAATGATACTCCCTCGTGTTTAGGCCTCGAACTCCTGACAGTCCCCCCTTTGACAGTAATTCACGCAGTTGATTATTGTTTGCTCTAGAATTAAGAGGGGGGGGGGGGTTGTCACAATATTCTCTACCTCCCCTTAAAGATTTTGTACATAGAGTTTTGAGACATCCTGTATATGTAGGTATTTGTGTGTTTGATTTTATCCCATTATAATCAAGGTCAAATGATCATAAACTATTTATAAAGAAAAATGTGCCAGATAATGATTAATAGAATATTTTTAATGACAGGGAAACTGTATTAATTCAAGACAATTTGAGCTTGATCCTTCTTTCTTTCTTGTTTTTATTCCTTAGCCCTCTGTATGGTGGAAGTCCAAAAAGCCTTCGCCGTAATAAAAAGCCAGCTCCACCAGCTCCATCATCATTGAGAGAAAAACCATTCCCTGTAGAGAAACCAAGTGTCCTTAAAGTTACCAACAGTGATAGTAAATTTGAAAAAACTTCAGTAGAAAAAAATTGTTTAGAACGAAGACACTCATCTTCCTCTTCAGATAAAGAAGGTCAACCTTCTTCTATTATACTACCTAAAGTTAATAATGTTGAAAAACTTCAAAGCAATAGTATTGTTGTGGAAAAGCCACAAGTTCCTGAAAAGCCAAACTTTGATAAAAAGATCTCTCCAGTTGATCTCAGTAGGTCAGTTTTACCTACAGTTCCTGTTCCTCTTGAACGGCATCATGTCGAGAAGTCTCAGATGCAAACATCTCCAGTAGAGAAGAATCAAACCTCTGCTTGTCATGTCACTGAAGAAATTGCTCTCCCTCTTGAAGAGAATAAAAATAATATTTCTTCTGTTCCAGAAATAATATTACCATCAGGTAGGTGGACTTGATTAAGTAACATTTAAAATAAATGAATTTATTGAGTATCCCCAGTCTTGTTTGATTTTTCTTATTAATTTTAGTATCAGTTCATTAGTGGCCTTTGTCTTCCTTTGTTGCTCACAAATATCAAGTAACCTTTGTTTAAAGTTTCCTTGTTTCATTTTATAGAAGTCTTGTTTAACAAACCCTCATGTAACTTTTTTATGTTGATGATAAATTTTTGAAAAGCCATATTTTTTTATTACCTAAACATTCTCATTTACTAAAACAAATGATTTTTTCATATATGGTACAACATAAATCATACATTCAGCTAAATACCTAATAAAACATCAACAAAAACTACATTTCAACTCTAAAAGCTTTATTATAAACACAAAAAGCAAATGCCTCTTCCCCTTTAGGGATGTTCTATGTTATCTCAAGGTAAGAGGTATTTGATTTTTGTGTTTATAAAACTATTTTTAGAGTTGATGTATGCTTTTTTTGTTTGTTTTGATTTTTCCTTATGCATCTTAAAAACAAATCTTTATTTTTTTTTTATGGTTTCCTATATCAATTCAAAATTATGTCATTGTTCATTGGTTACAACAGTTCTTAAAATTAATGAATGAATGTTAAATTGAATTTTAAATTTATTGAAAATATTTATAACAGTCTCAAATAAGCTTGCTTCATCTGTTGCATTGCTATTTGTAAATAGATAATGATATACAGTAGACTTTCAATTAACTGGGATGGTCGGGAAATGCCTTGTCCCGGATCAGCAAATATCCCGGATAATCGATTTCATTCAAATTTTGATAAAATGACAGAAAATGTAAAAATTATTAGAACATAAGAACATAAATTTTAATGTTGCAGTATTTAGTTTTACAGTTAGTACGTACAATACAAAAAAACAATAAAAAAAAAAATACGTGTACAATACATCCAACTTTAGATTTATACTAAGAACGACTCTTTTGCATTTGGACATCTTAACACTACGAAGAGATTGTAAAGCATGTGTGAAGGTTGGATCAAGCCTATGCCAGCGGAAAACTGGTTGGCTGGGACGAGTCCAATACAATAGGAAGGAGGTTTGAGAAGAGAACATGCTTCATGCTCTTCTTTTCATCTCTTCTTTTTTTTTGTTTTTTAGGGCCATCCGGATAATCTGATCCCGGTTAATCGATAGTCTACTGTATTAGATCTGGTGGAGGTAGATCAAATTATGTAGTCAAACTTTTGTAATTATGTGGCAATTTTTATCTCACACGTTTTATATGCATTTCCATTTATTTGTAGTTTTGGCCATTAGTACTATATAATCTTACAGATATTAAGATGTAAAATGATTTTTTTTTTGTCTTTGGAGTATTATTTATTCTTTCAAAAAAAACTATTTTTATTAATAATAAATGTAATTTTTGATATAGATTATATAAATATCAGTTAAAATACATTTCTTTGTTAAAATTATTTTATCAAACAATCCTTATCAAAACCAAGCAGATCAACAAAATTATTATTTGACGATATATAGTGTTGATTTTTTGGCTGTTGACATTGAAAATTTTGACCTTATTTATTTATTCACAAATGGACAAACAACATAAAGGCATTTGAAACTATTTAAAAGCATTAACATATACAGGGTCGGGACACATTAATGACCACCTCTCCTCGAACATGTTGGAACATCCCATGGTATGCAGATGAAAAATCATTGCATATCATTAAAAGCTGACAACAGCAGACGTGTAGTAGCATCCGTTAACACAGCAATTGTCGCCGTCATGGGCACAGCAAGTGACCTGTCAGACCTCCATACTTGCCAACTTTTACATTTTACACGTAAAATTTACGCTTTTAATACCATTTTACGTTTTTACGGTAGTTAAAATGTAACTCATTAGTTAGTGAAATGTTGAACTCCTCTCTTACACGAGTAGGCGACGGAACACATTATTACGGAAATTCAATTCTTAAAGTAGGACTATATTTTCCATCATGAAGGGCGTGGCCTTCGAGATATTATTATCCCTCTGCATCACGTATCATTTCAATGTTTTCCTTCGTGTCGAAGTTCAACTTTTTAACGCCGGAGGGGGTCATCAGGGAAATCCAATGGAGAATTCAAGGTAAAATTTGGATGGGTGGATTTTCAGCCTGCATCTCTCCTTTTATCCAGGAGACTAGCTGTTTGGGATGAAAGGGTGATGGTGAAATAGACAAACAAACATCAATGCCCTCAGTGGGATTCGAACCCGCGACTCGCTGCTTACAAGAGCGGCAAGACCTGCACCTCAACGCTCTCGGCCACCGAGCCGGCTATGGTAAAGTTTTAAGTTGGATAAAGTAGATTAGGACGAGAGCA
>JAHWFO010101631.1:264693-304266 GCA_023313115.1 Rhysida immarginata | reverse complement strand
CGAGAGCATCATGTAGTTCTTTATCCCTGAAGAGCACCAAACTAGCCATAGAGATAAACAGCTAACGGTCAAAACTTGAAAATACCAAGACACGTGATTTCAAGCTCCATGCGGAGGCCTAATATCTCGAAGGCCACGATAAAGAACGCGAAATACTTAAGTTTTAGCCTTGAGTGAAATTGTTGATAAAATAAAATATTTCAGACTTTCAGAGAGAATTATTAAAAACAATTTCTGTTCATACCTTCATCACGGAAGGGTGAAAAATTGGCTTTCTGTAAAGTGTGCAAATGTGACTTCAACATATCACATGGTGGGAAAAATGCAATTACGAACCATGCCATAGGCCTAATTATACGATTATATAAATTTGCATAGGCCTAACTCTAACGTGAAGGATTTTACTCTTTTTAGTTTCTGAAAGTTGGCAGGTATGGACCTCCAAAAGGGTATGATCATTGGCTATCGGGCCAAGGGGGGCAGCATCTCAGAAACGGCCACCTTTGTGAACTGCTCTAGGGCTGCCGTTGTGAAGATGTACTGCGACTGGACGAACCAGACAGTTTCGAGCAACCGAAGAGGTAACTGTGGGGCCCCACGGGCCATCGATCCTAGAAGCGAGCAACGGTTACGATGCCTGGCCAACACCAATCGGCGTGCCACTGTTGAGCAACTGACACAGCAAATGAACAGTGGGGCCGCTAGGCGTGTCAGCACCAAGACAGTGCAATGATCCCTCTTGAGGTTTGGGCTCCGGAGCAGGCGTATGGTAACATCACCCATGTTGACGCCTGTGCATTGCCGAAAACGCCTCCAATTCGCAATGGACTATCGCCATTGGACCTTGGCCGAGTGGCAAAGGGTTGCTTTCTCTGACGAGTCGTGGTTTCTGGTGAACAGAGTGGACGGACGATGGAGAATTCGCCAGGAAGCATCTGAGAACAGACATCCCGACACCGTCGTTGGCAGACGACAGGCTGATGGGGGAGGTGTGACTGTTTGGGGGATGTTTTCATAGTGTGATCTGAGTCCACTGATACCACTGGATGGTACACTGAATGCTGTTCGTTACCTGACGATCGTCGCAGACCAGGTACACCCCTTCATGTCGACAGTGTTTCCTCAGGGTGATGGCACCTTTCAACAGGACAATGCTCCCTGCCATACTGCCAAAATTGTCCACGACTGGTTCGAGGAGCATGAGGATGAATTCAAGCTACTCCCATGGCCACCAAACTCCCAGGACCTCAACCCCATTGAACATTTGTGGAAATTACGGGATGCACTGATTGCCAAATGGTCCCAGATACCTGCAACCACCTTCCGAGGGCTTATTGACTCTCTGCCACGTCGACTAGCTGCTGTGCTTGCCGCCAAAGGTGGATATTCCGGATACTAGCAGGTGGTCATATTAATGTGTCCCGACCCTGTATCACTGATCATATTTGGATTTTTATTTATTTACAGCATTTATGTTTCTCTTATTTATTGGAAGTACAGAAAGTTCCCAGCTTAGATAAGTGGATAATCTATATAACTCAAATTTATCTAAGAAGGGAACTACACGAACATGTATCTCACAGATTCTCACTAAATTGAAATATGTTACTCATCTAAAGCTACTATTGATGCTTGCAAAATAAAAAATGCTAAATTTTGATTTTTTTTCAAAATAAACCAAGAAAATGAAAAAAAATGAGAACATTTCGAAACAAAGGCTCATTGTTAAAGCGGTGCGTATGTGTATTATCATAGTCTTTTCATCTCCTGGTCTGTGCACACGCACAAATTCTGTTGTTGTAGTCGAACAATTGTATTGCTGTATTTATGGAAGAATAGTTTTTAGCCTCCTCTATTGCATGAATTTGGCTACATCTCAAACTTAATAATATATTTTAACGACCGTACAACGTAACAAAATTGTCAGCTGATGTTACATATTTGTTGCTGAACACGTAATAGTAGCTGACAGTTTTGTTACGTTGTACGATGGTTAAATTATATTGTTAAGTTCGAGATGTAGCCTAATTAATGCAATAGAGGGGACTAAAAATGATTCTTCCCATAAATACAGCAATTCAGTTGTTGGACTACAACAATGGAATTTGCGCATGTGCACTGATGAGGGGATTAAAAGATTATGGTATTATTGAGCTCTCAACTTCTTTTTTCACTACTCAACAATACGCACGAATCCACTTCACCTTAAAGCAATGCTATCGCTTCCAAGATATTCTTGCACGCAAAAAAAGTGCTTGTACAACTACGTGTATGTCCCCTGCAAGTTGGACAAAATTTAGCGTAACCCAGTATACTTTAAATATACAATAACCTACCCAAAAAACTCAATAACAAAGGATGAAAAACGATGTCTTATGTTATTTTCTGTAATATTCTTAGTAAATAAAAATGCTATATCTCTATAGAAAGCTTTATTTTGCCATAATCTTTATTTTCAAGTAAACTCTACTTCTATTAGTAATGATTGGGGCCTCTTCATAAAGACTCAAAATTGGAAACATCGGAATTGAAATTGATAAGCAGAAAATTGGAAGAACACAAACTGGTTGTTCTTCAATGTGGCAAATGGTATACCAAGTCCCATGAATTATCTCAGATGTCTTTTGTAAGTTTAAAAATCGATCCTCAAGTTGATGTTATAAAAAACACTAAATGGCAGGAGGGATTATGGATTCGAGAATTTAGGGATTAGGAACCCTAATAGCTGAAGATGCTTGCAACAATAAGACATATGCAAGGCCTGTTAAATGCAAGTAATACAACTAATAAAAAATCATAATCCTCAATCCTCTGTTGATAATAAAATTCACCCTTTTAAATTGTGTTACCCAAATGTTCACTTTCTATTAACAAAATACGATGACATTGATTTATGGATAAAGGCAATTTCTTCCAGATTTCTATATCTTTACTGAAACTTGGTTAACTGAAAACCATGAATCTTCTTACGTACAATGCGATCAGTATACGACTTCTCGGTCTGATCGACCTACAAGAGGAGGTGGTGTAGCTAGTAACAAATAAAAGTGCTCAATTATTCTTAAAGGATCTGGTGATAGTTTTGAATATTTATTATTGGAATGCCACAAAGCAGAATTAGGATTGAATGTACTCACCATATAGAGACCCTCTTATATTCCTGTTGAACAATTATTTTAGTTACTCAGGAATTAAATCATAACCACGGGAATATCATGGTTGGTAACTTCAATTTTGATTTTGCCAAACCCTCCGCTTTATGTAATTTAGTGATCAAGAATTGCAATTATTTACTATACTCTGTCCAACGAAAGTTGGAGTGGGCGTGGCAGTGTCCAGTTAAGCTTTTTATTTCAATTGTTAGACATAGTTGCCAAAGTAGAATCAACAATGTCTAACAATTGAAATAGGAAGTTTAACTGGACACGCCCACTCCAACTTTCGTTGGATAGAGTATAATGAAACCTACTGTTTATTTTCCCACCTGAGAAACTGCTACCACTTCTACTATTCTTGATCAAATTTTTCTGCCTTATTGTTGGGATAACGATAATATAGAAAAATATACAGGGTGGATACAAAAGTCTGAACCCCCCTTTTATTAGGAGCTTTAGCATAAAAGCTACTTATAAGAATGCGCCATTGGTCTGTACGTTTATCCGGCAGCCGTTTGCACAATAACATGAAAACGAATTAACTTTTTCAAATTCTGTTTTCAGAAATATGACTATCAAAGTCTTAGCTCGGCCGCGTCAACTTTTCAGATTTTTTCATGGACCCCTTCAAGTCGAATTCACGTGCTAAATCAGTGAGTGTAAAGAATACAAAGGTAAAGGTATGTCATATAACAATCGATTTGTCAAGAAGGACTACATTGTTACTTTCTGTCAGCGGCGGCGCTAGCTTCTTCGGCGCCCCCATGCGACGCTTACTTTGCTTACCGGTTCGCGCCGCCCCTGCTTTCTGTTCATCTTTTAAGCATTACTGACATCGGCGCACGCACGATTGCTCAAGTGCTCATAATCTATATTATTAAATAGCGGAAGAATGGAGCAACTTATTGGTTTTATAATGTCAGTCCTTCATAATTTCTACAACTTTTGAGATAGAATGTTGAAATTCGGAATATAGCTTATTATGGGCATTCCCATCTGCACTATTTAGTTTGGTTTTGATTGGTACACTGGGGTTGGAATTACGAGGGTGGGATTCAGGGAGGGCAACTTATCTGTGTGCTATTTAAGTACGTAAAGGCATGAAATTTGGTATCCAGATTCCTCTAAGCAAGATCTGTACTATGAAATTTAGGCCCAATTGTTGCAGGGGGGTCGGATTTGCGGTGGTGGCAGTCACTTGGTCCTAAGAACTATGGCAACATATGGCATGTTATACATCATACGTTCGGAAATGATGAAAAAGGAAAGAAGATACGAGGTTTTTTACATTTCATACATATTATGTTCGAGAAAATCAATTTTTTTGATTAAAAATCTTGGGGAGAGGTAAAAAGTGCAGATAAAAGGGTAAAAATAGATGACCGCAGGATCTGCCACTTGTTTTCCACTACTCGGGGGGGGGGGGGTAAATTTCTTTTTAATAAATGTATAAATGTATTTCTGCTTCACTGCTAAAGCTCCTCCTTGGAATGTTTACAAAATCTTATTTTTTGAACCGAAGCAGATATGTCAATTTTGATGAATCCAATGAATAGGAAGTTGTGGGTGGCCTATCCCATGGTGCACTTTTCATCATCCCAAATATGCAAATAAGGACACTTTCAAAATTTATCTCAAAAACCGTAAGGGATAGAGAAAAAACCCAATTGCAAACTTGTTCAGCATAAAAAAACAAACAAAACAAAAAAAAACCTCATCCAAATTGGACCAACCAAACACCCACAATCACGTGGTGAACTGTTTGCAGCTTACAAACAGTCACACTCCACAAACAAGTTACTTCAAACAGTTTAAAAAAAAAGTTAATCAACAAAATGCTTGATGTGACGACCGTGGGCACCATAACACAATTGGGCACGGAACCTAACTGACGCCAAAACATCGGCAAGCATGGCTGGTGTCACTCCTCGGCACGCTTCCTGGATTCGTTGAACCAGATCCTCCAGTGAGGCGGGCTGCGTAGCGTAAACCTTGTCCTTCAGGTATCCCCACAAGAAAAGTCAAGTGGTGTAAAATGATGGGAGCGGGGTGGCCAATGAACTGGTCCTCCTCGGCCAATCCATTGTTGGCCAAACATCTCACTTAGACGCTCGCGAACGACCAACCCGTTATGTGGAGGAGCTCCATCATGCTGAAACCACGTGCGCTGATACGAGGCCAAAGGCAAAATGTCAAAGAAGTCTGTGACTACCACGTTGAGAATTTCAGCCCGGTAGCGTTCTGCAGTCAGTGTTTCATCGTAAAAATACGGTCCAACCACAGTGTCATTGTATAATCCACACCACACATTCATTCTCCAGTTCACTTGAGTTGCTTCTCGCAGACATCGTGGGTTTTCATCTGCCGAATGATGATGGTTGTGCCTGTTGATAACTCCATCTCTAGTGAACTGGGCTTCATCTGTCCACAACATCTCATGAATGAAGTTTGAATTGTCATCCAGGCAGGTAAGTAACCAGTTGCAGAAGGCAGCCCTAGCAACATAATCCACAATGGCAGTAACTCCTGGTGACAATGAATATGGTATGGGTCAAAATGATGTGCGCGTAGAATGTTGAGAACAGTTCTCTGATGGCACCCAACATCTGCAGATATTGCTCTGCTGCTTGTGTGGCGATTTGCAGCAACTGCAGCCAGAACAAGTGTTGTTGTATCCTCTTGTTGTAATGCCTTGTGCCCTTGGTCGTCCTCGTTCTGCATTAACATTCCCTGTAGCCTCGAATCTTTGAATAACGTGACGCATTGTTTGACGAGATGGATGGCGTTCGTAAGGGTATCTGTCTCGATACGACCTAACTGCAGCATGTAGGTTTCTCCTTGCCTCTCCGAAGCAGAAGATCATGTTGACCATTTCCGGAACAGTGTAGCTTGCCATCCTGGAATTGTTCTGTCGTCTGTGTGCTGAAACATGCCTTTTATTTGCTTTTCCGCATGAAAGTGAATGTGAGTATGCTAATTTATGTTAATTTTTTGATTTGCGTGCTTTACCTGGTGGAAATATCAACATTCAGTTTTCCTTGTGCAGTGTGACTGTTTGTAAGCTACAAACAGTTCACCACGTGATTGTGGGTGATTGGGTGGTCCGATTTTGATGATATTTTTTTGTTTTGTTTGTTTTTTTATGCTGAACAAGTTTGCAAGTTTTTTTCCCTATCCCTAACGGTTTTTGAGATAAATTTTGAATGTGTCGTAATTTGCATATTTGGGTTGATGAAAATTGCACCATGGTATATGCCACCCACAACTTCCTATTCATTGGATTCATCAAAATTGACATATCTGCTTCTGTTCAAAAAATAAAAGAGGGGTTCAGACTTTTGTATTCACCTTGTATATTACCAGGGTGCGATCATTTTGCATTAACTTGAAAAGTGAAATTGAAGAAAATTTTAACTCTGAAATCTAAGACTCTGAAGTCGGCCTACAATTTCATTTCCTTTAATAATGTGGATTGGAAGAAATTTCAAAATCATCTTTCACAATTAAACTGGGATTCCTTTATGACTTCTAGAAATGCAAGTAATATGTTTAATATATTTTAAAGGAATGTTAGTGATACCCTCCCTAACTGTGGTTTAGTTGTAAAGGTGAATAAGTTTTCAACCCACTATAAAAAATGATGGAATGATACTATACGAGCTTTGTGGAAAAATAAGAAAGATAGTTATATAAACTACAGTAAATTTGATATCCAAATTGCACCAACACGTTACCATTTTTAAAAGAGAGAGTTTTATATTAACCCTGGATCACAAAGCTTTCTGGAACAGCGCTTCCTACAAAGCTTCGTCGATTCGACTACCCTTAAATAATAAGTATATAAAAAGAAAGTATACTTATAAGTATATAAAAGTATACTTAAAAAGTATATAAAAAGTATATAAAATTTTTATAGAAATGTTAATTTCTATTTTTATTATCATTGTTTGGTTCCTAATAGTTTATTATAAAGCAAAAAAACTGAAATTATTTATCAATTATAGTCTTTATTTTAGGATTTATTACATTGGTGTAAAACATTTAACACTTTATATGTCTCAAACTCTAAAAATATAATTATTACTGACTTAACAAAAAAAAAAAAAAAAAAGAAGAAGTTAAAAGAATAATACAAGTAAAATGCATTATTAAAAATGTATTTTTTTTGCCGATTATATAGTTAGTGATACATTTGAAGTGGTATGTATTTTTATATATAAAATTTTTATAGAAATGTTATTATAATTTTTTTTTTATTATCATTGTTTGGTTCATAAAAGTTTATTATAAAGCCAAAACATGAAGTTGTTTTATGATTTTAGTCTTAATTTTGCATTCGTATAAGAATTGAACACTTAATTGCTATTTGCATAGCTCGAACTATAAAATTATTATATCATAAAATTAATAATTATAATTGAATTAACAAAAAAGAATAATATAAAAGAACAATACAAGTAAAATAGATCACCAGAAATTATTTTTTTTGCCGATTACACCCCAATTGATACATTTGAAGGGTTCGAAAAATGTTTCATTGTTACAAACCATCGCCGATTCGACGAGTCATGGTGGCTATAAATTGGAATTATTAGAAAACTGTTGGATCTATGGGAAAATAAATGCATCCCTTACTATAGTAGAAGACCATGTGTGATTAGATAATCGCATTAGGGGTTTATATACAAATGAGCAAGAGTTACGAAGAAAATTAAAAAACAGCGTAGTCGATTCTCCAAAGCTTAGTAATCTAGGGTTAGTAAAAAATACTTTATCAATTAAAAGACCTAATATATTCATTTACAATTCTACATACAAATAAAAACATGAATAAAATGCATTATTTTGCACCATCTTCTTAACAAATCAGTGTTTCTCATGAAATCTCATTTTGCTGTCTTTTGTCTCTTGTATTGCGCTTTTCAAAAATATAATTTCAGTTCAGTTCAGTGCAGCCTTCATCTTCCGCATGCGAGGAGGCTAGCTGATTACTCAGTAGCGTCCAATTACAGGCGGCCTATATTAGTTCGAGTCACTGAGCCAGTAGCTCCGTGGTCCTGAGAGGGCCGAGGATTCTACGGAGAAAGTTCGTATCATCGAGGAATTGAACAAGGGAGAGTAGACTTCTCCGTTTTGCATATTTTTTTTCCCATGCAATTAAGAGAATGTTAGTGATGGCAAGGGGGTCACCTATATGTTGTGCCATGTGCTCCCTCTGCTGGCGATAATTGGGGCACTCAAGCAGAATGTGACAAACAGTTTCCGGCGCACCACATGAGCATTTATCCGAAGGAGAGATTTTTATCTTATGAAGGAAGCTTTTAATTGGCGCATGACCACTTTTTAGCCTAAAAAGTAAAGTTCTCTGATCAAAGGTAAGCCATTTTGGGGTGACATTATTATTTCCTAAAAGCGTTGGTCTGAAGTTCTTATAGTGGCCGCCTCTGGGGTCGGCGCACCAGTCGGCGTTCCAGAGCACCATGAGCTTTCTGTTGACATAAGCTCTCAGGCTTTAGGGATCAAGGCAAGTTTTCCTGGCGGCTCTTTTGGAAGTTCTAGGCCCACTTCGTTGCCTCTTATGCCTTTATGCCCCGGGATCCTCATCAGATTAATGGAATAGTTACCTGAAGTTAGTGACTCAATAAGAGAAACGATATGGCCGAAGGCATCGCGGTGGAACCATCTACCCGAGTCAATGGATTTTTTGATTGTCATAATCGCACTTTTTGGGTCTGAAAATATTGGGTATTAGGCAGGTGGCTGTAGGTCTATTAGTGTTATGTCTTTGTAGATGGTAATCAGTTCTAGCATAGCGGTGCTGGTTGCGGGCGTGATTTTACTAGAGATAATGCACCTATTTTTTTCGTAGACGCCTATTCCTCCACAACTATTTCCTGGGGTTAAGGAACCATCCGTAAATACTTTCCTGTGGTCGTAGAAGTGTTTATGCAGGATTTCGGATATGATAGGTCTAACAAATTCTGGTGGGTCGCTTGCTCTAAGTTCCAATGGAAGCATAATGATTTCAGGACTGAGGTCAAGGCTGCGTGGGGAGACAGTGATTCCCCCACCAAACAGGAGGCCGTCCGCACATCTGAATTTGTTAAGAATTTCTAGGAGAAGGCTTTTGACTTTCTTCGATCTGAATTGTATGCAGCAATTTTCCGTGAAGGAGAGGTCTTCATTGAAGGATTTGGCCGCTAGCAGGTAAGAATATACTGTTGAAATTACTTTGGCCTCCCATCTCAAAGGTGTGGATACTAGACAGGAGTCAGCATATATCAGTTGATTAGGGGTGGATTGTGTAGCATGCACACAAGTTCTTATAATTTTCCTCTCCAGTCTAGCTAGCTGCTCACTGCCTGTTTTGGGAGCCAGCAGGAGAAATTGGTCATATTGGTCGGAGGTTTGTATTAGGGATGCGAGCAGGGTAGACATTTCCGACCAAGGGGGTCCCCAGTTTACTCTAGCGATGCGCCTGATTCGAGCCAGGTTTTTCCTTAGATCCTTCATGCGGGCGAAATGCTGCTGCCACTTCAATTTCCCATCCAAAACAACACCTAAGAATTTATGGGCTCTTCTATATGTTATTCATATAGATGAGGGGTTGAGGCAGAGGGCCATTTTTAACAAAAAACACAACTACCATCTTGTCCGGTGAGAAAGACATAATCGCAGGAGACTTGAAGATTGTTCTTGATTTTGGGGATGGAATGGCCGATGTTCCATATGGCTATATCATCTGCAAAGATATTTACTTCAGTTCCTTCGGGTAGAGTTTGGGCAATGTCTGCAGTGAAGACGTTGAAAAGTACAGGGCTCAAGGTGGATCCCTGTGGTAGGCCCTTAGATTGTACCTGCCAGACCGTGCCGAGAATAAGATTAGTCATTTTGTTCAGGAGAATGTCGTGTTCCACTGTGTCGTAGGCTTTTTCCAGGTCGAGGAAGACTGCTCCTAGGGCTTCCCCTTTCTCCCACACTGTATTGACCAATTTTTATGGTAGGAAAGGTGTAATTCGAACCTTTGCGGAAGCCAGTGATACAGAGGGGGAGGATGTTATGGATTTCCAGGAAATGCTGCAGTCTGTTATTAACCATCCTCCAATATTTTTGTGAGGCAGGAGGTCAGGGCAATTGGCCTGTAACTGTGTGGTTGGGTGGGAGGTTTATTGGGTTTCAGGATGGGATATATGTAAGTGTGGTAGGATGTGTGACCCCCCAAGGTGTGGGAGTCACACTAGAGAAAGTGGGAGTCAGAACATGAGTATAAAGATGAGAACTTTATTAAAATAATAAGATAAATACAAAAGACATGAAATTAATACTTTATACAAATGAGCACAGACAGTGCTGTGTGTTCCTTTTTGAAGGGAGGAACACTGAAACCCTAAAGTTCAAAGTTCAATATTAAAATACATTCACAAAACAAAAGGCTTCCAATAGAAGTTACAAAAGTATAATCAAATAGTCTTAGAAAAACAAAATACTTACACTTAAAACCTAGGTCATGACATTCCACAAAAACACAATCCAAAGAGGCTCACACAACCCAAAACAGAGTCCTACCCAAAAATGAGGACAGGGGAGAGAGGACACAAAGAGTCCCTCCACAAACACAGAAAAAGAAATGTGTTACGTTTCTGAAACACACAAGGGAATTGACTGGATACAAAAGATCCCAACTCCAAGTTCAGTGTCAAATTGAAACTAGGGAAAACAAAGAAGACCACCAAAAGGCCTAAACAAAACCCACACTAAGTAGGTAAAACCAACTCCCACAATTTGACAACAACAACTGAACCATCAGAAACGTCTACAACCAACAGGTTGGCAAGATCTCAAGGCAAACTTACATGAGATCCACAAAGGTAACCAGGGCCCAACATAACGTTACCACTCAAAACACAGGAGCCACCCACCAATGGAATGGTCATGACCTACAAAAATAAACAAGCATTCAAATAAAAGGAGCAATACAATAAATACTAGTGCAACACATATGAATTCTAAACAAACAATACTAAATGAGGCTTAACCAAATAGTTTCAAATAACAAAGGCTTACAAACACCAACAGCACGGAGGCAGCCTGGTGAAACAAGTCACCCAACTCACAATAAAGTGAAATAAATACTACGCTGCGCTCCCTGGACAACTTCCTATGTCCACTTGGAATCAACACTGATTCCCATTGAGTCCCAAATGACTCAATGTTAACAAGAACGCAACGAGTAACAACTCACCTGCCTCACACAAATGCCGAAACGAAAATAGACCTTCCCAAATGAAGGTCTCCTAAAAACATAACGTAAGCCTAATACCTACATAAATACAGAGAGCCTCCCACCACAGGATTCATATGCGTGCCTACAAATCAGACAAATAGATTAAAACAATGAATAAAAGACAAATAATACTATGGCAGCTACAAAAACAAACTAATGAGGCTAACAAAATACAATACAAACAGTGGCAGCCATACTCTCCCTGAACAAATATAAAATAAGCCTCCCGTCTAAGCTACCATAGCATGCAAAATTGAGCTACACGAAAACATTAAATAGAAGTTTGATATAAAATACAAGAGAATCAATATAAACAGTAGAGTTCTAAACCTGACTGGAGAAATAAAATTGACGGGTCACCAGTCCACCACTAGAAGAGGCACAACGCCGCACTCAAGTCCAAAGCCAAAGCGTGCACAAGCCATAAAACACGTAGACAAATGTATCTTGAAGGCGAAGTCCAATCCACGGGGATACGACGATCACTAGCAGGCACGGAAAGGAAACATACCTGCCGCAATAGAACGAACAATGACTGCGAATGCAGGAGAGCGCTATGTAGGCTAGCACCAGACCAAAACTAGGCCTACGTAAAGAACGACGGAGCTGTCGATGGCATCTATCTCCTCTGCCGCAATAGCGTTGACATCTCCCGGGGAAAGGCTTCCTCCAACAGCGGGGCTGGTCGTCAGGTACTCCATCACCATCAATCATCCATCAGCATGATGTTGTTACTGTCTGCCCGTGAAGAATAAGCCCATGCCTCCTCATTTATTTGATTACTGAGGATTCTAGCACCGGTTGAATCTCGTGCAGAGGAAAAAGGGCCCGTTTGATTGGCTCTTCAACACGGTCGCTCTCTATTCGGTCGGGGCTCTTCAGACGCTAACTGGCGAGTGCAGACGGAACTAATCAAAACAATCACGGCAACGATCAGAAGAACAACACTGACGAAGCAAACGATGATGAATACGGGGCACAAAGTTGAGTCAGGCAATAGAACACAAGAATAATAAAAAGTAGGAATAAAACAATTTTTTCAATACTTTAAAGAAATAACACTAAATACACCTTAGACCAAGGATTTATTATTGAAGGCTACGTTTTTTGATCGAGTCCTTCACACAACAACTTGGAAAAAGGTAGGCCATACGCACAACAACAACTATTTCTTAAAACAAGTGATAATTCTATCACATAAGAATCCTTCCATTTGCTGGGGATAATGCCCGTCATCCAGGATTTATTAAAGGAGGCTAGAAGGAGTTGTTGTTGACTGCTACTTAACTTAGTGAACGTGCCATTTAGCAGCTTGTCAGGGCCTGGGGCGTTAGATTTGCTCCTTAGGGCTGCTTTTAATTCGAGAATGGAAAAAGGCTGCTCCTATTGATTCCGCCAAAGTTCTGGCATAAAAGCTGCGGGAAGGGGGATAGGCCAGTTAGGGTGTCTCTTGGCTGGTGCTCCCACCGTGAGTTTAAGTATGGCAGCAGCTGACTCTTCTGGGTTTTTCATTGACCCATCCTGATTTTCAATTAACGGAGTGGTTTGTCTTGGTTGACGAAGCATTATCTTCAGCACTTTCCAAATATTATTATACGAGGCATGTTTTTTAAGTAAGTACCGTTTTGGAATTAAAAAAAGACGTGCAAAGATATCGCAATAATTTTATTTTTACATGAAAGCCTGTACCTTAATCTACTTTTCTACATAATTTCCGTGAATATTGAGGCACTTGTCATAACGTGGCACCAGTTTTTGAATGCCCTCCTCATAAAATTCTGCCGCCTGACTTGTTAACCACTGTATCACAAATGTTTTGACTTCGTTATCGTCTTGAAGACGCTGACCACCCAGGTGTTTCTTCAAGTGCAGGAACAAATGGTAGTCGCTGGGCGCCAGATCAGGGCTGTATGGAGGATGATCTAGAGTTTCCCATTTAAAAGATTTGATGAGATCTTTGGTCCGATTAGCCACATGTGGACGGGCATTGTCATGCAGCAAAACGATACCCTTACTCAACTTGCCACGTCTTTTGTTCTGGATTGCACGACGCAGATTGTTCAATGTCTCACAATAAGACGCTGCATTGATTGTCTCATTACGAGGCAGAAACTCCACTAGCAATACTCCTTTTCTGTCCCAAAAAACTGTGCACATGATTTTCCGGGCAGAAATTGTTTGCTTAAACTTCACTTTTTTGGGTGATGATGAATGTCGCCATTCCATGGATTGTTGTTTCGATTCTGGTGTGACGTAGGCCACCCATGTTTCATCACCAGTAACAATTTGGTCTAAAAAATCTTCACCTTCATTGTGGTACCGCTCAAGGAAAGTCAATGCACTGCCTAAACGTTGGGTTTTGTGCAAATCCGTCAACATTTTTGGAACCCAACGTGAACACATTTTCCAGTAATTCAAGTTCTCGGTCACAATGTGATACAAAACACTACGAGAATATTGAGGAAAGCAGTCGCACAATGATGAAATTGTAAAGCGTCTGTTTTCTCTCACCTTTTCGTCCACTTTCTGCACCAAATCTTCATTAACGACCGAAGGACGCCCACTCCGTTCTTCATCATGCACATTTGTGCGGCCATCTTTAAATGCTCTCACCCATTTCCTTACCATTCCATCACTCATAATGTTTTGTCCGTACACTTCACAGATCTCACGATGAATATCGATCGGTTTTACGCCTTTAGCACTAAGAAATCGTATAACAGCCCGTACTTCACAATCGGCGGGACTCACGATTGTCGGAGACATCTTAAACACTCAGTAAACAACGTATACAATGAAGAATCAGACTGTAATGGCGTCAGTGCTTAGACAAGAGATGTAGTTAACCAGCGCGCATGCGCGGAACGCCTACCGTAGCGCTGCGGCGGCGGAATCGCAAAACGGTACTTACTTAAAAAATATGCCTCGTATTTATTATTGGAGAGGAGGTTTGACCAGTACACTCTACGATGTTTTTTTAGACACACTTGCACCTGGCTTTAATTTTTTTGGAGAGGTTCCAACAGTAAGAGCACCTGCAATTTAGATATTGTCTCCTGGTTTTGTTCCTGATTAAAACAGCGAATTTGCACTCTGGTGTCCACCAGCAGGGTCTGGGAGGGGTACTTCTATTTATTGGGGTGTTTGGTAAGGATCTGTTTTGGAAGAGAAGGACTTGTTGTTGGATATCATGGGATATATGAAAGTGGTTGTTCGCATCCTCTAGCCCAACTGAGCAAAGAGGGGGTAGAATAGAATATAAGGATTGCTTTTCAGGGTTATGGGGACGTGTGGGAAAGTAGGCTGATGGTCACTTCCATAGGTTCCAAAGACTGACGATATGTGCAATGGGAGGAGCCAATTTGAGGAAGAGAATGCAATAGAGGGGCGGCACCGACGTCATCAAGTGACGTCACGGTGGTGTCACGTGTCCCAGCGAGTGGCAAAACAAGCTCGATTACATATGCCATACATGTGGATTTGGTGTTGTCATGGGCTTGTTTACGCTTTAAAACAGTCTGAATTATCATGAATGATTATTACGAGGCTTTAAATGAGAATTTAAAGCATGACAATTAGCTAAAGTTAGAAAATAATGGAATCTCGGATCCTGTTTGAGGAGGATTCAATATTTGTTCGGCTTCCACTCTTTTCGCCCGAGAGCTCTGATCCATTTTTTCCTTCGCTTTTCGTCTTTGCTTGGAAACGAATAAAACTGCATTCCTGAACCCTTCCCGTGCCACGCAACTTTTAACTATTTATTAATTTGAATGAAATAGATGCAGTTTTAAACAATACGTAAATTTATTGATTTTTAGCTTAAGGGTTTCGAAGCTTTCGCGTGTTCCGAACGCCATTTCATCTTAATAAATATAAGTCGGTCACTCATTTTTTGAACATCATGGCAGGTTGAATTTTTCTAACCTTGTTAGATATTATAGATTGCGTGAGATAGTTATTATATTGCGATTTACAAATCACCCATTAAATTATATTTTACAATGTTTTCAAACGGGTTCAAATTGTAAAGCCATTGTAAACCCATTCCATAAAATGAAGAAATGAGAAGTATTCAAAATTAATTATCATAAAATTACCCGTCATTTATTCATTACATTTAAAATTACATTCTATCAGAAATAAATTTATTTAAAATCCTTCAAAATTGGAAATGTCTGTGTCTGAGCAAAATAATTTCATCATTTCAGTAAGCAGTTCATTGTTAGGCCTAATTGCCGTTTCTTCCTTGACTTTGGTTCTCCTGATTGAATCATCTACAGGAGGAGTAATTCCTGCTTTCACAAAAACATTTCAAGTTATATTTTTTTGAATTGTCTGCCATGCAAACTATATCCATTTGAAAGATAATTCAAACGTTTTATCTTGACATATTTATAAAGATCATTTAGTAGCAAACATTGGTAAAAGTGCGGAATAGCGTCCCCTAACTTCGTCGACCTATATGATTAAGACTAGTGCTATTCATGTACTGCATTTATGACTGTTACCTCTAGTTAATGGCTGAATAATTTGCCTTACTTTTTGAACTTTATTATTACAGATTTCATGCAAAGTAATAGTTGCTAAACCATGCTCTCATAGACATCTCGGTTTGGCAGCCATCTTGAAAAGATGCTGGGAAAACCCAGATCTTAGTGGAAAGGGAAACAAATAGCCCAGGTTTTCTTAATTTGAAAGTATTGACATGTGCATTCAAAAGCATATAACAAACCTAACATTGATTGCGTGATATGGTGCACGAACCAACACAATTATGATGAATGTTGCGACTGATAGTGTGTTCAATCATTGAGTTATTTTCAGATGGCACAATCCATGTTGTAGCTGAAGTTAGTTTACATAAACTTGCCCTGGGTACACCATTATGGCATCTTTTAACAAGATTTCCAACTTTGTATATTTTCTTGTTCTTGTGCAGCTTAATTAATCTGTTATATCCCTTTATCAGGTAACTATTCTATGCATTTGTCTACCCGCTTTGATGTTTTACCTGCCATGTAAATGGTTTTCATTTTTCAATGAAAAGTTTCTATGTGCATGTTTGCGTTTATTTTCATAAGTTTTCTGAAACAATATGCCCAGGTCTCTGTTCGGTTAGCATAGTGTTCCTTCAAGTATTGATAAAAATCCTGTGTTAAGGGATCATTGTTCAATTGCATTAGTTCTTTAAACATGTCTCTAAATTTTTTTTCTTTAAGCTCTAAAGCGCATGCCTTGAGTTTTGTGTAAACAGACTTTTTTGTTTTGATCAGTAATACAATTTATGTGACCTTGACAAGCACGAATCACATGCCAAGAACATAAAAGATGTTTTTCTGGAACACCAAGCGTTAATGAATAATATCGCTCCAAGCGTTAATGAATGCAGGAGCATCATCAGTCATTAAAACTTTGCACTGCACTACACCAACCACATCTTTCACAGCAGTGAAATATGCTTTCCATATAGGAGTGTTAACTCTGGAAGATATGCAAAAAGCAGCTGGATATCCTTCTTCGTATTCGTCAACAACAAGTAAAGACGTTAGCTCAAATTTGTAACCAGTAAGATCATGTGTTGAGTCGAGACACACTCTATCTGCCTCAAACTTCTTGAGCATCTCCTGTACAGTAGACATAATAACAAGAACAAAGTCTTCTTTTGCAAAACCCAGTTGTACTTCTCTTTGTTTCTTTATAGAGAAGAACACAGTTGTCATCTCTATCTTGATCTTCAACCCAAGCTGCAACGCTTATAGCATCATTTTCATGAAGGCAAATTTCTGAACCATATTCCATATTCATTACATATATTTCGTAAATCCAGCCATGTCGTTAAATGAAGTCTCTCAATCTCTCCATTCACTGAAGACCTGATGTCCGATAGCACTCTCTCTTTTGAAGCAGCTTCAGATAGCTAGCCTGCAACATACACAAGTTATAAAATGAGTTCACAAAAATTAAATTAAAACCAGCTAAACAAAATTTAAATATAGCAGATGTGCAAAGGGTAATATAGTGACCCGGATTTAAAGAATGCTCTCATACACTTCACCAAAAACTTACCTGTAATTTTTTCTGATTTGGCGAGAGTTAGGTGTCCAAGAATGCTCTCATACACTTCACCATCTGTTTCTTCTGTCGCATGCAATGATGTGCTTGTAACTCCAGTTTTGTTTATGCCCTGACTTTTTATTTGTCTTTTGCCACATCCTTTTGGTTTATACACTGTACTCCTGTAACAAACATAGTAATTGTCTCTTTTCCCATGTTTTTTCTCTATCACTCCATATTGAATAATGTACACTACATGATCAAAGGAGTTGGGACACCCCTGTGAACACCTGGAGTGTTTCTCCTGGACTAGACTGGGCCCGCTCATCAAGGTGGACGGAAACCTCAATGCTGATGGCTACAGGACCATTCTGGATAACGGGGCACTTCCAGCGCTGTGGGAACACTTCAGTGACGGGGCGTTCCTCTTCCAGCATGACAATGTGCCTTGCCACAAAGCAAGATTCATATCCGACTGGTTTGACGAGATGCGGGTTGAAGAACTGGATTGGCCCACCCAGAGTCCTGATCTCAACTCCATCGAACATCTTTGGGACGAATTGGAACGGGATTTTAACAAGAATTTCAGTGAGGAAGTTAAGTGTTTCGGGAATAGGGACACTAGGAAAGAGTGAAACAATGTCAAAAGAAACTAAAATTTCACCTTCCTTAATTTCTCTGTTCTTAAGTTTTTGACTAATCCTATTGCTTATCGAACTATCAACTTCGGAAATTTTAAGGGTTTTAAAATATTTGGTTGATTTTTGAAATGGGGTAAGGGAATCTATATTAGATATGATCGGTCTCATTTTTTTTTCAGGTTTATGGATTTTCGGTAAAGCATATAACTTAGGTAAAGTGGGGTTAGTAATAATCAATGACGAGACCAAGTTACTGGGGATGAGGTTAGGGCAATTTTTAACAATTTCTTTCACATCCCTAACGAGTTTTGGTAAGTGGTCTTTTTTCAATATTTCAAAAGGGCCTTCAGAAATAATTTCGTCTACTCTCGTGAAATACATGGATTTTTCCAAAATAACAGTGTTGTTTCCCTTGTCACTTTTCAAAAAGAAAGAGTCTTCATTTTTGAGAGAATTGATGAAGACCAGGTGGAGTTCTTGTTGTTTCTCTCTGAACTTCTCCATCATTTGTCTCAAGCTAAAGATTGAATCAATGGTTGACTTTCCTGGCATGAAACCAAACTGTTGACTCCCAATATTAACTTCAGCTCCCAGTCTTTTGTCCAGAATCCTCTCCAAGATCTTCATGGTGTGTAACATTAGCTTAATTCCTGTGTAGTTGTCACACATTTGGATGTCTCCTTTGCCTTTGTAGATTGGGACAAGAATACTTTCTCTCCATTCGTCTGGTATCTCCTCCTCTCTGTAGATCTTCACCAAGAGATCCCATAGCAGGTCCAGACCTTCCTCTCCAAGGGCCTTCCAAGTTTTCAGCTGGGAGTCCATCCGGTCCAACTGCTTTCCCTCTCTTCATCTGCTTCAGTGCTACCTTAACCTCACTCCTTGTGATGTCTGTTGTCAGTCCCTCATTTGGTATTCCATCTTCATGGTATTTTCGTTCATTCTCTACGTTTAGTAGCTCCTCAAAGTACCCTTTCCATCTATCCTGTATCGCCCCAGTGTTCCTAAGGATTTCTTCATTGGCCTTCTGGATCTGCTTGATGTGTGTCATATGTTTTGCTGTTCGGCTTCTGTGTTTGGCAATGCTATATATTTTCTTCTGCCCTTCCGGTGTTTCTAAGTCATCGTACATCTCTTGACATGCTTTGGCTTTCGCTTGTGCCACTTTCTTCTTTGCCTCCTTATTTTGATTTTAAAGACTTCTAGGTCTGCTGGGGCATGTATTGAGTCCCACCTCTTTTTAGCCTTTTTCTTCTCCTGTACTGCTGCCTACACCTCCTGGTTCCACCACCAACTTTCCTTGTTTTCCCAGAATTTTCCTGTTGTTTCCCCCAAAATTTTCCTGCCAGCACACCTAATGGCTTCTGCATTTCTATTCCACCACTCTTGAACATCCTCAAAATCCCTGGAAACTCTCTGCAGGACTGCTTTGTTAAATCTGTGCCTTAAAACTGTGTCCTTTAGTTTGAACCACTTGAAATTCTTCACCTTAGCCTTAGTCTTCACTTTCTCCCTGACTGTATGTATCGAAAGTTGGAGGTCCATGAACAATGGGTGGTGTTGTGCTGCCACGTGGTCACTAGGGATGACTTTGCAGTTCTTCACTTCCTTCAGATGTTTTCTCCTGTACATAAACTAGTCAATTTGAGTGCTATTTCCACCACTTTTGAAGGTGATCAAGTGCTCTTCTTTTTTGTTGAAGAAAGTGTTGGCCAGGGCTAAATCGAAAGCCCAGCAAAATCTATGATTTGTTCACCCTCTTGGTTCAAGTCTCCAAAACCATGCCCTCCGTGGATTCCTTCTATCCCTCTGTTATTGGCTCCAACGTGTCCATTAAAGTCCCCTCCGATGATCACTCTATCTTTCTCTTCCAGTTGTCTTAGCTCTTCATCTATGGTTTTCCAGAAAGCGTCCTTCATCCCCATACTTGTACCAATCTGTGGGGCATAAGCGCTTACTATATGGATTGTTTCCCCTATATCCAGCTTCATCCTCAAAATCCTGTCATTTCTATTACGTTTTCCTTCATCTTTCGTGAGATGATGATCCCTACTCCATTTCTGCCATCTTTGCTTGCACTGCTGTAGAAAATTTTGTACCCTTCTGCTTGTTCTCTTGCCTTGTCTCCCTTCCATCTTGTTTCTTGTACACACATGACATCAATCTTTCTTCTTTCCATCATGTCCACAATTTCCCTTCCTCTTCCTGTCATGGTGCCCACATTGAGTGATGCAATCCTGAGTAGTAAAGGTCTTCGAGCTAGCTTCTTTAGTTGCACCCGCTCTTGATGCGATAACTTTAGCATATTTTTCACAGTCCTCGGGCGCCTAAGGAACTGCACGTCGCCTACAGCGGGGAGCGCCCTAGCATTTTCTGAGTCATGGATACCACTCATCATAAAGGCTTGGCGGGGTGTTTTACAGCCGGATGACCTTCCTGATGCTAACCCTCCTCCTTTATCCAGGCTTGGGACTGGCCAGTCCACCATCGATTCTCTCATTTTTGAGAGAATTGATGATTTTAAAATTTTGTTTGTCTGAAGGAGTTAATATATAATCATTCCAATTATTAGATAAGATCTTTGTACACTGATCTCAATTGACTTTTTGTTCGATTCTGGCAAGAACTTAATGCCCCCATCTATTTCGCCAACCATTTTTTGAATGTCATTATGCTTGTTGTTAATCGAAAATTTTAAACCCTAAGATAATAATTCTAATTCAATATCATCAAATTGTAAGTTGGTCTGATTGACTACATTTTCAGTATTTTTTCTTTTAGTAGTTTTAGGTTTCTGATTTCTCATAATAGGTTCTAACTTATCTGATAATTTTTTTAGTTTTTTTTTTATCAATTTTTTGTTGGTTTACTAAATTCATCCTTGAGGTAAAATTGTCCTAAACTTTTTTGCAGACACTGTTGCTTAATTTAAGATGTAACGAATATGTTTTTGTCTGTGTAATACACGTAGTTAACTTATAATTTAGAAAACCAATCTCATTGCAGAGCCTTTTATGTTTAACTAATGGTAAAATGTTGTTTAAACAAGGGTCTTTGGAGTTTTTGAACTTAATGCAATCAATAAAATTCGGGAATACTTTTTGGAATTTGCAACAATTAAGAAAGCAAATGTCGGCTTTAAGTGATCTTATTCTAAAATTTAACCTAAAAAAATAATTAAAATCGCTATTGCTCACAGAAGCTTGAGTAGCCATAATTAAACAATTTTCAGAAAAAAGACACAAAAATATATAAGAGAAATATAATTGTGAAAATAAACCAGAAAAAAGAAAAGGAAAGAAAATTGTTTTTTTCTTTTTTCTGGTTTATTTTCACAATTAGCTGATATGCCCGGCGTTGCTCGGGCTGTTTGTTCGATGAAGTTTTCCAATAAAGAAGCTGAAATTTAAGATATGGTCTCTTAAATCATTATATAGGAATTTTATTTCTATAAACAAAATTAATAAAATATTAATATGTTAAATTAAAGTTACAATAGTATGTAACTAAATAGAAGTGCGCCGTCTGGCATTGCCATCTAGTGACATTCTTTGAAGTCTATTCAACTTTACAAAAAATAAGAATACCTTAATAAATTGATAAAAAGAAAAAAACACATATAAAAATTACCCTAAATAGGGCACAGTAACTTTAACTACGTACATGGAAAGTTTCGTGCAGATTCGTTGAGTATTTTCTGATTTGTAAAAGGACAAACACTCCAACGGACTCTGATTTATATTATTTATATGGATTATATTTCTCTTATATATTTTTGCCTTTTTTCTGGAAAATTGTTTAATCAGAAGTTGTTTTATACACTAAGGATTCGATCAAACATGGTTATACGAAGCCATGATTTTGCAATTGTTCTAAATCGAACCCCCTCCCCAGATCAAAAATTTAACCGACTGTATTAGGCAGACAACATAACCCAATGATTTACAGCACAATAATTAAAATCTATTAATAACAAAATTACTGCATGTACAGTATTTTCACACAAAATTTTTTATACAGCAATACATGTTCATCGGCAAAATTGCACTTTTTCTTGATTATGTAAGAAAAAAAAAATTACTGGTGTATGTGGTTTAGAATGAATATCTTCAACTTCCACATATAGAACATTGAATTGACATTTTGATAAATAAAAAATAAAGAAACAAAATCTGTAGATGGACAGATGAAATCATGTTTCCCAACAGCCGGGTTTAACTGGAGTTCCTTCTGTACAACATACATATCAGGTCGTTGCATATCAAATGTCGGATTTCGAGGTGAATTCCGCACTTCAGCACGGTTTCCACGTTTAGTAGCAAGTGCCCATAAGAAAGTGGTACATTCCCAGAGATAAAATATCAGCGACCAGCTGCCTGAAATTTGCATGTCTGCAATGATATTTAAAAGCGTTTGAACCCAAGCGAAGATAGTCATGACTTCATACGAATTACGTGTGATAATGCATTTGAGTTCAGGTTGAATCACACTGCATCCAACGCCTCTCGAAACTTCAATAAGGTATTCGGTGTAGGCACCATAAACGAACGTACTGTCCAACATTGATTCCGAAAATTCTGGGCGGAAGTGACGGACCTGGCAAATGAGCCATGCGGCAGACCGCCCAACGTGTTGAATGGCGCTGATCTGAAGCGATCCGTGGAAGAGGACCCGTCAAAAATTGTTCGGGACCTTGCAGGGGATCATGCAGTATCAGCGTCGACTGTCAGTAGACACCTTAGGACCATCACCAAGGTGAAAAAGCAGGACAAATGGGTCCCACATGAACTTACGGAAAAACAAAAAGAGCGTCGGTTGGAGGTGTGTACGGAATTGCTTTTGGGCCATGAAGAAGCGGGGATTCTTGAACGCATTGTCACCTGCGACGAGAAGTTGCTCCTATACGACAATAGGAAATGGTCAGCACAGTGGCGGGATGCTGATGAACCCCCACGGCAGTTCCCTAAACCCCCGTCGCACCCCAGGAAGCTCATGATTACTATTTGGTGGAATATCCATGGTGTAGTGTATTACAGCTTTCTGCAGCAGGGGAGACAATCACTGCTGGGACCTACTGTCGTGAACTGCATTGTTTGCACACAAAACTGTGTCAGCAACAACCTACACATGTGCATCACAAAGGAATCCTTCTTTTCCAGAGCCTGGACAATTTCCACACTACAGGCTCTGGGCTACAAGGTGTTTCCACACTCCTCGTACTCTCTGGACCTCTCCCCTACTGACTACCATCTTTTTCCAGAGCCTGGACAATTTTCTCCGGAGGAAAACATTCCTAACCCAAGCAGATGTCGAAAACGCATTCCGGGAGTTTATTGAGTCCCATGACCATGGATTCTATCGGAAAGGGCTTGAGAAGCTGCAATTCGTTGGCAACAATGTTTGGATTGCAATGGGGGTTATTTCGAATAGCACGTGTGAAGGTGTCCTTTCTAGAGGGCCATTAAAGATGACCTCTGCAATTCGACATTTGATATGCAACGACCTGATATTATTACAGTAGAACCTCGTTTTACGAACTCATATTTTACGAAATTCGTGATTTTACGAAACAATTCTGTCATTCCGAATCTTTCCTTTAAATTTCCATATAATAAACTTTAAATTTTACTAAGTGTTTGTACGACGAAATTCGGATTTTACGAAGATTGAAGTTGTAATTGGTAGTAATGATCTAGGAATTGTGCAAAACGTCAAAATACACTTTCGTAAAATTCCTGTTGAAACCATATTTCGAGCTATCGTAGAAGGTAAAACAGCATCCAAATTTAATTTTTTGGATGCCATAACCAACATACGTGCAGTTGAGAAGAATTTGGCCCCAGAAACAAAAAAAGCAGGTTTCATTGTAAGAAATACAAATGAAAGTGATACTGAACATGAAATAACTTGAAGGATTTCAAGAGTAGCTTAATGTAAAAAGTAAGCTTAATTTCCAAACTAAATTCTCGCAGTATTTAAAATTCATGCGAATGTTTAATTTTTCCGATGTTAAACTTTTGGACGAAATTTGCGATCTTATTAAAGATGGCAACAAAGAGGACCGTGAAAACAAGAAATTGGAAAATACTGCATCTTCACAAATTAAAAACTGCTTAGAAACGCTAAAAATACATTTACACTCAACTGAAAATGTACCTGGCAATATATATTTTTGAGAGGTTTTTTTGAAATTTGGAAACTATGTAAATAACGCCGTAAGTTCAAATTTACATTAGAAAACAATTCCACATAGTTCATAGTTGGTATTGCCAAATCATGATTTGAACAATATGGAGATGAAGTCTCACACCTTTCCTAGGTGCTGTAGTCACTGGACCTCAAAATAATAGAGCTAAGTCATGCTTTGGTCAATTTTGCAGAAGTTTCGAGCTCGTTTTCCACCTTGAGCATCTCTGCGAAAATTGAAACAATTTTTGCATAAGGAGTGGAATCATATTCCATTATCCACATTTAGGACTTAAATACTTGGGTAAAAAAAGTCATTAGACAATACCCGGTTTCATATTTTATTGTAGATGTATTATTTAAGATATGAACATGAAACTTTACAAGCACATAGAGCGTCTCGGCAAATTTTTTTGCCATGTTACAGGTGCTCGATAACAGGTGCCCCTTTAGTGACTCTACAGATGTAAAATCTATAATCAATGAAGCATGTTTTTGTCAATATGAGCAAAAGGTCAGTGATACAAGTCAGGTAATGACAGATCAACTATTAATAGCAGCACAAACATGAAGTCCATCAAATACCCCCATACAAACATGTCAAAGGGATTAAGTCAGGGGACCGTGGAGGCCATGGCAGCTTTCTTGATCATCATTTCTGACACGACCGCTCCATCAATTTTGCAGGTGTAGCCCTCTAACGATCATAAATGGTAACATAGATCTGCTGGACATTTTTCAAAAAAAACTTGGAGAGTTGCCCTATGTATTTGCAAATTTTCGTGATGATATGTTAAATAATACACTTACAATAAAACATGAAACCGGGGCAATCATTTGTGGCCACCCTGTACATTCTAGAGTATATTTATCAGTACATTATTTCACATCTTTTTCCTCAATTTTCCATCCACTTTTCTGATGTTAAAAGCTAATGCATGCAAACACTTGAAGGATATAGAGGGAAAAGCCGATCAAAACCTGAGTGGAACTGGTTAAGAAACTGATGGATTTTGGCAGCTCAAGAATAAGCTCTATCAACAAATTATATGAAAACAAAAATACAATTGAAACCAGAAATAGGATTAGGGAGCCATGCCAGAAACACTTTGGAGCCAATTTCTCATTATAGTGGACTACATTCGACTGGATCCATACAGTAATTTTTTTGTTACAGGCCATTTCCCTTAGATCCTTTTATTTAGTCTAAGGATTTGTTAACTGCAAATAAAATCCCATTGCAGTAAATAAAAAAATATGAAATCCGCACTCTCTCCCACCTTTCTTTTGCAAAAAATTGTACAACTCATAGGATTATTAGTCATGTTTCAATTGTTTAAATTAATATAAACAGGGTGTAAATGGGCGACATTTCACAAATTTATGGATATGTAGAGGATGATGTGGTGAACATTTTTTATTAATAAACCCATAGTCCCAAACGAAAAGCGACGGTGCCACAGCATGTTTGATGCTCTGTTTTGCGTCAAGCCGTAGAATGGTTGTCTGAATTACTGTGTTGTCACTGCATTGGAATCGCCTTCCATGAAGTTACTTCTTTGCAGATATGCTAAAGATTGTGCGGTCGTGTATGATGGAGTAATAATAATAAACAGATCACGGTGTACACTGAGATAATTTGTGGCGATCTGAAATGGGGCAGTCCAATAACAGTTCTGTACGTAATTGGGTACGGAAGTTCTCGCTGTTTCCTGCCTCACAGTAAAGTCCATTCCTGAACTCATACAGCACAAAACGTAGAGCGCAAAAAACCTTCACTTTTAAACTAACAACGGGAATTTCGTACCAACCTGATATGCAAGATTATGTGATTGGAGAATGTGCTGTGCATCCGGACGATACCATCTGAAAATAGCCTGCAAGCTGACAGTCTGCATAAGGCCTACAAGTTGCAATGCCAGGGGACATCGTAGTAAACGTGCCTAGTTCAATGCTTGACAAACCAGGACATCAAACAAGCTGTGGCTCCGTCGCTTTTCGTTTGGGACTAGGGGTTTATTAATAAAAAATGTTCACATCATCCTCTACATATCCTTAAATTTGTGAAACGTCGTCCATTTACACCCTGTAAATTATAAAAATTTATTTTCAGGAACAGATTATAATAGAATTCTTGAATCAATTACCGAACTTGGTACAATAAAATTAAAAGAAAATTTTTGTTTGTAGTTATTTTATGTTGTTAGATCCTGTTACTCAATTTAACCTATGTAATTTGTGTAACCAGACTAATCTATATATTCTCTGTGATAAAATATATATTTGTTAAAATTGATTTGTAATAATCATTTCTTCTTTCTTTATACAATGGAACCACGATTTTATGTTCTCTTCTTTGTATATAATTTTCCTATAAATGCCCTAGCAGGAAGATCGGTCATTCAAATCCAAATTTTCCGTATCATACAGTTTTTTTGAGTTGCAAAATGAAAAATTTTCCACATTTTACATATTTGTTGGTAAATTTTTTTTTTTTTTTTTAATTTGTTTTCCCTCACACAGAGGTTTTCAAGCATTTTTTCTTTTTCGCATCTTGCTCTCATAAGGGGGGTGGGGGGGGGGGGGCTCTCTAAATTGGTTAACTTTCATGTGACACCGATGTGCATTTATCTTTGATTTAATTATCTCATTCCTACTCAAGCTAAGAAGACTTCAAAACATGTGTGTGTTTTTGGTTGCTGATACAGCCGCAATCATCGAAAAAACAAAAGTATTTAGTTGTACAAAAATGAAAGTACAGTAGGACGTCGATCATCCGAACTAATTGGGACCAAGGGTGGTTCGGATAAACGAAAATTTGGATACAGACCCGAGGTTTTAAATTAAATGTAGGAAAGGTAAAAAATGCTTAACTAAGTATTGTACATAGTGTATTAATACAAACAACACAATTAAAAATGCTTTATTGAAAAATTATTGCACATATTGTAAACTTAAAAAAAATAAAGTTTAAAAAAAAAATCAGAAATCAGCCACGTGCTAGAAAAATGATACGGGTGCCCTCACTTCGTTTCGTTGCTATTGTACAGTGCACACAACAAATAAACTGGTAAAGACAGGAAGAGTCAAACATGTGCAAGGAAGAGCTAGCCGTGTGCTAGAAAAATGATAGGGTTCAGATGACCGGTGTTCGGATAATTGACGTTCTACTGTAGTAAAAAAATTGAGAATAACAAATTCAATTTTTCAAACACATTCAGTTTTGCCAATTGTTGAAAAGGCTATTTGTGATATTGAACTCAAAACAAGAAACAAATTAAAGTTGCCGACATTTTATTTTATACCCCAACCTTCAACAATTGAGAATTTTCATCATTAAATACTGACTTAATGTACTATTTATTTATTTATTTACTTCTTTATTTATTTTATTTTTGTTGGGAGGGCATCTTAGATGTTCATTTTACACTATTTATTTCTCTTCACTTGAAATGTTGATTCCTCCCACTCCCCCTTGATATTTTCCTGCATTGTACATTCTCTTGCTGTAAGGTCAATGAAAAACATAAAAAACCTGGGTTCCATTGTATAGTTAGTCAGAAATATTTTAATGCATGCACAAAATCATATTCCCTGTAAACATTTATGGGCTTATATCTAATATTATGAATGTCTTTTCTTTTTTAATTATTTACTTTTCAAAATGAAAAAGAAATTGAATTATTAAGTATATTTATAATATATGATAGCCTAACATATGTTAACATGGGTATTTTTTTTTTTTTTTATCTTATTCTTCATCTGCATTTCCTAGTGGAAAGTGATTCAGATGACGAAGTAAATTTTGCACCTTATCGGCCACGTAGTCCAGCAGCAGTTGACAGGTTTGATTATTATCGTCCTCAATGGTATGGAACAGACCAAGACGAATCTGAAAAAGTGAATGAGACAATTAAACCTGAAAAAAGCAAAAATATCCCAGAACTCATTTTTCGTAAGAAAAGCAGCATTTCGGATGAAAGGAAACTACAAGAACTTGATAGCATAATAAAAGATGATTTTGATGAAGTGCAGAAAATACCTGCAAATGAAATTTACCATGTAATTCCCCCTTTATCTGAAAAACCTTCCTTGTCGGATGTGAAAGAATTGCCTGTTTATGAAATTAGCCATGCAACACCACCCATATATGAAAAGTCCTTCTTATCTGATGAAGTGGAGAAAATACCTGTATCTGAAATTTTCCATATCACACCCTCTGTATCCAAAAAATCCTCGTTATCAGATGAAGTGGATAAAATACCTATATCTGAAATTAGCCATAAAGCACCCCCTGCATCTGAAAAGTCCTCCTTATCAGTTGATGTGGAAACTATACCTGCATCTGAAATTAGCCATATAACACTACCTGTTGCTAAGAAACCTTCTTTGTCAGATGAAGTTTTGGTTGTGGGTATACCACCTCATTCTATCCAGTTTGTTCAACCAAGCGAGCATGATTATGAACATCCTAAAGAAACTAAAGAATTACCATCTAAAGCACTAAGCATATCACCTGATATTCTTGGTAATTTACCATTTCTTAGTAGAAAATCACCTAGTCTTTCTGAAGATATTGCTAACAAAGTAATAGCATCATCAGAAAATTTAGACACAGTGTTGGTGGGAAAACCGCTAGAAGTATCATCGCTTCTAGACGAAAGAGTTTCATTCCTGAAACATGATGATTTACAGGAGTCTTCATTCAATAAAGATGAACTTAGAAATGTAAGAGATTATGATACAGAGAATATTTCTCTAAATAAAGAAGGGTCAGTAGGACATGAAATAACTAATTCTATGGTTAGGGAACAAAAAATCTCAGTCTTACAAGATTATGGCAGCAAAGGCACGTCAGTTACTGAAGAGATTTCAGAATTAGATTTCAGTAAAGAGGGTTTATCAAATAAAGAGATTCATAAAGAAACTATTCAAGTCCATCGTCCATCCTTAAATGCAGAAGATGACCAAATTTTCATTGAAAAAATGTCTAAAGAAGAAAATACTCCTTATGTTTCAGAAGCATCAAAAAGTTTAGCACCTTCTTACTGTTGTGACTGTGACCTTGATGAAGATTATGATCATTCAGAATCTTACACAGATTCAGATAGATGGAGTCATAGTGAAAGATCTGCAAGTCCTGAGTTTTTAGCTTCTGAACAGTTTCGACATAAGCAACATTCTTTACCAATATTTACAGAATATGGCATATCAGATCCTTTAAAAGAATCTTTGTTTGAAATGCAAAATTGGCCTTCTGAATCGAGCAGGAAAGGGCATTTAGTTTATCAGAGATCAATCTCACCTCAGTCATCCCAATCAGTACCTTGTACAATGCCAATAACATCTGTAGATGAAACTTACGGAAACTCGCATTCTTCTTTGCCAAGGAAGGCTAAACCTCTTGATACTTGGTTTTCTAGTGATGAAACACCAATTGCAAAGCCCCGTAAATCCCAGAAAGTAGTGCTTGGTTCTTCAAATCGCCCTAAGAGACCAGAGCTTCCACCAAAATTAAGTACCAAGCCCAAAAGACCTGAGCAACCACCTTCTTTTGTAACATTAGCAGATAAATCATTTGTACAAGAAGACGATAAAGATAGCTATAAATCACAAGATAAAGATATCTCGGAAATTCTATTCGATTCAAGCAGGTGCACTGCTAAGGAAGAAATTGGTGAATCTCGTGAAGCATTAGTTGAAGAGTCCAGAGAAGATTCTGTTGACAGAAGTATTACCTCACATAGAAGTAAGTGGTTTAGGAACCCTAAAACCAACCACTTTGAAGCATGTTTCCCCTGACATTTTACTAAACTTATAGTTCTGTACATAAATACATATGTACTAAAAATAAAGAGTTCAGTATTAGTTTATTTTGATTGCTGTTAACCTAAGAAATGCTGGAATGCTTTTTTATGACACCTTTTGCATGGCCAGATTTTTGAGAATGATAACTCTTTGGAGAATGATTGAGCAAGAAAATATTACATGCCCAAAAATTTAGGAACTGTGCCTCCACAGTAATTGTGTATCACTCCAGTAGTTCAAATTAATTTAAAAGAATTTTGAAGGGGTACATTGATAAATAGTAAACTGTTATGAAAACATAGCAGTACATTGAAATCTTCTGTTTATATTTGTATGATTAAGAGTCATATTTATAAGTAGCATCTGAATGTTTTTTGCACTATAGCTTTTATCCTTGTTGTCTATGGTAAACTGCTCAAAACATAATTAATTTATTTCTCTTCAGGCAAAATGTAGCCTCAGAAATGCAGATGGATACATATTATAGATATTCTAAAAGTTTTTGATTATTTTTTTAAAATAATTCTATACTTGAATTTTCAGCCAAATTATTTCTTTCTCCTTAGCACATGCAGAACTGCCATTATTAAGCATATAATTAGTGCTGTTAAAATTAATTTCCATTTTCTATATGTTTCCTGAAAAGTTTTTCTAGTGATTAGGGTAATTCAAAATGAATGGTGCGAAAAGAAAAGATGCCAACAACTGTGATAATGAATTTTTTTCACAAAAACTGAAATATCATGAAAGTTTAACTCTCCAAATTCATTTGGCAATACCGTGAAAAGTATACCATTTCCAAAATGCTCACTGTTATTCAAAATGGCAGCATTGCGAGAGAACAGCTTATCGTGTCACTAGAATATGCAAATGCTTTTTCCTTTGGTGATGCTGCCATTTTGAATAACAGTGCCCCTAACAAGCATTTTGGAAATGGACTTTTCACAGCATTACCAAATGAAATTTGGAGAGGTAATTTTTCATGTTATTTCAGTTTTTGTAAAATAAATTAGTTATAGCAGTGCTTGGTATGTTTTCTTTTTGTACTATTCATTTTAAATTTCCCTGTAAAAATAACAGCCCTAAAAGAAAATGGTTTACAGAGAATACTGGCAACCACTTTTTGAATTAATTCGAGATACTTTGGTCAATGCTGCTATCACTAAACCACGTGCTTCTACCAAGGGCTGTTCACCTTGCAATGAAAAACTATGGGGCATTAGCCATTTCCTTTACCCTGCCATCTCCATTTCCAGTAGTGCTTCCTCCTTTACCCTCAAGATTGATCAGAAACTGCTTGTACTTCTCACAACGTAATATTGCAAAGTGTGTCAGAAGCAGTATGTCGGAGAATCTGGTAATACCATATGTACCAGATTCGCCAGACCTAAGTTCGACATCCTTAGCAATGCTGACTCCTGTTGCTAAACACTCTAATTCCTTTGTCTTTAAAGGACATCAACCTCTACATTCTTCGCAATAGCTTCCATAACAAAAATAAAGAAAGCAATGCAAGTCTTTTCTTAATTGGAAATTCAATTCCCTAACCCTTAATGGCATTAACCTTAGCAAAGGCACCTTCCTTCATTACCTTTTCCATATTTCCCTCCCACTCCATTTACATTACTCATGGCGCACGGTTCTCCCCTGCCCGTGGGCCAACCTCCTTGCCAGCGCGACCACACCCGCCCTTCACGCCCTCACTTCACATCCCCGTAGCGTACCCCTACAACCTGAACCCATCCAGAGCCGTCTGTCGCCCGTACTGTGAACGGTCCTGTCCAACGCACTCGATTAACACCCCTACCTGGTAATCGCAGCATTGCCCATCCAGGATCGGTGCACCTAGCCACTCCCTCATTAACTCCACCTCTCAGGCACTCAGCAACAAAACCATCCCTTGACCCCCTTTAGACCCTTCTGACTGGGGTGCACCCCTCTCGGCCCAACCTCGGCCCCCAGTGGAGTCCTGTCTCCGCCACGTTAGCGACACTCTTGTTTTTCGTCACTAAATCTTTGGAGCACAAGGCAAGCATGACTGCCTCCTTATACGTTTTCAGATCCGCTACCATCAGTGCCCTCCGGTGTGTGAGCAGACCACTGTTACTAAATCTTTGCAGTAATACTGCTTCGCGGCTAGGAGCTCCTCCGGATTGGCACTGATGTAACACTTTATTGCCAACTCGAGGCGGCCAGCGAATCCTGCCACTGACTCGTGCGCTTCTTGAACTATATCATGCAGTTCTTTAGAAAAATCTCATGTCACTTTAATTTTACCAAAAACCTGCTCCAACCTGCTCCTGTCAAATAGCATGTTCTGCGGTGCGCTTGGTTGCGGCTCCCTTTATTTTCGTCTTATCGTAATTTTTATTTCACAATGGCGCCTATACTTTCCACGCTAGCCAGAAAGGCTGCAATGGTAATACCACCATCTTCGCCCACAAACGCAGGCACGCCCCCCGTGCATCCCGCCAATCCGGTGTCGCCACGGGAACCGCATCACTCTCGTTCCTGGGCCTTGCACACAAACACCCCTTGACTCAGGAAAACAAAAAAAAAGGTTAGGTTAGGTTACAATCAAGCCCTAAGGTCATATAAATAGCCGTTCGCTTTCATGGCCACAGCGGCGCAATTGTTTGGCGCGTTGGCGGTCTGAGACAAAGGTTCCTGGTTCGAATCCAGGCTGCGGAATTTTCTTTTCTATTTTTCATCATTAATTTGAACAGATGAGGTTGGCGTACAGTTAAAACCCTCACTGACCATCTAATGATTTATTCTTTAAAGAATTTACACATTAGGAAAGATAGTCCCGGCCTGCGGACTAGGTAACTGCTCCAACCAAGCCCTAAGGTCATGTAAATAGCAGTTCGCTTTAATGGCCGCAGTGGCGCAATTGATTGGCGTTTTGGCGGTCTGAGCCAAAGGTTCCTGGTTCGAATCCAGGCTGCGGAATTTTCTTTCCTATTTTTCATCAATAATAAATTTGCATATGAGCAACTCTCATAGGAAAAAATTACATAAACTTATGTTAAAACGTTAATTTTTATCATAAAACTCAAGACTAATGACAAACGGCACGCAAACGCTAGCATCCACGCGATGCTCAACTATGATAAAAGAGCAACGTTTTTGGTGCTCTGTTTTCACCGGACCCATGCGACACCCAAACTGACATGGAATGTCACAACAGCTCTCCACTCCGCATGCTTGCCAGAGAGCTTTGTTGCCTTCGGTCGAGAGAATTAAAGAGTGTCAGCGATATTGCCTTGCACAAGAGAAAATTGGCCAGAGAAGGTCGAAGCTTGCGATCAGAGATGTCAGTCAGGAGACGCGAGAGATCTGTGTGCGTCGAGGCACTGTCCGACCCCCCTTTTATATGAAATTCAAATGCAGCGCGGGAAAACAAACGCACCAATAACCGCCCATCGTTTCTCCTCTGCTTTGAATACCAATAATGAGCGAAACTTTCGGTTTTGAAAGATTGTTGATGTGGGCCCATCCCCTCCTACGGCCATTGCTTGGCTGTTGTTGCCGCTTCTTTTCTCAACGATCACAACAAAGAAATCGAACAAAGGAGAAAGATGGAATGATTGATTAAAACATTAATTTTAAGATTATAACTAAAATACAAAAATTGGTAACAGACATGAACTGCCATATGAATGACAATTGTTCACAGCGTGAAGCTTGAGGAAAAGAAAGATGTTTATGCTCATTTATTCTATTTATGTGTATAATTGCCTAACTAAGGTTAATTAAAACAGATCCAAATGAATATTAATATTTGAATATCTGTGGCATATCACAAATATGTCATAGATGCACCAAATGTGTCTGGACCTAGTATTTCGCTTGGTTGGCATGGATTGAGAGAACCGCAAAGTGCAGACAACAAGGTGGTGATCAGTTGATAGTTCTGCCCCTCTCCTCACACGCGTATCCAACACTGATCGGAGTAAGTCGGCTGATACGATTACAAAATCAGTGACGTTGGTTCATTGCATTCCTGTACCAGGTATAGGCTACTTGTGGACATCTCTGTGCTGGAAGAAGGTGTTTGTGATGGAAAGTCCATTGTTACAACAGAGATCCAACAAGCACCTTCCATTCGGATTTAATATCAGGACCCAACAAGCACCTCCCAATCACGCTTTTCCATGTTTGGTCATCAGCCCCTATGTGTGCATTGAAGTTGCCCACCAGGATGATAGAATCTGCACTCTCTCTCCTGCTAAGAGCAGCATCAACTTCATCTAAAAAGAGTGGGTACTCTGTGACTGCATTCGGAGCATATGCAACGAATAGCGAGAGAGAGAGAGAGAGAGTGAGAGAGTGAGAGAGAGAGAGTGAGTGTGAGTGAGTGAGTCAGTTTTCCCTATCTGAAGCCTCAGGAGACACAAGGGGGATCTAATCTGCAACATAATCTGTCAGCCGGGGACTTGTGAATATCCGCACTCCCGCCTGGGCAGTCATGTTAGGGTCGGCACCTGAGTAGAAGAGCTTACACCCTCCTTCTAAGTCCACAGTTCTAGTACCCGGACGCTTCGTAGAGGTAATACCTATGATATCCAGTCGATATCGTGTGGCTTCCTCCACTAACTCGGATTCCTTTCCTGTCATGGAGAATACGTTCCAAGTGCTGATTGACAGCACCCGATCCCGTTGCCGCTTTACCCATTTCTCATCCTGGATAAGGACACGCACTGCCTCCGACTGTTTTCCCAAGTGCATAGCGAGTGCACTGGTGGGGGTTCTCGGAGGCATTGCTCCGAGATAACAATCGGGAGACTGTCGACTATTTTATGAACGAGAGCCTCTGCCTAACTCCTGAACGCGGGTGACTTTAACCTGCGCCACATTGATACAGTATGAATTCTCTCGGTCGTCGACATCATGAGGTATACAGGGTGCGTTCACAAAGTTTCAAGACTGATTTTTTCCTGAGTAGGGGAGGGTGCACAGACTGGTCCCACCAACAGGGTGAAGTAGTGAGGGGTGTCAGCTAACCGACAGCACCAGCAGCAGTTACTTCTGAGATGCTCGAGTGAGCAGATTGCTAGTGTCGTGAGTGCGTGTCAGTTACCCCCGTTGAAAGCTCTTGAGAGTGCGTCAAAAATTTAGAGTCGAAAATGCTCCGGCGTTTGAAGGATCGAGTCTGCCGCGTCCGCCAAGAGATCAAAGACAATTGGGTTCTTCACCACGACAATGCGCCCTCTCACATGTCGCTTGCCACTGGCGAAGTTTTGGCCAAGTTCAACATGGCAACACAGCCCCAGCCACCCTACAGCCCCAACCTAGCTCCCAGCGACTTCTTTCTGTTCCCCCGAATTAAGGGAAGCGATTCGACAGGATTCCAGCGGTCCAAGCAGCTTCGACGAGGTCCCTTGGCAGCCTTCTGTGCGAAGAGTTCCAGGGAGCCTATGAACAATGAAAAAAACGCTGGCAGTGTTGTGTTGATGCCCAAGGGTCATATTTCAAAGCCTTTTAGTTCGCTGTACAAAAATCTTTAATAATTTTTTTGTTGAGAGACCAGTTTTGAAACTTTGGGAATTCATCCTGTATGTTTGTTTGGATACTCTTCCTCTCACTTCTCAACCATGACTTTTCTGGTAAGGGTGAACCTAAGTAGAAGTGCTACAACCAGCATAGCTCATAGAATCCCTGAAGCACCCAAACCCCTGACCCATGGTAAGGGGGCATCCACTCAGGGGTTTGGGTGCCCCCATTATTATTATGATTATTATTAATAATCATCCGGTATCTACCGGGTGGGCAAGAAATAACGTGAGGTGTTCAGAGCTCGCTAGCGGGAATTCTATTAGGCCAAATGCAGTACATTTTGGTGTATACTTAGTGGAACATGCAGTTTCGATTTCTGCAAAAAAAAAAAAAAATAGTACCAAAAGTCGCCATAGGGGGCACTTATTTCAAGAAAACAATGAATATATTTGCATAAGCGCGTTCCGTGTTGAGCAATCATGACAATAAAAGGCAAGGCTGAGGATTTCTCACCTACTGTTAGTAAAGCAGTAATGCCGCACCATACTGTTAGTTTCGGTGAATGCATAGGAGTGGAACCGACAGACACACTTGTAGATTTGATGCAGCCCAAATACGGCAGTTGTGGGTATTGATATCACCATTCAAATAAAAATGTGCCTCATCACTCCATAAAATTTGCCATGGCCATGCATCATCCACTTCCATACGTGCTAAAAATCTTAACGATAAGTCAGTTCGGGTACGTTCATCTCCAGGAAGCAATTGTTGAACAGGTGTGAGTTTATAGGGATAAAATGTCAATATCTTATGCAATATTTTCCTCACCGTCGAATATGGGATATCTGTTTGGCGTGCTATTGCGTGTGCACTGCTGGTACCCTGCACAGTAGTCATCTCCTGTTCCACAACAGCAGTTGCAACTTCTTCAACGTGTTGCTGCCTGATTCGTTTGCGTCCCCGGCCTGGTTGCACTCCTAGAGTTCCGGTAGATTCAAATCGTTCAATCATTTTCCGCAAGTTAGTTATGCTCATCGGTCCTCTTCGTAACGTTTTCAATCGTCGGAATTCACGAAGGGCAGCACTTGCATTGTCGCTCTCCTGATAAAACAATTTGACTAATAACGCCCGGTCAGGCAGAGTAAGCTTCATCGTCAGGCCATTCGTTCGTGAATGATGGGAAATCCTCAGCCTTGCCTTTTATTGTCATGATTGCTCAACACGGAACGCGCTTATGCAAATGTATTCATTGTTTTCTTGAAATAAGCGCCCTCTATGGCGACTTTTGGTACTATTTTTTTTTTTTGCAGAAATCGAAACTGCATGTTCCACTAAGTATATACACCAAAATGTACTACATTTGGCCTAATAGATTTTCCGCTTGCGAGCTCTGAACACCTCGTTATTTCTTGCCCACCCGGTACAAGTCATACCAATCGTACAAGTTTAGGTACTTCTTTTCCTGTTTGGGTCTCAAAGAAGACTATAAACTTTTGGTTCGCAAGACAGTCCTTACATAGGGAATGGAAGAAAAGTAAGAATTTAAATGTCTATCAAAATTTCTCTAAAATGAGGAAAAATTTTAAAGTCTCTTTTGAAAGGGATAGAAAACGATACTACTCATCACTTGAAATTAATCTCAATTATAACCCTAAAGGTTTATGGCTAACCTAATATTTTGTGTCCCGATTCCGATATCTAAAGGTAGTATAACGACGGAACATTTTCGACCAACTACTTTGATGGCTTTTCCTGCCAAACTGCTGGACGCATTTTTGGCTAAGGACATTTATAATTACTTTGGTCCGTTACTTCCCGTTTGGCAACACGGTTTTGTGAAGGGTCGCTCTACTGTATCAAATCTTTTGCTACATTTTACACACATAGATGATGGCGTTGAGCTCTCGGAATCAATTGGACGTTGTATATGTAGATTAAGGCATTCGATTCAATAAATCATTCTAGGTTAATTGCCAAACTCAATTATTTGGGTGTTAACAAAGCTGCAATTAATCTATTACATCATCTTTTATCTAATCGTTCTTTTAGGGTTCGTATCCCCAACCAGGTGTCCAAAATTATGAGTACATCAAGTGGCGTTCCTCAGGGATCTCCTCTTGGACCTTTATTGTTTATTCCTTACTTGATTGATATTGGCTTTTATGTTGACATGAATAAAGTTAATTTTTTGGTGTACGCTGACGATATTAAAATATCAAACAAAATTAAATCTTTAGCTGATTGCATTGTTTTACAACAGCAATTATGTAACCTCGAAACCTGGTCTAAGCGGAATCATATACAAATTAATATAGATAAAACCATCTATATGTCTATTTCTAAAAAAGATCTTCCTATCAGCTATCCTTACTTTATTAATAGCACTCCCCTCAAATGTACCAAAACATTTAGGGACTTTGGCATTAGATATGATGACTCAGGTTCTTTTAATAATCATATTCAGTTTTTAATTAATCATTTGGCTAAAATGTTTGGTCTTTTTTATAGATTGTGTAAATTTTTTTACTGAGGGCTATAGCTTTTATCTGTTATATAATCATCTCGTTCTTTCTCGAATTAATTACGGGATAATAATTTGGTATACTCGAAGCTTTTATCTGTCTACTCTGTTGAATAATAAATTGAAAAGAATCGTTAAATTCTTATCTTCATCCAATTTTTTTGTTCCCGTTCAGGATTTGAAGAGTATGGCTGATCAACACTTTTGAAATTATTTAAAAAAAATATTTAATGGTTCGCTCAATATTTCCAATGTCATTACTCACTTTGATATTCGTTGTACTCTCAGTTGCATCCGTCATCAAAATTGTTTGTCATTTTCGATTTTTTACAATTCTAATGCTAAACTGTTAGACGTGAGGTTTAAATTGGTCGATGCTTATAATCGAGCCAATCCTAAACCTGACATATTTAACCTATTTTCGTTCTCCCTAATTCTTTACTTACTTTTTTGTTTTTATGTGACTTGGCTTTTGCCTTCTTTGTCTCAAGCGATTTTGTGTTTCATTTTTTTTAATCTGGTTCAAGTACTAATTAAGGTTATTCATATGTTTGACTAAATATTTAATTTTTTTTAATGTAATTTCATTAACCCCATTTTGGGCCTCGGCCTGTTGGGGGACAACACCGGGTTGTTTCCCTCTGGTTTATCCGTTGGAATACTCCTCCTCATGTTGTTACCTACATTATTATTAAAATTATTATTATTATTATTATTATCATTGTTTGGGGAAACCAAACTCGGATCAAGTCCGGAAGCCAATCCCAGAGGCGGACCCAAAAGAGGGCCAAAGCCCAAGGGACTCAAATGCGAGGGAGGGAAAGTTATCCACTCGTGGGAGTATTGATGTTTGAGTGTAGGAATTTCCTTACTATGTGACATGTGTTTAGAATTGTGGCTTTCTGTAAGGTTTTGTATAAGTGTGGGTTTAAATTTAGTGTTGACAGGCTTTTGTGTAGTGAGTGTGGAATAACCCCAGTGGCGGAAAGAATGATAGGAACAATGTGTACTCTGTTAACTCCCCAAAGGCGTTTTATTTCGTGTGCAAGATCCGTATATTTAGTGATTTTGTCAGTGTATGTCTTTTGTAAATTGTGTGTATTGGGGATGGAGATATCAATTATGTAAGTCACTTTGTTTTGCTTATCTACTAGTGTAATGTCTGGTCTGTTATGAGGGATAGTTTTGTCAGTGATTATAGCTCTGTCAAAATATAGTTTATGTGTGGTGTTCTCTAAGACAGTGTCGGGGATATATTTATAGTAAGGAGTGTGAATGTCCCTTAGCTTGTGTATCTTAGCTAGATGTTGATGTATGATGTTGGCTACCTGGTTATGTCTGTGCAAATAATCTGTCTGCGTGAGTATTTTGCAACTGGATTATTATTATTATTATTATTATTATTATTATTATTATTATTATTAT